>CM042391.1:18658450-19028450 GCA_023634145.1 Thymallus thymallus
TGAACGGAAGGATTCGATACTTGAGGCATAAATATACTCTTAGGTTTAAACACAGGCATATTGGGCCTTTGTGTATCATTGGAGTCATTAGACTTGCCAAACATATGCCTAAATTAGATATATTTTTTAAGCTGAAAAGATCAGTCTTTATCTCAAAAGAGAGGTCTTTACTTAAGGCAGACAGCTGATTACAGCATCCTCGCCTGTTGGTGGGTGAGGGGTGTACCAGCTAAATTGCAGTGGTCTGAAGGGATGGGTCCTTCTGTGAATTTTATTTCTATGATTGAAATGACACCCATGCTTTATTCTAGAGCATGTTGTCCAAACCGATGGCGGGCACAACACAAAAGCTTTTAAATTATATCAAACTCAACCGTTTATCTTTTCCAGTAATGAAGACATTGATGTCTCGTGGTGTGGTATGTAAAATGGGTCAACTTTGAGGACCTTTATCTTGTTTTGGCATTCTTGTTTTGGTCCTTTTTTTGACCACTTCCATGGGCAAACATGTACGTAAAGTTTTGTTTAAATCAAAAGGGATGCTGTCAAAAAGAGATTAAATGGATTTACCCTGTTGCTAAATGAGAAAGTGTGTTCTAGAAGTTTCTCTCATTCTCTGTCAGAGGAGTGTTCCGTTTGCAGTGATCGGCAGTAACATGGTGGTGGATGTTAATGGTCGGAGGATCCGCGCCCGTCTCTACCCCTGGGGCGTGGTGGAAGGTGCAGAACAAATGCAGACACACACACAAACAAACATGTACACATTCACACACCTTATAACTACTGTACACTCCATTTAAGTTTATTGCAGTTCACTGTTGTGTCTTGTTGTGCTGTCAGTGGAGAACCCGTATCACAGTGACTTTGTCCATCTGAGGAACATGTTGGTGAGGACTCATATGCAGGACCTGAAGGACATGACCCATGACACACACTACGAGAGTTACAGAGCACAGTGGCTGTGCAAGAGCCAACGCACGGATGTGGTAGGGAGAGATTTGTACTTGTGCTTATGATTATGGTAAATGTTTTGTTGATTGATTAAATAATATTGATCATATTAAATATGTGAATGTAAGTTATTCATTGAATAATACTGTATTGCCAATAAGTCAAATCTCCATTAACTTCATTCTATTTTAGGATTATGACTTCTGCCACACCACAATCTAATCCAGGAGGCCTTGGTGTAAAACAAAAGATGATACACTGCTTTCACTACTACTGGAATAAAGCTAAATGTAGTATCTGTTTCCCTTTCTTATACTGTATGTACAGTATACTGTGTCAGTTTAGTTAGTTTTCAGTCTTTCTAATTCTATTGTGAAAAAAATGCTTTTGACTTCAGTGTGGAATGCTTTACTTAAGAGAACAAATAGCATTTCATACACACAGTGAGTGCTAACAAATATTTGCTCTGCTCATACAAGAGTAATGAAGGCCTAGTTCACCATTTTCTTTTACAAACGTTATACAGTTGCATACACTTAGGTTGAAGTCATTAAATCTCATTTTTCAACCACTCCACAGATTTCATGTTAACAAACTATAGTTTTGGCAAGTCGGTTAGGACATCTACTTTGTGCATGACACAAATACTTCTTCCAACAATTGTTTACAGACAAATTATTTAACTTATAATTCACTATATCACAATTCCAGTGGGTCAGAAGTTTACATACAGTTGAAGTCGGAAGTTTACACACACCTTAGCCAAATACATTTAAACTCAGTTTTTCACAATTCCTGACATTTAATCCTAGAATAAATTCCCTGTTTTAGGTCAGTTAGAATCACCACTTTATTTTAAGAATGTGAAATGTCAGAATAATAGTAGAGAATGATTTATTTCAGCTTTTATTTCTTTCATCACATTCCCAGCGGGTCAGAAGTTTACATACACTCAATTAGTATTTGGTAGAATTGCCGTTAAATTGTTTAACTTGGGTCAAACATTTCGGGTAGCCTTGCACAAACTTCCCACAATAAGTTGGGTGAATTTTGGCCCATTCCTCCTGACAGAACTGGTGTAACTGAGTCAGGTTTGTAGGCCTCCTTGCTCACACATGCTTTTTCAGTTCTGCCCACAAATGTTCTATAAGATTGAGGTCAGGGCTTTGTGATGGCCACTCCAATACCTTGACTTTGTTGTCCTTAAGCCATTTTGCCACAACTTTGGAAGTATGCTTGAGGTCATTGTCCATTTGGAAGATCCATTTGCGCAAGATTTCTGACAGAGGAGTGAAAAGAATAATCAGAAGAGTTGTCCAAAAGCCAAGGACCACTTGTGGAGAGCTTCAAAAAGACCTGCAATTAGCAGGTACTGTTGTCTCAAAGAAAACAGTAAGTAATGCACTCCACCGCCATGGCCTGTATGCACACTCACCACGCAAGACTCCATTGCTGAAAAAAAAGCCTGTTGAAGCTCGTTTAAAGTTTGCTGCACAACATTTGGAAAAGCCAGTGAAATACTGGGAGAATATAGTGTGGTCAGATGAGAGCAAAACTGAACTGTTTGGATGTCATAATACACACCATGTTTGGAGGAGAAATGACACTGCACATCACCCTAAAAACACCATACCAACAGTGAAGTTTTGGAGGTGGGAACATCATGGTGTGGGGCTGCTTTTCAGCTAATGGTACTGGCAAACTTCACATAATTGAAGAAAGGAAGGATGAATTGGCAAATTTACAGAGACATTCTTGACAAAAATATGCTGCCATCTACCAGGATGATGAAGATGAAACGAGGGTGGACATTTCAGCAAGACAATGATCCCAAACACACAGCCAAGGAAACTCTCAATTAGTTTCAAAGAATGAAAATAAAGCTGCTAGAATGGCCCAGCCAATCACCTGACTTAAATCCCATTGAAAATCTATGGAAAGAACTGAAAATCAAGATTCATAGAAGAGGCCCACAGAACCTTCAAGATTTGAAGACTGTGTGGAAGAATGGGCCAAAATAAGAGCAATGCATGCGACTAGTTTCTCCATACAGGAGGCGTCTTGAAGCTGTCATTACCAACAAAGGCTTTTGTACAAAGTATTAAATAAATATCAGTAAGTGTGTTCAATACTTTTTCCCTGTGTCATTTCACATTATTACACATAACTTAATTTCTGAACTTATTTGTTTTGGTTTCTTTGTATGTATGGATTACTTGGGTTGTTACCAACATCTGGTGAAAAGGTCATGTCAATAGCATCTTTGGAAATATATTTACTGAGAAAAATGGTTCAATACTTATTTCACCCACTGTATATCCACATCATTTTCCTTCCTCATGATGCCATCTATTTTGTGAAGTGCACCAGCCCCTCCTGCAGCAAAGCACCCCCACAACATGATGCTGCCACCCCGTGCTTCACGGTTGGGATGGTGTTCTTCAGCTGGCAAGCCTCCTCTTTTTCCTCCAAACATAACAATGGTCATTATGGCCAAACAGTTCTATTTTTGTTTCATCAGACCAGAGGACATTTCTCCAAAAAGTACGATCTTTGTCCCCATGTGCAGTTGCAAACCGTAGTCTGGCTTTTTTATGACGGTTTTGGAGCAATGGCTTCTTCCCTGCTAAGCGGCCTATTCTTGCTCTTTTCCCGCGATCCATCAAACACATTTGGTGTGTCATCGTAGTGGTCTCTGAATTATTTCCATGCTGATTTGAATGTCATTGAGAAAACAGAGAAGTGTCAAATATTTTTTCTCGCAAGTATCCGTTCTGAATTTAAAAGTAATCCTCAATGTAATCATATTCTCGCAAGTATCCTTTCTGAATTTAAAAGTAATCCTCAATGTAATCATAGTCCCTTTAAATATACCGTTTTTTGTAATCCCTTACATGTAGATGTAATCCGTTACTCCCCAACCCTGTTGATCGAGCATATTCGATGAGCACTGATTTAATCAAAAGTTCATTACAGTGGTTTGGAAATACGATATTGCAAACCTTTAGTCATCATTTTGATGTCGCCAGATTTACTTTAGATGCAGTATAATGTTAGTTAGCTAAGTTTGGGGGGAGACCAACTCTGATTTTAGCTAGCCAACGTTAACGTTAACATTGCTAGCTATTTTTGCCAAACTTTGTTAGCTTATGATAACATTGCCATCCTTTCGAATTGATAATGATGAAGTTGTTTCCTACCAAACATCTGCCACCTTTTGCAATGTCATATTTCCAGACCATTTAGACAAAACAGTCGTTAGCCTCCATTTATCACGACTTTTGGGCGCCGCCGGCAGAGGGCGGTTTTAGAACGTTCATAACAATGGTGGAGTTTGGTTTGCATGGCCCGGGTGGGCAGAGTTTACATATTTTAGACCATTCCATGAGTCCTTAAGTGAAATATCTCCTTTCCCGGGACACCGGGCCATGCAAAACGAACTCCACCAATGGCATGACATGACTAAGTGACAGCAGTGCAACCTATGAATAGCAACATTTGTTTTGCATGTGTGTATTTTGCCCAATTCTCTGACTGTGTGTTTGTGTGTTACTGCCGATCACTGTCTGGCTGGCTGGCTGGCTGGAGGAGTGGTGGGCGCTGGAGGACAACTTTACTGGAGCACATGTAGGAGCTCATCATGAAGTTCATATATAACCCTCAAACTCAACTCTGGACCTCGAAGCCAGTTCCATTGCATTTTTTCATTGTTCTTCTCTAATCAGGAACTGACTTAGACCTGGTACACCAGGTGTGTGCAATTAATTATCAGGTAGAACAGAAAACCAGTAGGCTCTGGACCTCGTAGGGTAAGAGTTGAGTACCCCTGATCTATAACAGCTGATACAATTATCCTATATTATGTTCTACTACAGTGCTGGTTAGTACACGTACATATGGATTTACAGTACTAATCATATTTAATTTAATGTACAGGGTGTAAGGGCTGGATTGTGGTAACCTTTATGTCCATCAGGGGGAACCACAACCCAGTCCTTACATCAGGGAGGGAAGGTGAATGATCCCCAATCAGAGACAGCTGTATAGCGTTGTCTCTGATTGGGAATGGTATTTAGCCTTCTCTCCCATCCACCTGCATGTGGATCATTGTTTGTTCCTGCTTGTCTGCTTCGTGTTATGCAGAAAGTAAGTCACTGTGTTTTGTTTAGTATTCGTTTAGTCATCTCCGTTCATTATTTTTGTGCTTCGTGATCACAACTCACATAATAAAGAAGGAATGACGCTCCACCAGCGCTCCGTGTATCGTCCCATTACTCCGCTACGTGACACAGGGTCCCCTTTGACCCAAGAGAACAATCCAGACTAAGAATTTGCAAAAGATAAGATCATAATGAATACTACTATTATATTAATAGAGTGGACCTGATCCTAGATCAGCATTCCTACTCTCTCCCTCATCTTTTCTGTAACCTCAGATGTACCCCCTGGTCTATGAATAGTAGATGTGGGTGAGTGGACATACAGATCTGGGACTAGCCTAGCAACAGCAGCTCTTCTCAACTATTGGCAAGGATTTATTAGACATCCAATCACCATGAGAGATACTTGATTTTTTATTCAACACTTCTTTTGCAGGAGAGGTGAGCACCAATCAGATTCCTGATTGAAAGCATAAAGATGTTGAACAAATACCAACATTTTGTTTTAGAGTACTTAAGCATCGAATACATTGCATCTACAGTGGTACAAATATATTATTGAATTCGATAAAAAAAAAATGTTTTAAAAGTTAAGCTACTGTGCAGTCTGACAAGTACTATAGCCTACAGTACATAGTAAACACGGTAAAGGACCTAATTCCTTATATATATTTTTTTAATTTAATCTTTATTTTACTAGGCAAATCAGTTAAGAACAAATTCTTATTTACAATGACAGCCTAGGAACAGTGGGTTAACTGCCTTTTTACCTTGTCAGCTCTGGGATTCGATCCTGCAACCTTTCAGTTACGGGCCCAACGCTCTAACCACTCGGCTTCCTGCTATAAGGGGTAGCATGCCATGTCCAGACTTTCTCGGTGACCTCAGGTACTCATTAACTCTGTCTTTAATGCTTTTTCGGGTTGCATCAGTCATGGACAAAAACTTCTGAGTATTAATGATGAACACGCAGAGGTTCACTGGGGCGGGGTGAGGAGTACTGGAAAGGTGTGACTCAAGGTTACAATAGGCTATAAGTATACAGCAGATTGCCGATTTGTCCTCACTTTGTAACAACATACTGTACAGTAGCACCATGACCAGGATCTCGCTTCATTTAAGTGAGTAGATTCGGGATTTCAGGAGGAACGGAAAATCTACTAGAGACATTTCAAAAATACTGTTAAACTTGGGGTTAATGGTCACAGACTGTGCTATTCGGAAACACTATCATCAGATGCCTGTGTTACGCCAAACGAGAAAGCCCAGGAAAATGATCAGGTACAGTAGGCTACAATACTGTAATGTCGGCCTAATAATGCTAAAACAAATCATGCTGGAATACTGTAAATCTTCTGCTGGTCTTTACTGTCTGCTGCACATTTTTACATTCAACCGTGGCCCTTGAGCAATTTGCTCAAAATTGCTACAGAAAAAAAGAAAGAAGATCAAGCAAGCAGAGTTCCAAACATCCCCAATTTCTCGCCAGGGACCAGGCCCATATGTGATTTTTGATGGTAACTTTAGCAATTTACAAAGCAAAAGGTACATCAAATATTGTAGCCTATACCTCACTGACTGCTATGTGTTCCAAAATGGCTCGAGATTTCTTTGAGGAAGAAATCATCAAATCATTTTCCCTGTGATTGTGGAGCTGGGGGGAATTGCCACTAAAATGTAGCTGAGACGTACAGTTGTTGCAATACAAATTTGCATTTTGAAAGAGGGCTATTAAACCTGCTAATCCATTGTCCTGCAAATAGCCTGCCCTTAAAATAACCTAATCATTGATGTCCCAGGAGTGGTAAACACTGTTGAAGTGTATACTTGTAATACATACATGCAAACATAGCATCATTCAAAGAATGGAGTTTGATACACCTGGAATTGGATATGACTGAAGAAGAATGTCTCACAGAGATTCATACCTGAACTGCACCTTTTATTTGCCAAGGGAAAGTACATGATCAGTGAATATATTCAATGTACTGTACAGACTACAATGTGGGGATCTCATGCGTGGTAATAACTACATGTATATATGACGTGTGTATTTCGTTCTGGCATTTTGCACCTGTCCTGTGTTTTTCGTAGCTGCTTGACAAAGAAATGTCCCCTCTGGGATCAATAACCTATCTATCTATCTATCTATCTATCTATCTGTCTGTCTGTCTGTCTGTCTGTCTGTCTGTCTGTCTGTCTGTCTGTCTGTCTGTCTGTCTGTCTGTCTGTCTGTCTGTCTGTCTGTCTGTCTGTCTGTCTGTCTGTCTGTCTGTCTGTCTGTCTGTCTGTCTGTCTGTCTGTCTGTCTGTCTGTCTGTCTGTCTGTCTGTCTGTCTGTCTGTCTGTCTGTCTGTCTGTCTGTCTGTCTGTCTGTCTGTCTGTCTGTCTGTCTGTCTGTAACAACTTTGATTCCAGCCCCGAACCAGGGATCTTCTGCACACATCGTCAACAGCCACCCTCGAAGCATCGTTACCTATCGCTCCACAAAAGCCACGGCCCTTGCGGAGCAAGGAAACATCTACTTCAAGGTCTCAGAGCGGGTGACGATTGAAACGCCACTAGCGTGCAACGCTAACTAGCTAGCCGTATCACACCGGTTACACAGAACCAAGTCCAAGTTCCTGGGCTAGAAGAACCATCACTCCTGCAAGCCTGAAAGAGGTGTAAACGCTCCTCCTAAATGCATCACCATCACCCCTTCACAGTGTGCACATTCTATCATGACAGAATTACAGAATCCCTGGTTGGTGGGGTCTGGTGATTTTCAGTCCAGTGTACAAGTTGGTTTATTTGTGACGTGGAATAGATGTGCATTTCAATAAATGCCACTGTTGGCTGGCTGGATGCTGTCATTCATCTCAACTAAATTGTGTCTCGACGCGCTGCTGCCGGCTACCTCCTTTTCATCCTAGTTACCTGTACTGACACTGCCTCGATCGGTTGATCAAGCAAATTTTTTATTTCATTCACTGATTTTCTCGCATTGGCTAAATGAGATCGCCTATTTTTATTCACATAGTGTAGGTATATTTTCTTTACGTGATATATTTTCAAACAAGGAAGTACTGCGAGGAACGTGACGCATTTTTCTTGCTGAAATGACGCATCAGGTTGCCGAAAAGGGCCTTTAAATGCCAGTAGCCAATTGGATGCCAGGAAATTACTCAGTGTTCCAGTTCAGCTAACTTGCTAAATAGCGATTTTCGTAAATTAACTTTATGACAAAGAAATATGCACAATCGTTTGTCTCTAAATTAACTAACATATTCCTCTCAATTGTACATTTGCTTTACCAAGGCACCAGCTATGTGTCCCATAGCGTCAAATTCGTAATTGGAACCACTCGATATGATTGGTCATATACAAACATTGGGACCCAAATGTATAAAGAGTGCTCTAACTCCCCCCTGCGGTAGTCTGGAGCAAGGAAGCCATGACGCTAGGTACCTCTAAATCCTGCGGCAAAAGCTGGCAATTTAAAGGAGGAACCACTGTACCTGCCTCCTTTGTCCAAAATAGTCAAATTGACCCCTGAAAATCTTAAACTGACAATTATGGACAAGACTGTTTAAGGCAAGCCATGTTTTCCTGTCATCCAGAATCTGCAATATATTCAAGTACTAAGTTAGGATCTTCCTCATTGTCAGGCTCTGGCCCTCTATGTAACCATGGTCAGTGTCTGACTGGTCTATTCTTTCTGGTGGTGGTTTGTGTGGGATCCCTAATTAGAGGCAGCTGTAGCGCATCGTCTCTAATTAGGGATCCTACATAGGTTTGTAGATTTTCACACTGGGTTGTGGGTCGTTGTCGTTATATGTCGCAGTCACGGTTAAAGTAAGTGTGCTTTTGTTACGTCCGTTCATTCGTGTTTGTTTTTGTGAATGTGACGTTTTGTCTATAGTGTTTGTTTCGGTGTTTGTTGTGTTTATTATACATAGTATTTATAATATACATAGTATAGGAAAATAAATAAATAAATTACCCCTGCACTGCGTCTTGGTCTCCCTATGCACCCTCACGTGACACTCATCCCCAATTTGGGTACGGTATTCAAGTTTTGTTCAGTTCTGGCACTCTCCCTACATATTTGACACTACTTTATCATGCATGCATATATTATGTGCATCCTAATTTACGTGCTTGTATCTCCCTTCCAGAAACCACAAACCTTCCTTCCTACCACAACCATCCTACAAGACTCAACTCCAACTACTGAGCCTCGACTCCAACCAACTGTTTTCAATTGTGTTAACATTTTAATTACCCTCCTCCTGTTATTGGAGCATCCTACTTAACCACTCTTTCTCTCCTTGCATTTCACGCCCTCTGCCTCTTTATAACCTTTAGTCCACCTGTGCTTGTGGTCGATCACCTCTTAGGGCAGCACAGGGAGCAGGAACGTTTCCATGGCAGTTGAGTCCAAGAAACAAGCTGTCGGTCCAAACTGCAAATGTCTGAACTGTGGAGCTCTAGTTGGAGCTAGCTCATAGTGGCATCTGACCTAACATACACTGAGTGTACAAAACATTAAGAACACCTTTTTGAGTTGCACTCTGCCCCCACCTTTGCCCTCAGAACAGCCTTAATTTGTTGGGGCATCAACTCCACAACGTGTCAAAAGCATTCCACAAGGATGCTGGCACCTGTTGACTCCAATGCTTTCCACAGTTGTGTCAAGTTGGCTGTATGTCCTATGGGTGGTGGACCATTCTTGATACACACAGGAAACCTTTGAGCGTGAAAAACCCAGCAGCGTTGCAGTTCTTGACACAAACCGGAGCACCTGGCACTTACTACTATACCCCGTTCAAAGGCACTTCAATATTTTGTCTTGCCCATTCACCCTCACACATAACAATCCATGTCTCAAGGCTTAAAGCTGCAATATGTACCTTTTGGGGCAACCCGACCAAATTCACATAGAAATGTGTGTAATAGATCTGTCATTCTCATTGAAAGCAAGTCTAAGAAGCGGTAGATCTGTTCTAGGGGTAAAAATAATAATTTTACATTCAAAATAAAACAAATACAATAAAAAAGTTGTTGGTTTTGTACACCAACTTACAATATTTTTGGTTATGGAAAATCATTCACAGCGGTTTAGATGGTACAATTATTCTCTATACCCCTCAAACTCAACTCTGGACCTTGAAGCCAGTTCCACTGTTTTTTTTCATTGTTCCTTTCTAATCATGGACTGATTTAGACCTGGGACACCAGGTGGGTGCACCAGGTGGGTGCAATTACTTATTAGGTAGAACAGAAAAACAGCAGGCTATGGACCTCGTAGGGCGAATACCACTGCTCTACACTATACTTGAGTTTCTTTTTTATTCAAACTGAAATTAGGCGAACTATTAGAATTTTAGCAACCAGGAAATGGCGGAGAGATTTCTGCATAGTGCATCTTTAAAAATTGTTCTTTAACCTGTCTCCTTCCCTTCATCTACACTGATTGAAGTTGATTTAGCAAGTGACAATAAGGGATCATAGCATGTTTTGTACACAGTGTAGTTTGCCCTGCTTTCAGGGTTGTTGGCTATCATAGTTTCATCTTGCCACCCCATGTGCTTCCCCATGCTCGGTGTGATGGTGGCTTCGTTAAGGTATTTGTTATGATTATGAGATGTAACTAACTTATTGCTTTGTATTCCAAGCTATTTAAAGTATTGGTTGAATAGAGCGCAAACCACCATCCAGGTAGTCTCGGAGACCCAGACAACAGCAGTGACTAGGTTTTGGATTAATGACAGACTCTATTGGTAACTTAATAAAATGAAAGAAGAAATCAAATCCCGGGGAAGGTCCTCTTCAGACAGACAACTCTCCCAACAAATCACAAATGTGGGTGGGCTAGGCTTAAAATGCTAGCAGGAATTGAGGGGATAAGATTATTATCTGGCCCGGATTACCCTAGGGGGAATAGTGCCTTGTTCAAAGCCCAACGCAAAGTCTGCTCAAACCAAAAGCGAACTAGGCTAGATTAAGCATGTGGAGTTATGAGTAGGATTATGTTTTTTTCACATGCAAAAGTGATTCCTAATCGGCCTTCACCATGAAAATTAGTATAGATAGATAGATAGATAGATAGATAGATAGATAGATAGATAGATAGATAGATAGATAGATAGATAGATAGATAGATAGATAGATACTTAAATAGTTCATGTGTGTATGATATAATTTAGGGTAATAATAGTAATTCCCTTAAAATACAGTCCTTAGTGTGCAGGGTTTAATTACAGATAAATGCACGTATTGCACATTCGATATACTAAAAGCAATGAAAAAAGATACAACTGACAGGATACTAATATGCATTCCTGAGTGAATGACTACGTAAGTTAAGTCCAACAATTACTTGCAATATTGCACGTGATATGATATAACAACTGTACATGAATATGTATATACAGACCTGAAAGAATAAATAAGTCCTGAGTGAATGAGTGATTACAGACCAGAGTTACTCACGAATGGATGCATAAACGTTGAACTAGGTCCTAACACCCCAACAGTTCCAGGTCTACAGCGGGTTTAATAAGTATTGAACACGTCACCATTTATCTCAGTAAATATATTTCCAAAGGTGCTATTGACATGACATTTTCACCAGATGTTGGTAACAACCCAAGTAATCCATACATACAAAGAAACCAAAACAAATAAGTTCAGAAATTAAGTTAGGTGTAATAATGTGAAATGACACAGGGAAAAAGTATTGAACACACTTACTGATATTTATTTAATACTTTGTACAAAAACCTTTGTTGGTAATGACAGCTTCAAGACGCCTCCTGTATGGAGAAACTAGTCGCATGCATTGCTCTGGTGTGATTGTGACCCATTCTTCCACACAAACAGTCTTCAAATCTTGAAGGTTCCGTGGGCCTCTTCTATGAATCTTGATCTTCAGTTCTTTCCATAGATTTTCAATGGGATTTAAGTCAGGTGATTGGCTGGGCCATTCTAGCAGCTTTATTTTCTTTCTTTGAAACCAATTGAGAGTTTCCTTGGCTGTGTGTTTGGGATCATTGTCTTGCTGAAATGTCCACCCTCGTTTCATCTTCATCATCCTGGTAGATGGCAGCATATTTTTGTCAAGAATGTTTGCCAGTACCATTTGCTGAAAAGCAGCCCCACACCATGATGTTCCCACCTCCAAACTTCACTGTTGGTATGGTGTTTTTAGGGTGATGTGCAGTGCCATTTCTCCTCCAAACATGGTGTGTATTATGACATCCAAACAGTTCAGTTTTGCTCTCATCTGACCACACTATATTCTCCCAGTATTTCACTGGCTTTTCCAAATGTTGTGCAGCAAACTTTAAATGAGCTTCAACATGCTTTTTTTTCAGCAATGGAGTCTTGCGTGGTGAGTGTGCATACAGGCCATGGCGGTGGAGTGCATTACTTACTGTTTTCTTTGAGACAACAGTACCTGCTAATTGCAGGTCTTTTTGAAGCTCTCCACAAGTGGTCCTTGGCTCTTGGACAACTCTTCTGATTATTCTTTTCACTCCTCTGTCAGAAATCTTGCGAGGAGCACCTGGTCGAGGCAAATTTATGGTGAAATGATTGTCTTTCCACTTCCGTATTATGGCCCCAACAGTGCTCACTGGAACATTCAGAAGCTTAGATATGCGCCTATAACCAATGCCATCATTATGTTTTGCAACAATTAGGTTGCGAAGGTCTTGAGACAGCTCTTTGCTTTTACCCATCATGAGATGTGTGTTGTGTGACACCTTGGCAATGAGACCTTTTTGTAGGCCATCAGTTGGGACTGAACCAGCTGATATTAATTTGCACTGACAGGGGGCTGGATTGCTTTTTAATTACTGATAGTTTTCAGCTGTTGTCTTGGCTTTCCATGCCTTTTTGCACCTCCCTTTCTTCATGTGTTCAATACTTTTTCCCTATGTCATTTCACATTATTACACATAACTTAATTTATGAACGTATTTGTTTTGGTTTCTTGTATGTATGGATTACTTGGGTTGTTACCAACATCTGGTGAAAATGTCATGTCAATAGCACCTTTGGAAATATATTTACTGAGAAAAATGGTGATGTGTTCAATACTTATTTCACACGCTGTATGTTACCGACGGCACGGCACCCCGGTGAGGCATTAAATAGTCCGCAGGAAGGACCTCCTGTAGCGCTCTCTGGCACACCGTGGTGGGATCAGTCTGTTACTGAAGGTGCTCCTCTGTGTCATAACCATGGCATGCAGAGGGTGGGTGACGTTGTCCATGATGGCCAGCAGTTTGGCCAGTCAAGGCTAATCCCCAGAACAGAGCTAGCCTTCCTGATCAGCTTATTTACCCGAGAAGCATCACCACCTTTTATGTTGGCGCCCCAGCACACCACTGCAAAAAAACACAGACTGGTAGAAGGTAAGCGGTAGTTTACTGCACACGTTGAAGGACCTGAGCCTCTTCAGAAAGTAGATTCGGCTCTGGCCCTTTTTGTACAGAGCCCCGGTGTTACCAGCCCATTCCAGCCTGTTGTCCATATGGACTCCCAGGAACTTGTATGACCCAACCATTTCCACATCCATCCCCTGTATAGGGACTTCATCTTGCCACCCCCTGTATAGCCGGTATGTTGCGGCTCGTTGGCTACATCTGCTGGCCAGGAGAGATGGTGTCCCGGTAGGGTAAGGCCTAATTACACACACCTGAAGCCACTTAATGGGAGGTATTTTAACCTGGCCTGGAGCACACCCAGCTTCTGGTTGTTTGATGGGAAAAGTTGCGAAAAGGCAGAGGATTCTAGGATAACCTCAAGCGAAAGAAGGGACTGGACATCAATGACTACTGGACAAGAAGACACACACAGTAAGACCCACTGTATTTGAATTGCTGTTTCTCTTTTCTTTTGTTTATAGCCGGTAAACAGTTTAGCTGTCCGGTCGCAGTGAGGGACTGGAAGAACTGTATAATAAGGCTCTCGAAAGAGCTAGGCTTTTGTTTTGGTTTTATTGTTACCCAGCGCCTGGGCGCGGCCTCTGTTAAAGTTTCACTAATTAAAGTCCTGGGTCACTGCCTTGGAGAAAGGTTCCCCACTTCTGTTTCTCCTCGTTCTTGTACCTTGAGGCTCAGCATGGCTAGCAACCCGCTACAATATATATTATGGAAAAGTATGTTTCTGGACGGTGCACCATGCTGCCTTATTGACAACATGACAGAGCAGGGTAAATTACTGTTAGATTTGAGAAGGGATCTCCTGCCTCACCACTTTTGCTCATTCACGTCACAGGCCAGGTTAATAGAACTCCCTTATTGTGCAGGGGCAGTGTTTACCAACTCCATCCCTCAAGTACCCCCCCCCCCCCCCCCCAACGTACACATTTTAGTGTAAACCGGAACGTTGGTACGTTGTAGGAGGCAACCCGTCTGCCTAGTTTAGAGAGACTACCATCTGAGTATGTATTATTAAATTGATGACTGTTGGAACTGGCTAAAAAACAGAAAGTGCCAGTGGTTTACTTAAAAATAAAGTGAAGGAAAAAAATGATATACAGTATTTTTGATAGTGTTGTCTGGTCAATTGTAATGCTCAGAACTCATGATCCAACTCAATAGGTGGCCTTTCACTAACCAGTCTAAATATAGTTGAGGTGTCCCCCCCCCCCCCCCCCCCCCCTTATGTTGGAAACCATATTCACGTAAACCTATACTGAACAAAAATATAAAAGCAACATGTAAAGGGTTGGTCCCATGTTTCATGAGCTGAAATAAAATATCCCAGAAATGTTCCATACACAAAAAGCTTATCTCTCAAATTTGTTTACATCCCTGTTGGTGAGCGTTTAGCCTTTGCCAAGGTAATCCTTACACCTGACAGGTGTGGCATATCAAGAAGATTATTAAACAGCATGATCATTACATAGGTGCACCTTGTGCTGGGGACAATAAACGGCCACTCTAAAATTTGCAGTTGTCACAAAACACAATGCCACAGATGTCTCAAGTTTTGAAGGAGTGTGCAATTGGCATGCTGACTGCAGGAATGTCCACCAGAGCTGTTGCCAGAGAATAGAATGTTTAATTTGTCTACCATAAGCCGCATCCAACGTAGTTTTTGAGAATTTGGCAGTACGTCTAACTGGCCTATACAACTGCAGACCACGTGTAACCCAGTGGGGGCACTGCGCCCCTGTCGTGAAATCCATAGATTAAGGCCTAATTCTTATATGATTTGTAACTCTGTTGCGTTTATATTTTAGTATAGCTGCACACTACTTATACAAATTGTAACTTGTTTGTTGAACACCAGTGGTTTTTTTTAGGACAAGAATGACTGCATAACCTTTAGGACAATGTCTCCAACGCAAGTCCCCAAGGGTACAGTAAGGGTATATTGTTAAAAGTTCAGATTGGGCATGACAAATCAGTGAACTAATGATATCAACGTTATATACATTATACCTCACAGAACCTTTTCATGTTGACAGTGGCAAGGAACAACTTGATATGCATTGCATGTAGGATTTTCTCTCTTGTGAAGTAAGATGTATCTTTAAAAGTATTGACTCAAGCAACAACTTTATTGTTCAAGCAAAATATAAACAGTACTGGAGGGACAGAGCAAGCAGGTGAGCTTCCTCTATCATTGGGGATACACTTAGGGTGGAGTTTCAGAGTCCCCAGCTAGGCCGGGGTGAAGCCAAAGATTATGGATAAATTGTTCACTCAGGCCGTTAACCATTGTCCATAGACACCCAATGCAATAGCAGTTGGGTCTGGTCTACTTAGTTCATTGACTTTAATTGAAACAGAAAAACATTTGGGAGTGGGATGTCTCACTTCCACTTCCGTCTGGTGAAACTCTTGATTCACCTGGCTAGACCAAGCGAGTATGTGGTAGGGTCCAGCTGTGCCTCTATGAAGGAGATGGGAGACCACTTGGCACCTAGGGTGGCGAAAGGGAGATGAATGGGATGGGAAGGGAGAGGGGGTTACCTATACCTGCGAG
This sequence comes from Thymallus thymallus, assembly GCA_023634145.1. Classification (NCBI taxonomy): domain Eukaryota; kingdom Metazoa; phylum Chordata; class Actinopteri; order Salmoniformes; family Salmonidae; genus Thymallus; species Thymallus thymallus. The sequence continues at coordinate 18,674,550 of CM042391.1, forward strand.
TGCTGTCAATATATGGTCATGTCAAATGTGTGTGTGTGTGTGCACGTCTGCCTGACGGTCAGTTGCAACTCGAAGAATAGCCTACCTCGTCAGTAGAGTGTTGCATGGCGATGAACATGGCTCCTACTTCGGCTGGCAGAGTTCTTCCTGGCCTCAGCAAGAGTACATTTGACATCCAATCCCCATGAGCGATGCATTATTCTGCATTCAACACTTCCATGCAGAATGATGCATCTCTCATGGTGATTGGATGTCAAATGAATCCTTGCCAATAGTTGAGAAGTGCTGCTGTTGCTAGGCTAGTCACAGATCTGTATGTCCATTCACCCACATCTACTAATCCTAGACCAGGGGGGTCAATCTGAAGTTATAGAAAGGATCAGGGAGAAAGAGAATTAACCGTCAGACTAGGAGTGCTGATCTAGGATCAAGTCCACAATATCATTATGATCTTACCTTTTGCAAATTCTTAGTCTGGATTGTTCTCGTGTCAAAGTGGACCCTGTACATCAATGAAATATGATTAGTACTGTAAATCCATATGTACATGTACTAGCTAGCACTGTAGTAGAACCTAATACAGGATACTCCAGTGGCCACCACGACTCCTCCAGCCACATCTGAAACTCAGACAGAGAGACACACATAGACACACACACAGAGCTGGGCAAAATAGGCACATGCAAAACGAATGTTGCTATTTATAGGTTGCACCTCAGTCTCTGGGCCATGTCATGCCATTGGGTGAGGGGATATTTCACTTAAGAAACAATGGCATGGAATACAATAGACAACCTCTGCCCACCCGGGGCACCGGGCCATGCAAAACGAACTCCACCATTGTTATGGGCGTCAGGGGCGCCGTATGGGGGGGAAAAGTTAGGATGATTCTAAGGGCCTGTGACTGACAGGGGCCCTAAAATATTATTCCAGCATTAGGTAAAAACATTTTGGAGCCCAATGTTATATATTTTCATGGGGCCCAAAATCCCTGTAGGCTCCCCTGATGGGCGTTCTCAAGCCTCTGCCGGCGGCGCCATACTGGTGCCCAAAAGTTGTGATAAATGGAGGCTAATGACTGTTTAGTTTAAATAACACTAGTGGCCTGGAAACATTGCTGAAGTAGGCAGATGTGTAGTAGGAAACCACTTACCCATCATTATCATGTCGTCAAATGGATGGCAACGTTGTCATTAGCTAACAAAGTTAGTCAAAAATAGCTAGCAATGCTAATGGTATCTAGCGTAAAACAGAGTTGGTCTGCCCCCAATTTTAGCTAGCTAACGTTATACTGCATCTATCTGGTGACATTAAAATCCGGACTAAAGGTTTTCCTACTAATTATTGGACTCCTTTTGCAATGTCGTCGGATTTCCAAACCACTGTAATGCACTTTTTATGAAATCAGCGCTCATTGCGTGTGTTAGATCAGTTGGACATACTTCTCAGATAGGGGCTTGCTTGTTCTTGATAATAGCCATAGCTACCATAGTGATACCCTCGAGAGTAGCCAATTTCAGTGCATCATTCAGATATAGCTTGCTAACTAGTTAGTTGTGCTAGAAATTATATAATCATGTTTGCTAATTGTTTCACCTTCCAAATGTGAAATTACAAGACTAAAAGGCAGTGGCGAACCGTGACTATTGGAGCTAGGCTCTCAGTTGTGGAAAAAGATCTGACGTCATATATATATAGATAGAGAACTCGGATGCCTGTGTACACAGAGCATGACTTGAGACCTTTCTTTTGCAGACCTATGTAGGAGAAGCAATTATTTGATGACAGAGTCCAACGCTCACAGAAGCAGCACATGTACACAACGGTTGCAAATATCGATAGCAGGAACCACGTTAGAAGGAAATACGGTTGCGTCGTTTCAAAGAATCACTTGCCAAAACAAACAATCACTCAAATAGTGGCGGAATAAATCAACCACACAACTACTCACATTGTTTTAAGACCAAGGACAGTATATGCTGTCAGAGAGGAAGAAGTTGCGCTGTATTCGATCTCCAGCATGCAACAATAAAAAAAATTCACAACATGAAATGTCATGTACCCAGTACTTCCAATTACAACGTCATTACCTTTGTTTTAACCACACAACCAGTGATCTAAAGTTGAAATATTTTACACATTGTATTCAAAATGATATGTATGAGAGAGCAACAAAAAGTCCACTCACCATTATGATTATAATTTAAAAATGAAGTCCATTCTTCTGTCCTTCTTTATGAAATGGTCAATGGCAGGTTCATATAGCTTGTCTTTTGATTTTAAATCAGAAATAAGTTATTTTTCGATTGAGATCAAAGCCAGGGCTGACAGTCGGGCCTGTCCAGTGTCTTGATCCTTTTTAGTGCAGAAAATGTTATTTCTACTGATGCAGTGGACACAGGAATGGTCAAAACTAGACAGGTAAGCAGATACAATTGGTGCATACTATCAATTAGTCTCTTCTGCTGGAGAAAGTGGAGCAGATCAGCTGGGCTCTTACACTCGAAGTCAGACATTGAGTACATAGCGGTGAGTTCTGTTTTAAGCCGTGGCAAATCAAAATTAGGGCCATAGCTTTCCTTCTCATAGACTTGAGAACGCAGCGTTTGGAAAGTTTGGTGTTTCCCTTTATATTGGGAACTTTTGTGTGTCAAGGAGGGCAAGGAACATGAGCCTTTCATGGTCATTGAACCCGTTTCTTAGTTGAGTGACAATGTTGTCGCACTGTGTAGCTGTTGGAACTGCCCGCGAACGTCTCCTTGCATATGTGTCCTGCGCCCCCTTGGAACTCCGGTCTCACTCACAGTGTCCTCGTAGATGGAATAACATTTTATTTTTTCCCCCTCTGTGGTGTTGCAGAAGTCGTCCACCCTGGAGAACTGTCAAACTCCCTTTTCTGCAATATTCCAAACAGCACATCGGAGTATGCAAATATGGAGTAGAAAGCAGATTTTTTAAAAAGTGGTCAGATGAAGCAGATGCTAAGATACAGGACTGAGTACACCACATCAGTCTTTGGCTTCATCAATAAGTGCATCAATGATGTCGTCCCCACAGTGACTGTACGTACATACCCCAACCAGAAGCCATAGATTACAGGCAACATCCGCACTGAGCTAAAGGCTAGAGCTGCCGCTTTCAAGGAGCGGGACTCTAACCCGGAAACTTATACGAAATCCCGCTATGCCCTGCGACACACCATCAAACAGGCAAAGTGTCAATACAGGACTAAGATCGAATCGTACTACACCGGCTCTGACGCTCATCGGATGTGGCAAGGCTTGCAAACCATTACACACTACAAAGGGAAGCACAGCCGAGAGCTGCCCAGTGACACAAGCCTACCAGACGAGCTAAACTACTTCTATGCTCGCTTCGAGGCAAGCAACACTGAGGCACGCATGAGAACACCAGCTGATCCGGATGACTGTGATCACGCTCTCCGTAGCCGATGTGAGTAAGAGCTTTAAACAGGTACAATTCACAAGGCTGCAGGGCCAGACGGATTACCAGGATGTGTACTCCGAGCATGCGCTGACCAACTGGCAAGTGTCTTCACTGACATTTTTAACAAGTCCCTGATTGAGTCTGTAATACCAACATGTTTCGCTCATCACCAAGCTAAGGATCCTAGGACTGAACACCTCCCTTCGTGACTGGATCCTGGACTTCCTGAAGGGCCGCCCCCAGGTGGTAAGGGTAGGTCACAACACATCTGTCATGCTGATCCTCAGGGTTGCATGCTCAGTCCCCTCCTGTACTCCCTGTTCACCCACGACTGCATGGCCAGGCACAACTCCAACACCATCATTTGTCATGTGTTGTGTCATTTGCAGATGACACAACAGTGGTAGGCCTGATCACCGACAACGACGGTGGTGGAGAAGAACAGAGACCTGGCCGTGTGGTGCCAGTATAACAACCTCTCCCTCAACGTAATCAAGACAAAGGAGATGATTGTGGACTACAAGAAAAGGAGGAGGACCGAGCACGCCCCCATTCTCATCGACGGGGCTGCAGTGGAGCAGGTTGAGAGCTTCAAGTTCCTTGATGTCCCCTCCCCCAACCCCTCTTCTTCACACTGCTGCTGCTCTCTGTTTATCATCTATGCATAGTCACTTTAACTATACCTGCATGTACATACTACCTAAATTAGCCCGACTAACCGGTGCCCCTGCACATTGACTCTGTACTGGTACCACCTGTAAATACCACCTGTATATATATATATTTTTTACTGTCACTTTTAATTTCTTTACCTCTCTTGTTTACATAATACTTGTTTTCTACTTAAACGGCACTGTTGGTTAGGGCTTGTAAGTAAGCATTTCACTGTAAGGTCTACACCTGTTGTATTCGGCGCAAGTGACAAATAAACTTTGATTTGATAGCAGGAAGCAGAACTTGAAACTTGTCAGGTGCATCATGTATTCATCTGCGCTGTGAACGGTGTCTTCATCAAAGTCATCGTGATGGTCCACTATGTATTCAGAGTTCAATGAGTTACGCCTTTTTTTGATACACAGTGCAAACTAAGTGTGAAGAGAAGTTCCATCGTGTTGGCTCCAATCTGGGTAGTCTTCACTGGCATATTTCATCCAGTAGTTTTGCTCGTTTGACAGATCTTGAGAAAAACGCTGCTAGGCCACCAAGATGACTTTTTTTTTGCATTCTTTTAGTTTACCAGCACCTTGTGACATCACCAGATTAAGAGTGTACATATAGCAATGAACCGAGCTTGTGGGATAGTTTATTTCACCTTGGCTTGTACTCCGTGTATACCAGAGGCCCATCGTAACACTGTGCCACAACTTTGGCCGTGCATTCACACGCCTCTAACCGTTTCTGCCCGTTTATCCTCAGTTACATCCTCAAATTTGAAAAACCTTTCCTTCACACCACCATCGGTAGTGTAACGCAACACATAAGACATTTGGGCTACATTGCTGATGTCTGTCGTCTCGTCAACCATGATGGTTACAAAGGGAATTCTTCCTTCATGACATCTGTCATTACATTCGCTACCGCGCGTATCAGGTACTATAGGATTTTGCTGGAAGTGCCTGTGAACACGGTAGCTGTTGCCAAATGGCAGTTTAACGTGCTGTCATACTCAGCCAAGAAATCCAGTATTTCCAAGTAGTTTCCCTTATTAGCTGATTCTTTACCCTGAATGCAAATTCTTGCTTGCCTAAAAACACAACCATATGAATAAAGCGCTTTAGAGTCTCCCTGTTGTGCCTGGCTTTATCATTGTGAGCAAGTGTCTCATTGCGCCGCTGCTTGTCAAGGTCTACTCTTGTTTACCTAAATTCACTGTAGCTCGCAGGTGTGAAGTTGAGTTTTGGTGTTGAAGTGCTGACTTTGTCAAACAGGCTAAATATTTGAAACCAGTTGTCTAGGTTGAGCTATTATCGGTGCTGAAGAGTAGGCATTCCAACAGTAAAGCTTTTTTGTCAGCTCACAGCCGGTTATCCACGGATAGCGCTCAACTTTAACTTGCACCAAATCAGGCAGTGCAGGAGTTGGTCTCCTGGTCTGTACAAGATTTAACTTTTCATTCAAAGTTAGTCTTGAAAAGGACGATTTAGCCACCACATCGTCCTCGATTACTCTCTCTGCAGTTGCCATCGTTACATACACTCACTGCAAAAAGCTAGCTAGGCTCAAGCGTGAGAAAACAAGAGAAGGCTCGCTATTGGCTCTGAATTAGTGACGTATACTTAGGCCCTCTAGAGGGCCTTGAGGCATCATACAATTGTCCCACCTATTAAAAGACAATTGTGATTGGTTGATTCAACTGTCATTCCAAAATGGTGCTCTAATTAAAGTCAATGTCAATGACGTTGGCTGGTGCCTTCTATTAAAAGCCTGAGGGCCTAGCCAATGAGTGTTGAGCCCAGCTAGATTATTTCTACCAAGAGACTACCAAAGAAAAAATATGATTGGATATTTTTTCCTCTTGGATATTAACCCTCAATAGGAAGATCATTACAATTAAGACAAAAAAAGATTAAATCAATGAAAACAAAAATATCAAAATATATACAGATTTGTATCTATCCTTAGGCCCTCTCTGAGAGCGTAGAGGGCCCTGACGGTTCCCCACTGATAAAAGGACACTTACCTGAACTGTTCCCCTATGTCCTCATGGTTGTGAAGGTAAGGTAGGAGCTAGTGTAGATTGTTCTTCCATCTGCTGTAGAGCACTTTAGATTAACTAAAGTGTAAATGAATGACACCATCTACTGTATATTGCACAATGACACTAATATCTCCCAATGCCTCAAACCAAAGGAGAAAATATATATATATATATATATTTCTACCAATGTATGTATGTATGTATGTATGTATGTATGTATGTATGTATGTGTGTATATATATATATATATATGAATAAATATATATATATATATGAATAAATAAAAGGTCAGCAATACACCACAGTAATATCTGACCGTTTCTGGAAGACCAAAACAATTGCAAATTGTTGTGGAACTGTAAACAGATCGAATTCAACACATTTCAAATTAACTTTTTACCTAACCTAAAATGCTGCAGCGAATTCTGAAACATGGTAAACTCCGGAAAAACGTCCAGGGAAGGACTGGGACTTGAATTCGGCCCTGGCATTTTATCCTTACCAACCCACATTACTGTGAGCGCCAGCAACTCATCCCAAAAACGAAAATCGCCCAAATATATATAAATATAAAACATTGTGTACTAAAAACTTTGGGTGAAAAAAGAAAATCAATTTTGCCAACCCCTGCCCTACCCTGAACCTATATACCCTACTTAGACACAGACAGTAGTGCTGACACATAACATTGGCAGTACAGTACGGTGGGCCATTTCTGTACGACTGGTGAGACATGGTCCTCCATCTTTTTTAACCAGCTAATGTTTAAAACAAATACAATGTGTAAAAACACCACTGTAAATACAACTCAGGACACTGAAAAGATTTGGCATGGGTCCTCAGATCCTTAAAAAGTTCTACAGCTGCGCTTTCGAGAGAGTGCATGTCAGAGCAAGAACCAAGCAAGAACCAAGCCCCCCCCAATGAAATGCTAATGATAAAGAATTACAAATGCCATGATCATCTGGACGAGACTGCCAAATCCAGGCAAAGGTAAGAATACATTTAGATGAACTACATTTTTGTATGAATGAATTGGCAACATTTATTTAAACTAACAATTCTGTGAACTGTCTTGTGCAAGTTTTAAATTGACACAGTACCTTTTAGCAAATGTGTCAGCTAGAGATGGCGTGCAGGAGCTTGCAGGGATTTTTAGACTTGCATGATGTCTACTTTGATGCTAATTAGTATTTTTGAATCTGAGAGTAAATATATCCAAATATATTGATAAAAATCACCTTGTCTGAGAGAAATGTACATGGTTATCAAAACGTCACGCCAGACAAAACGTCACGCTAGACAAAACACAGCCCTTATTTGAAGTGTTTCTAAAATTCTCTATGGGAAAAGTTTATGGTGGAAAAACGATTGGAACCATTTCCCTGTTTGACCTCTAGGTTTTATGGGTATTATGACACCTCCACTGTAGGGCTCTATAGGACCCTCCGTTACACTACACATGTCTCGAGGTATGAATTTCGCAAAAATATGATCAATGGCTCATTCGAGAGAGAACATCTTCCTGAGTTATGTCAACGGCCAGTATTGAAATCTGACATTTATGATAGACGTTTTCACGATAACACATATGGAATCATGTAGTAACCAAATATTTTTGATTCTTCAAAGTAGCCACCCTTTGCCTTGATGACAGCTTTGCACACTCTTGGCAGTCTCTCAACCAGCTTCACCTGGAATGCTTTTCAACAGTCTTGAAGGAGTTCCCACATATGCTGAGCACTTGTTGGCTGCTTTTCCTTCACTCTGCTGTCCAACTCATACCAAACTATCTCATTTGGGTTGAGGTTGGGTGATAGTGGAGGCCAGGTCATCTGATGCAGCACTTCATCACTCTCCTTCTTGGTCAAAGAGACCTTACACAGCCTGGAGGTGTGTTGGGTTATTGTCCTGTTGAAAAACAAATGATAGTCCCACTAACACAAACCAGATGGTATGACGTGTCACTGAGTAGGCTGATACCCCATTTCATGGACACAAGATCCATAGGTAAAGCTGTACATTGCAATATGAATGTTCAATAGGCTGAATAGTGAGGTGATTTCCCACAGTTAAAGCACTGCAATAAGAGGTATAGGCAAGGCTGTACAACGCATACCGTATGCCCCAAATTAACTTCTGAAGTCTAATGCATCCACAGTGAGAGAAAAATAAAATGTTTTGTCAAATTAACTAATTATTGTCCTTTGCTGAATTTATATAACAACATTCCAAACTTGTTACGAATTATTCCAAATATAGCATGATTCCACTATTTGTATCTGTTTATCAGTTTCAATGCAGGACTTTTATTTGGAAGGCAAACCACAAATTCCACTAGAGTGGCTAATCGTTATTGTGGCTAGCTTCACATAGGTGGTGCAAAAGCAATCAAGCAACGGTGTGTTAGATACCACCCACCAGTTTGATTGATACTCCCTCCTTATCACATTGAAGTAAGAAATACAGAAATAAATTAGTGAATAAAAGTTTAAATTATTAGATAATAATTAAATAATTAAATACATACAGAAATGAAGATTTTTCATTGCTCATTTATTTAATTATGTGTGGATTCATTTATTTATCTATATATCTGATTTATGTATTGATTTCTAATTATGGCAGGTTTGGTCTTCCATACCACACTGTAAGTTAATAGGAAGATAACATTTAGATCGCGAAAACATCATCATACATGTCAGATTTCAATACTGGCCGACGTCATAACGCGGCAGGTTGTATCACGAATTAATTGATCATATTTTTTGCGTATTCCTACCTTGAATTTTTTATTTATTTAACACAGGGTCGACCACATTTTTTCGATTTTTCTTGCTGTTCAGTATAACCGTATGATTGCCATCAGAGAAGATGCTAGAAATAAACGTAGCATGATTGCGCACGACTGAGTTACGATCATTGACGGACCGAGTTTGTTTTGACAGACACGGAAGAGACTGGATCCTAGCCGTCCGATGACCAGCTGACAGCGCACTGCACAGCAACATGGACCACATGTCGTCGCCTGTCAGGTTCCCCAGCAGCTTCAAAGCTGGTAAATTTGAGGGTAAATATCTAGCCCTTTGAAATAGCAAATAATGAGAGAACAGAACGTAGGCTATGTATGATAAAATGTTCTGTTTTTACATGCAGTTATGGTGTAATGTTGGATAATGTTTTTTGTGTGTAATAGACGTTGCCAATAATTTAATTTATTCTGCTATCTTCTATCATACATATTTTATATTTCTTTTTTTTTTTTGTACTGATATCCGATTGGCCAGGTCAGACAGGTCCATGTTTTAGATAGTTTTACATTGATCAATTAAGCTCTTTATTGATTGAACAGCATGTTATCGTCCCATAACTTCTTGTGTCCTCTCTACCCTCTCCTCTGGTCTCTATTCTGCACTCTGTTCAGACAACCAGGTAGGACCTTTAGTACCCCATTCATAGACTAACTACTTTAGCGCCTATTGACGATAGTATCTTTGTTAAAAGCCCCAACACTTCCTCTAAGCATTAACACGCATTGCTTGTGGTACTGTTTTTGAAACACAAGGAATGTATCCTTCATATCAGCAAGAAATTAATTTGAAAAAACAAAAGGGTTAAGGTTAATTTTCAAAAAACAACTATATAGGGTTAAGGATAGTGTTCCCACACAGCAAGATCTCCATGTTACAGTGCTTGTTTTCGTGAAGACAGATGGAAGACAGGCCCCCACCTGTGCTAATTAGCTAACTGCTTTGAACACCTGTGTGTAAGCTAACTGGGGAGGAAATGTAGTTTGTCAACTGGAGGCACACACAGTGTATGGATCTGTGTAAAACTGCTACAGTAAGTGTATCTTTTTAATTTGAAAATATTATTTCTCACTTACATGAAAGATAAGGCATATCAGTATATGTTTAGAAAAACCTTATTGAAGGTGATGATTTTTGAAGTTTATTAACGTTAAAACACTGTGTCGAATTGTAGTTTACACAGAGCTATATCTGGGCAAATGTAATTGCTGAAAACCCTACATACGGAGAAGAGTTTTCGAGAGCTAGCCGTTTAGTTACACCTATATTTGTAGAATAGTCTGATTTGTTGTAGGTTACAATGTACTGTAGTAGGTTAACAAGTGTGTGTATTTGTGTGCTAGACTAAGTCTCCAACCCCCCCATCCTCTTACCGGAGATCAGCGTATTAGAGAGAGCCTAGCATTAAGCCCGTTGCAGTGGGTTGTGGGTAATAAGAGGTGACGGGTAGGACGTTGTGCCCATAGAATTAGAATGATTAGAACAGTGGTCACCAACCGGTCGATCACAATCAACTGGTCGATCTTCAATGCATTCCTATTCGATCACCAAACATTTCTGTAAAAAACCTACGCAAATTGCATGACTGTATGTATATACAGCTCTGGAAAAAATTTAAGAGACCACTGCAAAATCATCAGTTTCTCTGCTTTTACTATTTATAGGTATGTGTTTGGGTGAAATTAACATTTGTGTTTTATTCTATAAACGACTGACAACATTTCTCCCTTATTCCAAATAAAAATATTGTCATTTAGAGCATTTATTAGCAGAAAATGACAACTGGTCAAAATAGCAAAGAAAATAAGTTCATAGTCATTTTTAAACAACATAATACTAATGTTTTAACTTAGGAAGAGTTCAGGAATCAATATTTGATGGAATAACCCTGATTTTCAATCACAGCTTTCATGCGTCTTAACATGCTCTCCACCAGTCTTTCACATTGATGTTGGGTGACTTTATGCCACTCCTGGCGCAAGAATTCAAGCAGATCGGCTTTGTTTGATGGCTTGTGACCATCCATCTTCCTCTTGATCACATTCCAGAGGTTTTCTATGGGGTTCAGGTCTGGAGATTGGGCTGGCCATGACAGGGTGGTCCTCCATCCACACCTTTATTGACCTGGCTATGTGGCATGGAGCATTGTCCTGCTGGAAAAAACAATCCTCAGAGTTGGGGAACATTGTCAGAGCAGAAGGAGTTAGGTTTTCTTCCAGGACAACCCAGTTTTCTTTCAGGACAACCTTGTGCGTGGCTTGATTCATGCGTCCTTCACAAATCACAAATCTCAGCCCGATTCCAGCCTTGCTGAAGCACCCCCAGATCATCACCGATCCTCCACCAAATTTCACAGTGGGTGCGAGACACTGTGGCTTGTAGGCCTCTCCAGGTCTCGCACCCACTGTGAAATTTGGTGGACGATTGTTGATGATCTGGGGGTACTTCAGCAAGGCTGGAATTGGGCAGATTTGTCATCCTTCTGCTACGCCTATGTAGATATTCCATAAAAAAATGTACAACATTAACAATGTCTACACTGTATTTCTGGTCAATTTATGTTATTTTAAATGGACAAAAAATTAGCTTTTCTTTCAAAAACAAGGACATTTCTAAGTGACCCCAATCTTTTGAACGGTAGTGTATATATAAAACATGTATTGATTATTGTAACTCACTTTTCTCTTCACTTCATCGACTGCAATCTATTCAAAATTCAGCTGCTAGATTACTTACTAGATCAAATAGGCGCACCCATATCACCCCGATACTCTGCTCCCTTCACTGGCTTCCTGTAACTTACAGGATCCAATTCAAAATTCTAACTATAACCTATAGGGCTTTACATGGCCAGGCCCCTGCTTATCTTGCTGACATAATTCATTTTCATACCCCTCTCCGGTCCCTCAGGTCTAATAACCAAATCTACGCCACGCACTCGTTTAAAGACATGTGGGGATAGAGCCTTCGCCGCTATGGCACCCAGATTATGGAATGCTTTGCCAACCAGTTTTAGGTTTGCTGAGAATGTGGACAGTTTTAGGGGACAAGTGAAGACTCATTTGTTCAGGTTAGCTTTTGGGTAATCTCTGTCCTTTATATATTGATGATTTTTATCTGTTTTATTTTATTTCTTTTAGCCTGTTTCTATTATGTTTTATTGTCTATTGTAAAGCGCTTTGTGACCTAGTCTGTGAAAGGCGCTGTATAAATACATTTTACTTACTTTACTTACTTACTTAATAAATAAAATAATAAATCACAGGGAGCTAATTTCCTGGTGTTTTACCATTTTAAGTTCAACAAGACTGTAACACCTACTCATTGGAATCATTTATATACAGTGGGGAGAACAAGTATTTGATACACTGCCGATTTTGCAGGTTTTCCTACTTACAAAGCCTGTAGAAGTCTGTAATTTTTATCATAGGTACTCTTCAACTGTGAGTGACGGAATCTAAAACAAAAATCCAGAAAATCACATTGTATGATTTTTAAATAATTAATTTGCATTTTATTGCATGACATAAGTATTTGATACATCAGAAAAGCAGAACTTAATATTTGGTACAGAAACCTTTGTTTGCAATTAGAGATCATACGTTTCCTGTAGTTCTTGACCAGGTTTGCACACACTGCAGCAGGGATTTTGGCCCACTCCTCCATACAGATCCTTCAGGTTTCGGGGCTGTCACTGGGGAATACGGACTTTCAGCTCCCTCCAAAGATTTTCTATTGGATTCAGGTCTGGAGACTGGCTAGGCCACTCCAGGACCTTGAGATGCTTCTTACGGAGCCACTCCTTAGTTGCCCTGGCTGTGTGTTTCGGGTCGTTGTCATGCTGGAAGACCCAGCCACGACCCATCTTCAATGCCCTTACTGAGGGAAGGAGGTTGTTGGCCAAGATCTCGCGATACATGGCCTCACCATCCTCCCCTCAATACGGTGCAGTCGTCCTGTCCCCTTTGCAGAAAAGCATCCCCAAAGAATGATGTTTCCACCTCCATGCTTCACGGTTGGGATGGTGTTCTTGAGGTTGTACTCATCCTCCAAACACGGCGAGTGGAGTTTAGACCAAAAAGCTAAATTTTTGTCTCATCAGACCACATGACCTTCTCCCATTCCTCCTCTGGATCATCCAGATGGTCATTGGAAAACTTCAGACGGGCCTGGACATGCGCTGGCTTGAGCAGGGGGACCTTGCGTGCGCTGCAGGAGTTTAATCCATGACAACGTAGTGTGTTACTAATGGTTTTCTTTGAGACTGTGGTCCCAGCTCTCTTCAGGTCATTGACCAGGTCCTGCCGTGTAGTTCTGGGCTGATCCCTCACCTTCCTCATGATCATTGATGCCCCACGAGGTGAGATCTTGCATGGTGCTCCAGACCGAGGGAGATTGACCGTCATCTTGAACTTCTTCCATTTTCTAATAATTGCGCCAACAGTTGTTGCCTTCTCACCAAGCTGCTTGCCTATTGTCCTGTAGCCCATCCCAGGTCTAAAATTTTATCCCTGATGTCCTTACACAGCTCTCTGGTCTTGGCCATTGTGGAGAGGTTGGAGTGTGTTTGAGTGTGTGGACAGTTGTCTTTTATACAGGTAACGAGTTCAAACAGGTGCAGTTAATACAGGTAATGAGTGGAGAACAGGAGGGCTTCTTAAAGAAAAACTAACAGGTCTGTGAGAGCCGGAATTCTTACTGGTTGGTAGGTGATCAAATACTTATGTCATGCAATAAAATGCAAATTAATTATTTAAAAATCATACAATGTGATTTTCTGGATTTTTGTTTTAGATTCCGTCTCTCACAGTTGAAGTGTACCTATGATAAAAATTACAGACCTCTACATGCTTTGTAAGTAGGAAAACCTGCAAAATCGGCAGTGTATCAAATACTTGTTCTCCCCACTGTATATATATAGTTGAAGTCGGAAGTTTACAAACACTTAGGTTGAAGTCATTAAAACTCATTTTTCAACCGTTCCACAAATTTCATGTTAACCAACTATAGTTTTGGCAATTCGGTTAGGACATCTACTTTGTGCATGACACAAGTCATTCTTCCAACAATTGTTTACAGACATTATTTCACTTATAATTCACTATTTCACAATTCCGGTGGGTCAGAAGTTTAGCTTGGAAAATTCCAGAAAATGATGTCATGGCTTTAGAAGCTTCTGATAGGCTAATTGAAATTATTTGACTCAATTGGAGGTGTACCTGTGGATGTATTTCAAGGCCTACCTTCAAACTCAGTGCCTCTTTCCTCAACATCATGGGAAAATCAAAAGAAATCAGCCAAGACCATGAAAAAAAATTTGACCTCCACAAGTCTGGTTTATCAATATCCAAACGCCTGAAGGTACCACGTTCATCTGTACAAACAATAGTACGCAAGTATAAACACCATGGGGCCACGCAGCCATCGTACCGCTCAGGAAGGAGACGCGTTCTGTCTCCTAGAGATTAACGTACAGTAAAATTAATCCTATATCGACGTAACCTGAAAGGCCGCTTAGCAGGGAAAAAGCCACTGCTCCAAAACCGTCATAAAAAAGCCAGACTACGGTTTGCAACTGCACATGGGGACAAAGATCGTACTTTTTTGAGAAATTTCCTCTGGTCTGATAAAACAAAAGGACAACAAAGTCAAGATATTGGAGTGGCCATCACAAAGCCCTGACCTCAATCCTATAGAAAATGTGTTGCCAGAACTGAAAAAGCGTGTGCGAGCAAGGAGGCCTACAAACATGACTCAGTTACACCAGTTCTGTCAGGAGGAATGGGCCAAAATTCACCCAACTTATTGTGGGAAGCTTGTGGAAGGCTACCCGACACGTTTGACCCAAGTTAAACAATTGAAAGGCAATGCTACCAAATACCAATTAAGTGTATGTAAACTTCTGACCCACTGTGAATGTGAAGAAATAAATAAAAGCTGAAATAAATAATAATTTCACATTCTTAAAATAAAGTGGTGATCCTAACTGACCTAAGACAGGGAATTTTTACTAGGATTAAATGTCAGGAATTGTGAAGAACTGAGTTTAAATGTATTTAGCATATGGTGTATGTAAACCTCCGACTTCAACTGTATACTGTGCATTCAAGTATTCAAACCCATAGCCCTTTTTCCACATTTTCTTACGTTACAGCCTTATTCTAAAATGTATTAAATAAATACAAATCTTCATCAATCTACACACAATGCCATCATTGTAAATAAGAATTTGTTCTTAACTGACTTGCCTAGTTAAATAAAGGTTAAATAAAAATAAATACCCCATAATGACCAAGCGAAAACAGGTTTTTAGAATTGTTTGCTAATTTATTAATAATAAAAAACAAATACCTTATTTACACACGTATTCAGACCCTTTGGGTGCATCCTGTTTCCATTGATCATCCTTCATGTTTCTACAACTTGTTTGGAGTCCACATGGGTTAAATTAAATTGATTAGACATGATTTGGAAATGCACACACCTGTCTATCTATATAAGGTCCCACAGTTGACAGTGCATGTCAGAGCAAAAACCAAGCCATGAGGTTGAAGCAATTGTCGGTAGAGCTCCGAGACACGATTGTGTTGAGGCATAGATTTGGGGCAGCATTGAAGGTCCCAAGTAATAATGAAGGTCTCCATCATTATTAAATAGAATAAGTTTGGAACCACCAAGACAGGGAGGTGACCAAGAACCAGATGGTCACTCTGACAGCTTCAGAGTTCTTCTGTGGAGATGGGAGAACCTTCCAGAAGGACGACCATCTCTGCAGCACTACAACAATCAGGCCTTTATGTTAGTGGCCAGACGGAAGCCGGTCCTCAGTAAAAGGCACATGACCGCTTGCTTGGAGTTTGCAAAAGCCACCAAAAAAGGACTCTCAGACCATGAGAAACAAGATTCTCTGTTCTGATGAAACCAAGATTGAACTCTTTGGCCTGAATGCCAAGCTTCACGCCTGGAGGAAACCTGGCACCATCCCTACAGTGAAGCATGGTGGTGGTAGTGTCATGCTGTGGGGATGTTTTTCAGGGGACTGGGAGAATAGTCAGGATATAGGGAAAAATCTATGGAGCAAAGTACAGAGAGATCCTTGATGAAAACCTGCTCCAGAGCGCTCAGGACATCAGACTGCGGCGAAGGTTCACCTTCCAACAGGACAACGACCCTAAGCACACAGCCAAGACAACGCAGGAGTGGCTTCGGGACAAGTCTCGGAATGTCCTTGAGTGGTCCAGCCACAGCCCGTATAGAACATCTCTGGAGAGACCTGAAAATAGCTGTGCAGCGGATCAGCAGAGAAGAATGGGAGAAACTCCACAAGAAGACTCAAGGCTTTAATCGCTGCCAAAGAGTAAAGGGTCTTAATACTTATGTTAATGTGCTATTTCTGTTTTTTATTTGTAGATTGATGAGGAAACCTTTTTATACATTTTTGAATAAGGCTGTAATGTAACAAAAGTCAAGGGGTCTGAATATTTTCAGAATCCACTGTATATACAATACCAGTCAAAAGTTTGGACACACCTACTCATTCAAGGGTTTTTCTTTATTTTTGCTATTTTATACATTATAGAATAATAGTGAAGACATCAAAACTATGAAATAACACATATGGGATCATGTAGTAACCCAAAAAGTGTTAAACACATTAAAATATATTTGAGATTCTTCAATGTAGCCACCCTTTGCCTTGATGACATCTTTTCACATGCTTGACATTCTCTCAACCAGCTTCACCTGGAATGCTTTTCCAACAGTCTTGAAGGAGTTCCCACGTATGCTGAGCACTTGTTGGCTGCTTTTCCTTCACTCTGCGGTCCAACTCATTCCAAACCATCTCAATTGGGTTGAGGTCGGGTGATTGTGGAGGCCAGGTCTCTCCTTCTTAGTCAAATAGACCTTACACAGCCTGGAGGTGTATTGGGTCATTGTCCTGTTGAAAAATGTATTATAGTCCCACTAAGTGCAAGCCAGATGGGATGGCGTACCGCTGCAGAATGCTGTGGTAGCCATGCTGGTTAAGTGTGCCTTGAATTCTAAATAAATCTCAGAGATCATCTGTTCACTAACTCTGCGTCTCGCAAAGACACTGTGGTTGGATCCAAAAATATCAAATTTGGACTCATCAGACAGATTTCCAGTGGTCTAATGTCCATTGCTCATGTTTCTTGGCCCAAGCAAGTATTTTCTTCTTATTGGTGTCTTTTAGTAGTGGTTTCTTTGCAGCAATTCGAGCATGAAAGCCTGATTCACGCAGTTGGGCTGCAATCTGAGGTGCAGTTAACTCTAATGAACTTTGGTGACTGCACTTGAAGAAACTTTCAAAGTTCTTGAAATCTTCCGGATTGACTGACCTTCATGTCTTAAAGTAATGATGGACTGTCGTTTGTCTTTGATTATTTTAGCTGTTCTTTCCTAAATATAGGCCAAATAGGCAACGTTGGGGAAGCCTTCTGTACAGGTTCCAAAAAGTTGCTTCGAACGCACAGCAAAGTTGATACTGTGAGATTTTAAAAATGTTTAAAACCATGACTAGAGAGAGACTCAACGAATACAGCAAATGAGTAAGTTCACATGTTTAAGTTGTTATTCAGCACTGTCAACACCTTAAGCCATAAAATGCACGTTCTCCCTACTTCCACTTGTGCTACAACCAGCACTGTAGCTGCATTGAAGGAGTATGTATAGTAAAGTGTTCCGGTAAGTTTGCATTATTATTATTAGTGGCTTGTCTTTTTTTAATATCAAGGGATATTTCACTTTCTCTGGTCATAGGAGTAACAACATGAATTGGTGCATGAGGCAGAAATAAGGTAGTGCGACTTGAGTTTCGCCATCAGCTGGAAGACTGATGTTACTCCAACTTAGTGTATGTAAACTTCTGACCCACTGGAATTGTGATATAGTGAATTATAAGTGAAATAATCTGTCTGTAAACAATTGTTGGAAGAATTACTTGTGTCATGCACAAAGTAGATGTCCTAACCGACTTGCCAAAACTATAGTTTGTTGACATGAAATCTGTGGAGTGGTTGAAAAATGAGTTTTAATGACTTCAACTGTAGGTCCTGGATGGCAGGAAGCTTGGCCCCAGTGATGTACTGGGCCGTACGCACTACCCTCTAGAGCCTTACAGTCAGATGCCGTGCAGTTGCCATACCAGGCAGTGATGCAACTGGTCAGGATGCTCTCAATGGTGCAGCTGTAGAACCTTTTGATGATCTGGGGACCCATGCCAAATCTTTTCAGTCCCTTAATGGGGAAAAGGTGTTGTCGTGCCGTCTTCACGACTGTCTTGGTCTGTTTGGAGCATGAAAGTTTGTTGGTGATGTGGACACCAAGGAACTTGAACCTCTAGACCCGCTCCACTACAACCCTGTCGATGTGAATGGGGGTGTGTTCGGCCTTCCTTTTCCTGTAGTCTACGATCAGCTCCTTTGTCTTGCTCACATTGAGGGAGAGGTTGTTGTCCTGGCACCACACTGCCAGGTCTCTGACCTCCTCCCTATAGGCTGTCTCAATTGTTGTCGGTGAGACTGTTGTGTCATCATGTCACGACGGGGCTCATACACAGCCCAAGGTCTGTCACGGTTGGGTGCAGCGAGAGACCAAAACGCAGCGCATGGGATTGTAGTTCGACATTTGCTTTAATTTACTGAATATTCAATTAAAGATGACCGAACTACACACAAATAAAACACGATAATACAAACGTAACGTTCCACATAAACGTAACGTAGCACACTTACTTCACCGGTGACTTGCGAAATAATGACCCACACCCCGGAGTGGAACATACAAACCTATGTAGGATCCCTAATTATAGACGATGCACTGCAGCTGCCTCTAATTAGGGATCCAACACAAACCACCACCAGAAACAGAAAGAATAGAACTGTCAGACTCTGACCATGGCTACATAGAGAAGCAAATAAGCTTCTCTATGGCCAGAGCCTGACACATCAGCAAACTTAATGATGATTTTGGAGTCGTGTTTTGCCACGCAGTCCTGGGTGAACAGGGAGTACAGGAGGGGACTAAGCATGATTTAAGACTCCGTCATCTGTAGATCTGTTGGGGCGTTATGCAAATTGGAGTGGGTCTAGGGTTTCCGGGATGATGGGGTTGATGTGAGCCATGACCAGCCTTTCAAAGCACTTCATGGCTACCGACGTGAGTGCTATGGGGCGGTAGTCATTTAGGCAGGTTTCTTGGGCACAGGGACTATGGTGGTCTGCTTGAAACGTGTAGGTATTACAGACTCGGTCAAGGAGAGATTGAAAATATCAGTGAAGACACTGGTAATCCAGCTGCCTTGTGAATGTTGACCTGTTTAAAGGTCTTGATCACATCATCTATGGAGAACGTGATCACACAGTCGTCCGGAACAGCTGGTGCACTCATGCATGTTTCAGTGTTGCTTGCCTCGAATAGAGCATAAAAGGCATTTACCTCGTCTGGGAGGCTTGCGTCACTGGACAGCTCGCGCCTGGGTTTCTCTTTGTAGTCCATAATAGTTTGCAAGCCCTGCCACATCCGACGAGCGTCAGAGCTGGTGTAGGAGGATTCAATCTTAGTCCTGTATTGACACTTTGCCTGTTTGATGGTTCATCTGAGGGCATAGCGGGATTTCTTACGAATGCAGCTGCATTCGTAGATGATGTCATAATCTAGGACCGGTAGGAAGGTCGACTGAAAAATCTGCTTTCTACTATTTAGCGAGAGGCATGACCTATTTCAACAGAAGAAGCCCATTTTTACTCTGAGCTTCTTAACTAACTCCTCAATATGCCTTTTTAAAAGACACCTTTTCGTCTATCCAGATGGCCAGATATTTTAAATTAGGGACATGATCAATATGGGCACCATCCAAAGTACATAGGCTTAAATCATCAGTTATTTTTATGCGCTCTAGAGAACAATCCAAAATTAAATCTAGAATTGGCTTCCTATTTCGCAAAACAAAGCCTCCTTAACTCATGCTGCAAAACATACCCTCGTAAAACGGACTATCCTACCGATCCTTGACTTTTGTAATTTACAAAATAGCCTCCAACACTCTACCCACCACTGCCACCTGTACGCTCTCGTTGGCTGGCCCTCACTACATATTCGACGCCAAACCCACTGGCTCCAGGTCATCTATAAGTCTTTACTAGGTAAATCCCCGCCTTATCTCAGCTCGCTGGTCACCATAGCATCACCCACCCGTAGTATGCGCTCCAGCAGGTATATTTCACTGGTCATCCCCAAAGCCTACACCTCCTTTGGCCACCACACAAATGCAAAAATCATTGAAGCTGGAGACTGCCATCTCCCTCAATAACTTTAAGCATCAGAGCAGCTTGCCAATCACTGCACCTGTATACAGCTCATCTGTAAATAGCCTACCCTACTACCTCATCCCCATATTATTATTTTTGCTCATTTGCACCCCAGTATCTTCTATCATCTGCACATCTATCAATCCAGTGTTAATGCTAATTTGTAATTATTTCGCCACTATGGCCTATGTTATACTACATTTGCACACACTGTACATAGGTTTTCTATTGTGTTTGTTTGTTTATCCCATGTGTAACTCTGTGTTGTTTTTGTCGCACTGCTTTGCTTTGTCTTGGCCAGGTCGCAGTTGTAAATGAGAACTTGTTTTCAACTGACCTACCTGGTTAAATAAAGGTGAAATAAAAATATAAAAAAAGAACATTTCACGTTTTAATTTGTTACAGCCTGAATTTTTATCAACCTTCTACACACAATATCCCAAAAAGACAAAACATGTTTTTAGACATTTTAGTAAATTTATTGAAAATGAAATGAAATGAAATGAAAAGAAAAATAGAATTTACATAAGTATTCACACCCCTGAGTCAATACATGCTAGAATCACTTTTGGCATTGATTGCAGATGCGAGTCTTTTTTGGAAAGTCTTTAAGAGCTTTGTACACTTGGATTATTCTTCAAGCTCTGTGAAGTTGGTTGTTGATCATTGCTAGACAGCCATTTTCAAGTCTTACCATAGATTTTCAAGCTGATATAAAAACTGTAACTAGGCCACTCAGGAACATTCAATGTCGTCTTGGTAAGCAACAGAGTATATTTGGCCTTGTGTTTTAGGTTATTGTCCTGCTGAAAGGTGAATTTGTTTCCCACAGTCTGTTGGAAAGCAGTCCGAACCAGGTTTTCCTCTAGAATTGTGCCTGTGCTTAGCTCTATTCTGTTTCTTTTTACCTAAAAATAACCAATCTAGTCCTTGCCGATGACAAGCATACCCATAACATGATGCAGCCAGCACCATGCTTGAAAATATGAAGAGTGGTACTCATTGATGATTTGTGTTGGATTTGCCCCAAACATAACACTTTGTATACAGGACATAAAGTTAATTTCTTTGCCACATTTTTTGAAGTTTTATTTCAGGGCCTTATTGCACATAGGATGCATGTTTTATTCTGTACATGCTTTCTTCTTTTCACTCTGTCATTTAGGTTAGTATTGTAGAGTAACTACAGTGGGGAGAACAAGTATTTGATACACTGCCGATTTTGCAGGTTTTCTCACTTACAAAGCATGTAGAAGTTTGTAATTTTTATCATAGGTACTCTTCAACTGTGAGTGACGGAATCTAAAACAAAAATCCAGAAAATCACATTGTATGATTTTTAAGTAATTAATTTGCATTTTATTGCATGACATAAGTATTTGATACATCAGAAAAGCAGAACTTAATATTTGGTACAGAAACCTTTGTTTGCATTTACAGAGATCATACGTTTCCTGTAGTTCTTAACCAGGTTTGCACACACTGCAGCAGGGATTTTGGCCCACTCCTCCATACAGACCTTCTCCAGATCCTTCAGGTTTAGGGGCTGTCACTGGGCAATACGGACTTTCAGGAGGTTGTTGGCCAAGATCTCGCGATACATGGCCCCATCCATCCTTCCCTCAATACGGAGCAGTCGTCCTGTCCCCTTTGCAGAAAAGCATCCCCAATGAATGATGTTTCCACCTCCATGCTTCACGGTTGGGATGGTGTTCTTGGGGTTGTACTCATCCTTCTTCTTCCTCCAAACACAGCGAGTGGAGTTCAGACCAAAAAGCTCAATTTATGTCTCATCAGACCACATGACCTTCTCCCATTCCTCCTCTGGATCATCCAGATGGTCATTGGCAAACTTCAGACGGGCCTGGACATGCGCTGGCTTGAGCAGGGGGACCTTGCGTGCGCTGCAGGATTTTAATCCATGACGGCGTAGTGTGTTACTAATGGTTTTCTTTGAGACTGTGGTCCCAGCTCTCTTCAGGTCATTGACCAGGTCCTGCCGTGTAGTTCTGGGCTGATCCCTCACCTTCCTCATGATCATTGATGCCCCACGAGGTGAGATCTTGCATGGTGCCCCAGACCGAGGGAGATTGACCGTCATCTTGAACTTCTTCCATTTTATAATAATTGCGCCAACAGTTGTTGCCTTCTCACCAAGCTGCTTGCCTATTGTCCTGTAGCCCATCCCAGCATTTTGCAGGTCTACAATTTTATCCCTGATGTCCTTACACAGCTCTCTGGTCTTGGCCATTGTGGAGAGGTTGGAGTCTGTTTGTTTGAGTGTGTGGACAGGTGTCTTTTATACAGGTAACGAGTTCAAACAGGTGCAGTTAATACAGGTAATGAATGGAGAACAGGAGGGCTTTTTAAAGAAAAACTAACAGGTCTGTGAGAGCCGGAATTCTTACTGGTTGGTAGGTGATCAAATACTTATGTCATGCAATAAAATGCAAATTAATTATTTAAAAATCATACAATGTGATTTTCTGGATTTTTGTTTTAGATTCAGTCTCTCACAGTTGAAGTGTACCTATGATAAAAATTACAGACCTCTACATGCTTTGTAAGTAGGAAAACCTGCAAAATCGTCAGTGTATCAAATACTTGTTCTCCCCACTCTATGATGTTGTTGATCCATACTCAGTTTTCTCCTATCACAGCCATTATCTCTATAACTGTTTTAAAGTAACCATTGACCTCATCGTGAAATCCCTGAGCGGTTTCCTCCTTCACTGTTCGTGGTTTCAATTACTTTTTTGTAGTCTCAAGCCAGCTAATTAGCCGTGTCGATGATCCCCCAGTGAGGTGATGAGAGCAGTGTAGTAGACTATGGTTGAGAGTAATAGAATGTTTCCGACTTAAATTCACTTTCTCAGATACAGTACTTAGAGCAATTACTAAGCTGTAACATTGATTGTTAGAGGCTACTTTTCGTCTTCGCCTCGTGTTGATTTTCAGGTGGTCATAACCAATCGAGACACAAGCTGCAGCTTGTAGGTCTCCTGGTCTGAATATGTTAATTCTCAACTCATCCTTTATACCCTCGGGTAAAAAGGGCATTCCATCACTCCGACACTCTTTCTGAGCCCCCCCTCGGGCGTGGTTACAAACTGGGCAAAAGTATTATGATTACTGTGATCTCCTATCTTTGCGCAAATATTATCTTCATCCTTGATATTCTATACACAACGTAAAGGATGTAAACCTGAAGTACACAGTGTGAAAGCTCAAGTTACAATATTTTCATTAACATTTTTATGAAATGTTTAATGCCATCACAAAATAGACATACATTTTCATAGGCCAACTGTCATAATTTCCCACATTCGGATGATGGAAATAATGTTCCAATGTCCACTTTAATTGACGTAAACCTTTTGGTGGTAAAGAGTCTCTGGAGCAAAGACATTTCAGTCCTCCAATACTAGAGACCAAAAGGAGTCCTTTTCTTCAACTATTTATGACCAGGTTGTTAAGGTGTAAAAACCCCCACATAAATAAATATTATTCTTGCCTCTCAGAATCAATAACACTAGGTCACTAATATAATATACACAGATGAATGTACACACAAATGTCTTACACAGCAAGGTGTTATTATAGAGGTAAGTTTTAAGACCTATAGAGGCCTACGAGGCTTGGGTCTATCCCTATTTCCCTTTTAATGACTGTGGTAAGAATGAATGCATTTGAAACAGACAAGGATCTCGTCCTTGCCCCAAACTGGGATCATGAAAGTCACATTGTTAAGCATGCTTTTTGAGTTGTAATAGGTAGCATGACTTCATGAATGCATAGCAAAACATTTTAGTGGCCTCCCTCTTGACAGCAGAGATACATTTCAGAGATACAATTTTTTGAGTAAATTCATTTTGTGCAATTCTACTTACTTTGCCTTGGGGTGGAGAGGAAGATGAGCTGTTTAGAACAAATTTCCTGCAATTCTAAAATATTTTGCCATAAGCTGGAGAGAAATGTTTGCAGTTTCTAATATGATATCTGAGTGAGACAGACCAACAAAGTCAATGGGGCCCCCCCGGCTGGTAATTTAAACATCATAACAAGTTTAAATAGCTGGCTGCTAAACTAATTTAGCAATCTAAAAAATGTTATTTGACATGGGCTAATTGACTGACATAACAAGAGAACAACTGCTAATGCACTATCCTAACTCACAACAGTAAGTTGAAACCTAGACGGAGAACCTACATAAATTAGGGGGGGATTGATCCGAGGGCCTTCAAAATGGGGGCCGCACATCCTTGCCCTAGACAGTTTTCTTTATGTCCCTATTATTAGATTACACATGATAATTTTTTTTATAAAAAGTGGTTTTGAACAGTGTCTCTACTCCAATACCAGAATGTGGATTGTGGCTTTAGCTAGATATGAAGCTGTGCGTTGTAAGAAAGCTACATAGATAAAGCCAGTTACAATCCACATTCAGGTACTGGGCTGAATAAAGCAGAAACACCTGCTTCATGATGTATTTTAATAATATTGTTGACTGCCAAAGGAGCATCATAAGTAACCTGGTTAGGTACAAAATATCTGTTAACTAGTTAGCTAACTAACTACAGCATGCTTCAAACTAACTTAGCTAGCAAGCAGTTAAACTACCTCAGATCGTCCTCTTCGTCTGGGCGCAGAAGTTGGGGTTCAGTCAGGGGAATTTGTGCATTAGGGTAGGTCAGCTTGTGTGTTTTGATTATGTCAGGCCATTCTTTGGACCAAGGAAGTTGACGCATTCTGGTCATATGTCCTGGCACCCCCTCAAAATGCAGCCTACATTGATTGATAGATACTTTATTGATCCCCGAGGGGAAATTTCTTTGTCAAGCAGCTACAACAAAACATAGGGCAGGTGCAAAATGCCAGAACGAAAATACACAAAAGACCGATACACGATACATGATACATTTCTTGCAATATTGCATGTGATATGATATAACAACTGTACATGAGTATATATATATATATATATACAGACCTGAATTAATAAATAAGTCCTGAGTGAATGAGTGATTACGGACCAGAGTTACTCACGGATGGATGCACAATTGTTAAACTAGGTCCCAACACCCCAACAGTTCCAGGTCTGTGTTGCCGACGGCACGGCACCCCGGTGAGGCATTAAATAGTCTAATAGCCGCCGGCAGGAAGGACCTCCTCTAGCGCTCTCTGGCACACCGTGGTGGGATCAGTCTGTGACTGAAGGTGCTCCTCTGCGTCATAACCATGGCATGCAGAGGGTGGGTGACGTTGTCCATGATGGCCAGCAGTTTGGCCAGGATACGTCTCTCCGCCACCTCCTCTAGAGTGTCAAGGCTCATCCCCAGGACAGAGCTAGCCTTCCTGATCAGCTTATTTACCCGAGAAGCATCACCAGCTTTTGTGTAGGCTCCCCAGCACACCACTGCAAAAAAGATGGCACTGTCCACCACAGACTGGTAGAAGGTATGCAGTAGTTTACTGCACACGTTGAAGGACCTGAGCCTCCTCAGAAAGTAGAGTCGGCTCTGGCCCTTTTTGTACAGGGCCCCGGTGTTACCAGCCCGTTCCAGCCTGTTGTCCATATGGACTCCCAGGAACTTGTATGATCCAACCATTTCCACATCCATCCCCTGTATAGGGACTGCAGTCAGTTGTGCCTTGGTGGTGAACTTCAGGAGAACCATCTTTTTTGTTTTGCTGATGTTGAGCTGAAGGTGGTTCTGCTCACACCACAACACAGTCACTGATTGTGCTCCTGTAGGTGGCATGTTTCAGAGTTATATCTGAAGTCAGAGGTGTAGAGGGTGAACAGGAAGGGGGACAGGACCATTCCCTGCGGGGCCCCTGTGTTGCTCACTGCCCGTTCTGACACACAGCTCTGTAGTCGCACAAATTGTGGCCTACTGGTCAGGTAGTCTGTGACCCAGGAGACTAAGTGTGCTTCCACTTTCATCCTCTTCATCTTCTCACCCAGTAGCAGGGGCTGAATGGTGTTGAAGATGCCCACTTACTACTTTTAAGTCTGTCATTGCGAATTAAAGTGTTCCAAATTGCTTGTTGTTTTGGGTCAGTTGGTAGTCGGTGAAATTTAACGTTGTGTCCAGTGATGTAGTGGTAAACAAAAAGGTGGGTAAACTAGGAATTTCTCTGGATCATTTTGATATGACAAATCATTTTTATTTATTTAACCTTTATTTAACTAGGCAAGTCAATTAAGAACAAATTCTTACTTACAGTTAACTGCCTTGTTCCGGGGCAGAATGCTTTGTTCAGCTTGGGGATTCGATCCAGCAACCTTTCGGTTACGGTCCCAATGCTCTAACCACTCGGCTACCTGCCGCCCTAAATCATTCATCAATATAATCGAAAACGTATTACATTTTTAAACAGTATCAATTATTTGCATTTGATGCAAGTCTAGTAAAAAGGAAGGCCTAGTGTAGGTAATACAATTTTTTAAATCATCTGGACTGAACACACATTCCACAAAAATTCCCCAAAAATATTAGCAAATATTGAGATATAATTCCAGAAAAATATTTGCAAATGTTATAAAATATATTGTTATATATACAAATATATAAAAATATTTGTATTCACATTCATAATTATCTGATATGAGCTACACAGCAAATACAGTAAGTATTTTGAAGCGCTAAAGAGCACTAGTGTGGATACAATATGTGATAAACAATGTATTAATGTACATAACTGTTACACATGAAACCGGTGACAACTAATATTTGCAGTTTATCACATTTGCTTGCAGAACTCATTGTATGAACACTTGCCGGAAAACCAAATAAACTAATCATTTTGACTAATTGAAGTCGGCCACATTCAAAATTCTTGTCTGCATGGGTAGTTCTACATCGTCAGTGTATAGAGTGCACCCGGATGAGCAGAGTTTTCTGTTGGATAGATGAATCAGTGCACTCTTGCAAGGCAAATCGAGCATGTGCAGGCGAACATAACGAGCATACTTTGAGTGCCTGAGCAATGCTGGGAACGCGGTGTCACGATCGTGTGTGTCCATAGACCAAGGCGAAGCGTAGTGATAGTTCGACATAGTGTTTATTAACATAAAACTATACTTCGTCAGAACTATACAAAATAACAACAATATACACGAACTGAAGAGAACACACTTACTTAGATGATGACATCCAACAATGACCCACACACAGGTGTTGGGATGAGCAACTTAAATAGTCTTGCAGCTGTCTCTAATTGGGGATTCAACACAAACCAAAAACACATAGATCTAGGTGTCCTAGATCTGTCAGGCTCTGACCATGGCCAAAAGGTACTCCCTATGGCCAGAGTCTGACACGCGGTAATAAGTAGGTAAACGATAATTAATTAAATTAAATGTGAGTAAACGCTATTTCACAGATAAAAAGGTGCGTAAACAACGTTTACATGCGTTTACCCTCCACTACAACCCTGGTTGTGTCGTGTGGAACCCGACTGGCAGTACTGTACACAGCAGCTTACTTTGGGTATGTTGTGTCAGCACCGTACCCCGTGTTAACTAGTGTGAGCAGGTAGACGTGCCTGTAGATCAGACAATTAGTGTGAGCTGACTGAGGATTCTTCTCTACGAAGCCCCACCCCTCACAAGGAAGTGATGCTCAGGCCATTTACTGTACATCTCAATAGTCTAAAGAGGCTTCCTTTACCTTTACTTGTCCTTTTCATGACCTCTAACATGAAATAACGAGACCGATGTTAGTAATATGGCGGACACTCTGTTCTTCAGGTATATACCCTAGTTTCCCTCCTCCAATATGCATTTGTTTCTGCATAGCTTGCTCTTCATTGTCTAGGCCGGTATTTGTAAAGCACTTTCGAACAACTGCTGATGTAAAAAGGGCTTTATAATATAAATATGACTTGATATCTGGCTTTATAACCCCTTCCCCCAGTTGTCCAGTCTGTCTATCGAGGAGACAGAGGATGCAGAGCTGGCCTACACCATTAGAGACCTGCCCGCTGCCTCCACCCCCCGGGGTGCATCTGGGGACAAACACACAACCCCGGAACGCCACACACCTGTCATTGACCGAGAACCAGAGGGAACCGGGCCCGGGATGGGGCGTTCCGCTCACACCCCGGGAGGGACACCCCTGCTTCCTCGGCCCTCCCCTGGTGGCCCCCCTCCCTTCACCCCCCCCAGGCCCAATCGTGCCCCCCTGGAGGGAGAGTTTGAGTCGCTGCAGCTGAGGAGGTACCAGCTGACCTCTATGGGGTCACGGTCCATGGACTCCTCCCCTCAGTCCCGACCACGCAGCCCCTGGGGACGCTTCGACCCGTACGACTCTGCAGAGGTGGGTGAGGGGAGTGAGGGGTGGGTGGGTACGTGTGTGTGTTTGAGTGAGACCTATGTGTGCACAGATGTAGTGATAGAATCATTATGGAAATTTCATAGTGTTTGCAGAAGTGTGATAGTATTTGTATCTAATGATGTAGTGACCAATAAGCATCTTTTATAATGTGAAACTACAGTTAATTCGGAAAGTATTCAGCCCCTTTGACTTTTTCCACATTTTCTTGTTTTCCTCATCAATCTACACACAATACCCGATAATGACAAAGTGAAAGCAGGTTTTTAGAAATGTTTGCAAATGTATTTAAACAAAAAAACTGAAATACCTTATTTACTTAAGTATTCAGACCCTTTGCTATGAGACTCGAAATTGAGCTCATGTGCACCCTGTTTCCATTGATCATCCTTGATGTTTCAACTTCTTCCAGTTTAGAATGATGGAGGCCACTGTGTTCTTGTGGACCTTCAATACTGTATAATATTTTTTACACCTTTCCCCAGATCTGTGCCTACGGACAATTCTTTCGACCTCATGGCTTGGTTTTTGCTCTGACATGCAATGTCAACCTGCGGTAAATTCAATTGATTGGACATGATTTGGAAAGGCACACACCTGTCTATATAAGGTCCCACAGTTGACAGTGCATGTCAGAGCAAAAACCAACCCATGAGGTCGAAGGAATTGTCCATAGAGCTCAGAGACAGGATTGTGTCAAGGCATAGATCTGGGGAAAGGTAACAAAAAAATGCATTGAAGGTCCCCAAGAACACAGTGGCCTCCATCATTCTTAAATAGAAGAAGTTTAGAACCATCAAGACTCTTCATAGAGCTGGCCACCCGGTCAAACTGAACAATCGGGGAAGAAGGGCCTTGGTCAAGGAGTTAACCAATAACCCGATGGTCACTCTGACAGAGCTCCAGAGTTCCTCTGTGGAGATGAGAGAACCTTCCAGAAGGACAACCATCTCTGCAGCACTCCACCAATCAGGCCTTTATGGTATAGTGGCCAAACGAAAGTAACTCTTCAGGTATGTTTGAGGTCATTGTCCTGTTGGAATGTAAATCTTTTGCCCTGTGTAAGGTCATTTGCACTCTGAAGCTGGTTTTTGCCTGTGTTTGGCTCCATTCATTGTTCCCTCTATCCCTGGAAAAGCATCCCCATAGCATGGTGCTGCCACCACCATGCTTCACGTTAGGGATGGTGTTAGACGGGTGATGAGCTGTACCTCGTTTTCTCCAGACATAATTCTTTGCATTCAGGCCAAAGAGTTCAAATTCTGTCACATCAGGCCACAGAACCTTCCGCCTTATGCTCTGTCTTTCATGTGCATTTTTTGCAAATTCCAGGCATGACGTCATGTGCCTTTTTCCCACAAAGCCCAGATTGGTGAAGTGCTGTATAGATTGTTGTCCTTCTGGTAGGTTCTCCCATCTCAGCCAAGGAGCACTGTAGTTCTGTCAGAGTGGTCATTGGGTTCTTGGTCACCTCCCTGACCAAGGTCCTTCACTAGGCAGTCTGGGTAGTTCCATATTTTTTCAATTTCCCAATGATGCAGACCACTGTGCTCTTGGAGACTTTCAACACTCAAAAAATTGTTTTATACCCTTCCCCAGATACAGTGGGGAGAACAAGTATTTGATACACTGCCGATTTTGCAGGTTTTCCTACTTACAAAGCATGTAGAGGTCTGTAATTTTTATCATAGGTACACAAAAATCCAGAAAATCACATTGTATGATTTTTTTATAATTAATTTGTATTTTATTGCATGACATAAGTATTTGATCACCTACCAACCAGTAAGAATTCCGGCTCTCACAGACCTGTTAGTTTTTCTTTAAGAAGCCCTCCTGTTCTCCACTCATTACCTGTATTAACTGTTTGAACTCGTTACCTGTATAAAAGACACCTGTCCACACACTCAATAAAACAGACTCCAACCTCTCCACAATGGCCAAGGCCAGAGAGCTGTGTAAGGACATCAGGGATAAAATTGTAGACCTGCACAAGGCTGGGATGGGCTACAAGACAATAGGCAAGCAGCTTGGTGAGAAGGCAACAACTGTTGCCGCAATTATTAGAAAATGGAAGAAGTTCAAGATGACGGTCAATCTCCCTTGGTCTGGGGCACCATGCAAGATCTCACCTCGTGGGGCATCAATGATCATGAGGAAGGTGAGGGATCAGCCCAGAACTACACGGCAGGACCTGGTCAATGACCTGAAGAGAGCTGGGACCACAGTCTCAAAGAAAACCATTAGTAACACACTACGCCGTCATGGATTAAAATCCTGCAGCGCACGCAAGGTCCCCCTGCTCAAGCCAGCGCATGTCCAGGCCCATCTGAAGTTTGCCAATGACCATCTGGATGATCCAGAGGAGGAATGGGAGAAGGTCATGTGGTCTGATGAGACAAAAATAGAGCTTTTTGCTCTAAACTCCACTCGCCGTGTTTGGAGGAAGAAGGATGAGTACAACCCCAAGAACACCATCCCAACCGTGAAGCATGGAGGTGGAAACATCATTCTTTGGGGATGCTTTTCTGCAAAGGGGACAGGACGACTGCACCGTATTGAGGGGAGGATGGATGGGGCCATGTATCGCGAGATCTTGGCCAACATCCTCCTTCCCTCAGTAAGAGCATTGAAGATGGGTAGTGGCTAGGTCTTCCAGCATGACAACGACCTGAAACACAGGGCAACTAAGGAGTGGCTCCGTAAGAAGCATCTCAAGGTCCTGGAGTGGCCTAGCCAGTCTCCAGACCTGAACCCAATAGAAAATCTTTGGAGGGAGCTGAAAGTCCGTATTGCCCAGCGACAGCCCCGAAACCTGAAGGATCTGTATGGAGGAGTGGGCCAAAATCCCTGCTGCAGTGTGTGCAAACCTGGTCAAGAACTACAGGAAAAGTATGATCTCTGTAATTGCAAACAAAGGTTTCTGTACCAAATATTAACTTCTGCTTTTCTGATGTATCAAATACTTATGTCATGCAATAAAATGCAAATTAATTATTTAAAAATCATACAATGTGATTTTCTGGATTTTTGTTTTAGATTCCGCCACTCACAGTTGAAGAGTACCTATGATAAAAATTACAGACTTCTACATGCTTTGTAAGCGGGAAAACCTGCAAAATCGGCAGTGTATCAAATACTTGTTCTCCCCACTGTATATGCCTCATCCCAATTCTATCTTGGAGATCTACGGAGAACAGTTCCTTGGACTTCATGGTATAGTCTCTGCTCTGACATGTACTGTCAACTGTGGGACCTTATGTAGACAGGTGTATTTCTTTCTAAATCATGTCCAAACAATTTAATTGTCCACAGGTGGACTCCAAGTTGAAGTGACATCTCAAGGGTGATCTAATGAAATTGGATGCACTTGAGCTCAATTTGGAGTGTCATAGCAAAGGGCACTGGGTACTTATGTAAATTAGATATTTCTGTATTTAATTTTCAATACATTTGCAAACATTTCTAAAACAAGTTTTCACTTTGTCATTATAGGGTATTGTGTGTAGATGAGTAAATAAATACATGTAATCCATTTTTTATTCAGGCTGTAACACAACAAAATGTGGAATAAGTCAAGGGGTATGAATACTTTCTGAAGGCACTATACGTTGATTGATAGATGTCGTGTTTGTATCCTGTCTTCCCTACAGGACATGGACAGGGAGTATGTGGGCTTTGCCACTCTGCCCAACCAGGTACACAGGAAGTCAGTCAAAAAGGGCTTTGCCTTCACCCTCATGGTAGCAGGTGAGATATCTAAATTACTTAGATTACTACTGAAATGAATTATATACAGAGAATCATCTATTTAGGTTAACATTGCCCAACAAGTATTTTTATGCAGATGATAGAAGAGTGACTGACTTGCCTTCTTTGTCTAGGAGAGTCTGGTCTGGGTAAATCCACTCTGGTCAACAGTCTGTACCTTACAGACCTCTACAACGACAGGAAGGTGCTGAATGCAGAGGGTGAGACAGAAATATTGTATGTAAAAATAAAATCTCAATCTGTCCATTAACTACTAGTATTATTGTATTGCTATAACAGCAAGTTGTATCCTATGGAATGATTTGCCTCTACTGTTACAACCCTGATCTCCAAGATTGGTGTGTGTGTGGTGTGTGTGTGTGTGTGTGTGTGTGTAGAGCGGATCACACAGACAGTGTACATCACCAAACACACCGTGGGTATCGAGGAGAAGGGGGTCAGACTCAGACTCTCCATCGTAGATACACCAGGGTTTGGTGACGCTGTCAACAACACAGAGAGGTACATGGGTTATGTAGGCCGTAATCATAATGATCTCATGATGATTTGCTGCTATCATAGTCCCTCACGGAATGACGATTCAGTAGCCACTGGGTTACGGATGTATAAAATCCCCCAAAATGTGCTGTTAGCACCAAGTTGAATTCAGGGTTGGGGAGTAACGGATTACATATAAGGGATTACAAAAAAACGGTAACTGTAATCTGTTACGTTACCAGCAAAAATATCGTAATCAGATATTTTTGAAAAACTAGATGATTACTATTAAATTCAGAAAGGATGTGTGCGGAAAAAATTATGACACTTCAATTTTTTCTCAAATCAGCATTGAAAAAGGTTTACATTTGTTCCACCTGATCGAGTCTGACCATAAATCAGAGACCACTATGATGACACACCAAATGTGTTTTATGGATCGCGGTAAAAGAGCAAGAATAGGCTTTTGTAGGCTACAGTCCAAGCTATGTCTTTCAATGGTGTGACTGCTGTCGGCATCCAAAGATTATCCAACTTGAATAAACGATGCGAGGTAAAAATGACGGCGATACGGATATCACTTATTATTGATCTACATAGCGCATTGATGTGAATCACACTGCTGCTCTCTCATTTAGCTACTTGCTGTGGATGGCTGTTCACAAATCTAAATGTGTATTTGAACCCAATAATGGTTGGATTCAAGAAGTTTAAGCTGCCTATCAATCATTGTTATGAAACAAGTGGACAGCGAGAGAAAAATTTGCTCTTGCAACAGCTGCATAGTGCGTATCCAAGCCTATGGAATAAAAGTGGGGCTTTTATTGCTCAAACTTTTGATAGACTTAAAAAGTGGCAAACTGTAATTGCTACATCCATTTTTGGACTTATAAATTGTATATACAGTACCAGTCAAAAGTTTGGACACACTTACTCATTCAAGGGTTTGTCTTTATTTTTACTATTTTCTACATTATAGAATAATAGTGGAGACATCAAAACGATGAAATAACACAAGGAATCATGTAGTAACCAAAAAAGTGTTAAACAAATCAAAATATATTTTAGCTTCTTTTTGCCACCCTTAGCCTTGATGACAGCTTTGCACACTCTTGGCAAAGCATGCCATTCCATGAGCGCAGCATTTATTTTTCAACTCAAATCAATGAGCCCAATCAGTCCTCCGACAACAAAACCATAAACAACAGAGTAAGGCTAGCTAGATAGCCAATGAGCTGGGGTTTACTGGTACAGCGGGTGAAATAAGTATTGAACGCGTCACCATTTTTCTCAGTAAATATATTTCCAAAGGTGCTATTGACATGAAAGTTTCACCAGATGTTGGTAACAACCCAAGTAATACATACATAAAAAGAAACCAAAACAAATAAGTTCAGAAATTAAGTTATGTGTAATAATGTGAAATGACACAGGGAAAAAGTATTGAACACCTGGTCGAGGCAAATTTATGGTGAAATGATTGTCTTTCCACTAACGTATTATGGCCCCAACAGTGCTCACTGGAACATTCAGAAGCTTAGAAATGCACCTATAACCAATGCCATCATTATGTTTTGCAACAATTAGGTTGCGAATGTCTTGAGACAGCTCTTTGCTTTTACCCATCATGAGATGTGTCTTGTGTGACACCTTGGCAATGAGACCTTTTTGTAGGCCATCAGTTGGGACTGAACCAGCTGATATTAATTTGCACTGATCGTTTTCAGCTGTTGTCTTGGCTTTCCATGCCTTTTTGAACCTCCCTTTCTTCATGTGTTCAATACTTTTTCCCTGTGTCATTTCACATTATTACACATAACTTAATTTCTGAACTTATTTGTTTTGGTTTCTTTGTATGTATGGATTACTTGGGTTGTTACCAACATCTGGTGAAAATGTCATGTCAATAGCACCTTTGGAAATATATTTACTGAGAAAAATGGTGACGTGTTCAATACTTATTTCACCCGCTGTATATGGGGTTGTCCTTTGTGGGAGTAAAATCCATCCATTGTGCTGAGCTTGCGCGCAACAACAAGCATTCGGCAGAGAAATTCCAGAGAGCAAAAAGGAAGTCGTATTACGCTCGCATGCTCGATTAGTTGAACCAAGTTTATTAATTATTTAGAAAGTAGAACATGGCTAATAAAACAGGAAAAGCTCAATCAAAGACGAAGTATACAGATTTGAACAAGATTATTGCAGAATTTGATGGGGAAAGTTGACATAGAAGGTGATGGAAGGCAAAGACTCAATTCTGGACTGGTAAATCAAATACTTTTTATATTCTCATGCTTATGTAGTTGTTTAAATGGTTGCATATTATTCATATTATTGATTAGTTATTTTGCTTTGATTGCTATATATACGTATACAGTCGTGGCCAAAAGTATTGAGAATGACACAAGTATTGGTCTCCACAAAGTTTCCTGCCTCAGTGTTGATGATGGCAATTTGCATATACTCCAGAATGTCATGAAGAGTGATCAGATGAATTGCAATTAATTGCAAAGTCCCTCTTTGCCATGAAAATGAACTTAATCCCCCAAAAACATTTCCACTGCATTTCAGCCCTGCCACAAAAGGACCAGCTGCCATCATGTCAATGATTGTCTCGTTAACACAGGTAGAGTGTTGACGAGAACAAGGCTGGAGATCACTCTGTCATGCTGGTTGACTGGAAGCTTTAAAAGGAGGGTGGTGCTTGAAATACAGTGGGGAGAACAAGTATTTGATACACTGCCGATTTTGCAGGTTTTCCCACTTACAAAGCATGTAGAAGTCTGTAATTTTTATCATAGGTACTCTTCAACTGTGAGAGACGGAATCTAAAACAAAAATCCAGAAAATCACATTGTATGATTTTTAAATAGTTAATTTGCATTTTATTGCATGACATAAGTATTTGATCACCTACCAACCAGTAAGAATTCCGGCTCTCACAGACTTGTTAGTTTTTCTTTAAGAAGCCCTCCTGTTCTCCACTCATTACCTGTATTAACTGCACCTGTTTGAACTCGTTACCTGTATAAAAGACACCTGTCCACACACTCAATAAAACAGACTCCAACCTCTCCACAATGGCCAAGACCAGAGAGCTGTGTAAGGACATCAGGGATAAAATTGTAGACCTGCACAAGGCTGGGATGGGCTATAGGACAATAGGCAAGCAGCTTGGTGAGAAGGCAACAACTGTGTGCGCAATTATTAGAAAATGGAAGAAGTTCGAGATGACGGTCAATCTCCCTCGGTCTGGGGCACCATGCAAGATCTCACCTCGTGGGGCATCAATGATCATGAGGAAGGTGAGGGATCAGCCCAGACCTACACGGCAGGACCTGGTCAATGACCTGAAGAGAGCTGGGATCACAGTCTCAAAGAAAACCTTTAGTAACACACTACGCCGTCATGGATTAAAATCCTGCAGCGCATGCAAGGTCCCCCTGCTCAAGCCAGCGCATGTCCAGGCCAGTCTGAAGTTTGCCAATGACCATCTGGATGATCCAGAGGAGGAATGGGAGAAGGTCATGTGGTCTGATGAGACAAAAATAGAGCTTTTTGGTCTAAACTCCACTTGCCGTGTTTAGAGGAAGAAGAAGGATGAGTACAACCCCAAGAACACCATCCCAACCGTGAAGCATGGAGGTGGAAACATCATTCTTTGGGGATGCTTTTCTGCAAAGGGGACAGGACGACTGCACCATATTGAGGGGAGGATGGATGGGGCCATGTATCGCGAGATATTGGCCAACAACCTCCTTCCCTCAGTAAGAGCATTGAAGATGGGTCGTGGCTGGGTCTTCTAGCTTGACAACGACCCGAAACACACAGCCAGGGCAACTAAGGAGTGGCTCCGTAAGAAGCATCTCAAGGTCCTGGAGTGGCCTAGCCAGTCTCCAGACCTGAACCCAACAGAAAATCTTTGGAGGGAGCTGAAAGTCCGTATTGCACAGCGACAGCCCCGAAACCTGAAGGATCTGGAGAAGGTCTGTATGGAGGAGTGGGCCAAAATCCCTGCTGCAGTGTGTGCAAACCTGGTCAAGAACTACAGGAAACATATGATTTCTGCAATTGCAAACAAAGGTTTCTGTACCAAATATTAAGTTCTGCTTTTCTGATGTATCAAATACTTATGTCATGCAATAAAATGCAAATTAATTACTTAAAAATCATACAATGTGATTTTCTGGATTTTTGTTTTAGATTCCGTCACTCACAGTTGAAGAGTACCTATGATAAAAATTAGACTTCTACATGCTTTGTAAGTGGGCAGACCTGCAAAATCAGCAGTGTATCAACTATATCCAGTGGGTCAGAAGTTTACATACACTAAGTTGACTGTGCCTTTAAACAACTTGAAAAATTCCAGAAAATGATATCATGGCTTTAGAAGCTTCTGGTGCTTCTGATGCTTTAGAAGCTGCTAATTGACACACCTACTCATTCAAGGGTCTTTCTTTATTTTTTACAATTTTCTACATTTGTAGAATAATAGTGAAGACATAAACTATGAAATAACACATATGGAATCATGTATTAATCAAATCTATTTGAGATTCTTCAAAGTAGCCACCTTTTGCCTTGATGACAGCTTTGCACACTCTTGGCATTCTCTCAACCAGCTTCATGAGGTAGTCACCTGGAATGCATTTCAATTAACAGGTGTGACTTGTTAGAAGTTAATTTTCTGGAATTTATTTTTTCTTTCTTAATGTGTTTTGAGCCAGTCAGTTGTGTTGTGACAAGGTAGGGGTGGTATACAGAAGATATCCCAGTTGGTAAAAGACCAAGTCCATATTATGGCAAGAACAGCTCAAATAATCAAAGAGAAACGACAGTCCATCATTACTTTAAGACATGAAGGTCAGTCAATCAGGAACATTTAAATAACTTTTAAAGTTTCTTCAAGTGCGGTCGCAAAAACCATCAAGCGCTATTATGAAACTGGCTCTCATGAGGACCGCCACAGGAAAGGAAGACTCAGAGTTTTTTTTATTTATTTTTTTTACACTTTTTGGTAACTACATGATTCCATGTGTGTTATTTCATAGTTTTGATGTTTTCACTATTATTCTACAATGTAGAATATAGTAAAAATAAAGAAAAACCCTGGAATGAGTAGGTGTGTCCAAACTTGACTTTTTTATTTGTATTTTATTTAACCCTGCAATGCAGTGCCTTAGCCCGCTGCGCCACTCGGGAGCCCCTGGTACTGTATATACTGTATATCATTCACGACATTTGGACGGGAGCTATGATAAAAAAATATTTTAACTATGCATGTCGTTATTGCTTGAATTCAGGCTTGGCTTGACTGTTTTCAATGGGGAAAGATTGCATCTGCGCCCCACTTTTTCGTAGAAAACAGCTCTTTGCCATGTGGAGCTATAGTGGAGAGTGTACCATCTATCATCATGTTGATCCACCATGTTTGTAGTTTCCTCTGAGTGGTGTTTGTGCTCTTTATAGCTGGAAAGAGATAGAGGACTACATTGACCAGCAGTTTGAGCAGTACTTCAGAGACGAGAGCGGCTTAAACAGAAAGAACATTGAGGATAACAGAGTCCACTGCTGCCTCTACTTCATCTCTCCCTTCGGACACGGGTACCAGACTACACACTCACACACGCTACACACACACACACACACACACACACACACCTTCTCTCTCTCTCTGGACATGAGTATGAGGTAGATACACACAGTTCTTTCACAGTAAACCTGCTTTTCCACTATTTAAAAAATAATACTTTTGCCTGTGTGTGTGACTGTCCAGTCTGCGTCCATTGGATGTGGAATGTATGAGGGCTCTGCATGAGAAGGTGAACATAGTCCCTGTTCTAGCCAAAGCCGACAGCCTCACACCCACTGAGGTCCGCAGGAAAAAGATGAAGGTAAGAGACTGTACTTGTGTTATGGTCATCTTTAATGATCTTTACCAGTGCTAATTTTACCTGTGGTGTTCCTATCTGTGCTACAGAATTTCTTTACTCTATATATATATATGCAATGTAATGTTGGTTTATATCGATGTTATATTATGCTCTAATGTTGGTGTATATACACCTGACCTGTTCTATAATGTTGATGTACATTGCCTTCAGAAAGTATTCACACCCCTTGACTTTTTCCACATTTTGTTATTACAAAATGGGATTAACATGGATTTAATTGTTTTTTGTCAACGATCTACACAAATTACTCTACTGTCAAAGTGGAAGACAAATTGTAACATTTGTAAAAATAAAACACTGATACAGTTGAAGTCGGAAGTTTACATACACTTAGGTTGAAATCACAGATTGTTAACAAACTAGTTTTGGCAAGTCTGTTAGGACATCTACTTTGTGCATGACACAAGTAATTCTTGCAACAATTGTTTACAGACATTATTTAACTTATAATTCACTATTTCACAATTCCAGTAGGTCAGAAGTTACACTAAGTTGACTGTGCCTTTAAACAGCTTGGAAAATTCCAGAAAATGATGTCATGGCTTTTGAAGCTTCTGATTAATTGACATCATTTGAGTCAATTGGAGGTGTACCTGTGGATGTATTTCAAGGCCTACCTTTAAACTCAGTGCCTCTTTGCTCGACATCATGAGAAAATCTAAAGAAATCAGCCAAGACCTCCGAAAAATAATTGTAGACCTCCACAAGTCTGGCTCATCCTTGGGAGCAATTTCCAAACGCCTGAAGGTACCACGTTCATCTGTACAAACAATAGTATGCAAGTATAAAGACCATGGGACCACGCAGCCATCATACCGCTCAGGAAGGAGACGTGTTCTGTCTCCTAGAGATGAACGTACTTTGGTGCGAAAAGTGTGAATCAATCCCAGAACAACAGCAAAGGACCTTGTGAAGAATCTGGAGGAAACCGGTACAATAGTATCTATATCCACAGTAAAATGAGTCCTATATAGCTTAAGGACAACAAAGTCAAGGTATTGGAGTGGCCGTCACAAATCCCTGACCTCAAACCTATAGAAAATTTGTGGCCAGAACTGAAAAAGCGTGTGCGAGCAAGGAGGCCTAAAAACATGACTCAGTTACACCAGTTCTGTCAGGAGGAATGGGCAAAAATTCACCCAACTTATTGTGGGAAGCTTGTAGAAGGCTACCTGAAATGTTTGACCAAAGTTGAACCATTTAAAGGCAATGCTGCCAAATACTAACTTCTGACCCACTGGGAATGTGATGAAAGAAATAAAAGCTAAAATAAATCATTCTCTCTACTATTATTCTGACATTTCACATTCTTAAAATAAAGTGGTGATCCTAACTGACCTAAGACAAAATGTTTACTAGGATTAAATATCAGGAATTGTGAAAAACTCAGTTTAAATATATTTGGCTAAGGTGTATGTAAACTTCCGACTTCAACTGTACATCTTGATTATTATATAAGTATTCAACCTCCTGAGTCATGTCTTTCTGGGTAAGTCTCTTAAGAGCTTTCCAAACCTAAATTGTGCATTATTATTTTCAAAATTATTCAAGCACTGTCAAATTGGTTGTATATCATTGTTAGACAACCATTTTCAGGTCTTGCCATTGATTTTCAAGCAGATTTAAAGTCAAAATTGTAACTCTGCCACTGTCTTCTTGATAAGCAACTCCAGTGTACATTTGTTTTAGATTACTGTTCTGCTTAAAGGTTAATTAATCTCCCAGTATATGGTGGAAAGCAGCCTGAATTTTTAAGATGAAACATTTTACTTTGACATTATGGGGTATTGTGTTTAGGCCAGTGACAACAGTGGAGGCTGGTGACTTGACAAATTGCTCCCACTTTTGACCAATTGTTCAAAAGTGGGAGTAATTCCTTTTATTTCCTCAGACTTCATAAAATATTACTTTTAATACAATATATAATTAAACTTCAAAACTACCTGTACTAAAATTACTCCTTTAATCAATCCTTCATCAACAAATCCTTAGGACCTTAACCTAGAAGGTATGGCTTCCAGCTCACTTCCTTTTCCTGAGTGAAAAACAAATCTCTCTGTCATTAGTCAGGTCCCACTTCTAAGTGGACCCCGGTTAAACTTTCTCTCTCCAATTCAATTTTCATCTATATCTGCCAATAAATAGACTATGCTAGTCTCCCTCTGGTATTTATTACCAATCCATTATCTGTTTTCCTTCATATACCCACTTCTCTAAGAACCTCTATTCCTCTGAGGTATCTTTCACTAGGGATATGTGTAAACTTGTATTTTCAATGTGGTCCCGACTCCTCTTCTACTTGCTGACATAGTTGTTGCTGTTTCTGTGGGCACTTACTTCACATTTACAAATAGCCAACTTCTCTGGTAGAAGTACAGCGTCCAAAAGATTCAAAATCAACTGAGCATGTGTAATAGGTTTTCCAGAAGTAGTCACCATTCCCCTGTTTCTCCATTGTGCAGCAAATATTGTACTGTATTTAATGCATAAGCACTATCTGTGTAAATGGTAAC
Organism: Thymallus thymallus; assembly: GCA_023634145.1. Classification (NCBI taxonomy): domain Eukaryota; kingdom Metazoa; phylum Chordata; class Actinopteri; order Salmoniformes; family Salmonidae; genus Thymallus; species Thymallus thymallus. Next base: position 18,715,889 of record CM042391.1, read on the forward strand.
TCTTTTCCCTTAACCCAAATGACATGCGCAAGTATGAGCCACTATTTCTGCCTGTTATGCAGAATAATTACTAGGTAAAGATTCAGCTTCCAAAATGTCTCTCTGCTCTACCTTTCTTATCTTGACATTTCATCAGGTCTCCTGCAGTTCGAACTCTAGGGTCAACAGGTTGACTAGGCTCTTGCCTCATTCATCATGTCCCCTAGTTCTTGAGACATCTGACCTGATGGTGGAGAACCGTTGTTATCTTGGTCTGGCAGGGTACCTAGTCCCACCCCCCCCAGGTTAAATCTTCAGTAAACATTTGGGGTTGATTGATAAACTCCTCTGAAGTCACCTCAGCAGCAGCGAGGGGGCCTCAATCTAAGGTCTGTCTTTATTGTTAAAATAGGCTTGCCCCTTCCTCTCCCTTTTTCCTTATCACTTTGTCAAATGTTCAAAATGGGCCTCCATAATACTATCACAAATAGTAAACCTCTCAGGTTCTCCTGTCTTTAAGTATTTTCCTAATGGCCCATTTAGTCTGGGATAACTTCATGTGGTGTTTCAAACCTCCAAGTATTAACCTCTCCTGTTTCTAAATTTTTAAGTACTGAACTCATTTGTTCCTATATGTCTACTTTATATGTCACTATTCTTACACTCTCTGTCTCTGGGTAATCAGCTATTTTACATTTCCATATAAAATATCTCCATGGTTCTAATAATATCCATGTTATTCTACTTAACATCTATTTCCCTATCAACACACCCTCTCAATATGTAACTACTTCCCTTCTAAATTATCATGGGTCAGTAGCGCATGAATAACTCTAACACAACAAGGGAACTTATTAAGCTCAAATGTTAGAGCCACTCAGCCCAGGCAAACGCCCTTCATTCAAACGTTTAAGATCCACCAGAATTATAACTCCATCTATTGGGGTCGTACTACATGTACTGTAAAATAAAATGCCAATCCATTTCTCATGTCAGTCAATACCTAATACCGTCTATTTCCCACTACCTCTGTGTCACGTTGCGTTTTTAAGGGACAATTTTAAGGGACGTCCCAGGGTGGTGGATCATTCTGTCACGTTGCGTGTTTAAGGGACGATACACGGAGCGCTGGTGGAGTGTCATTCCTTCTTTATTTTATGAGATGTTCTCACAAAGCATAAAATAACAAAAGGAGAGTGAAAACAAAATACAACAATCAAACCCTCACACTCTGTTAATGAGGAGTAAAATTATATTATGGGGAAAGAAACCAGCGGTATAAAACACAGTACATAGATAGATAGATAGATAGGTACTTTATTGATCCCCCGGGGGGGAAATTTCATTATCAAGCAGCTACAACAAAAACACAGGGCAGGTGCAAAATGCCACAACGAAAGTACACAAAAGACAGATACACGGTACATGATACATAGAGCGGCAGTATGAAAAAGTATAGAAATACAGGATATCTGGAGTGCAAAAAAAAAAAAAGCTATAAAAGGACATTGCGTAGTATGAGTGGTTGGCTGAATATGTACACTATACATTGGTGGATGTTGGATGGTTAACTATACTATACAGGTTGATGGCAGAGAAATACTTCAGTAGCTAATGCGTATGATATGAGCGAGGGTAATAATAGTTTACAACATATTATACAACAGTATAATACTATATGCATTCCGTCTCACCATTTCCATACAAACAGGGTAGTAATTTTCTTTCAAATTAATGCGGTCCGATTGAACAGATAGTTCAACAGTATTACGGGCATTGGCCAGCCAGGCTACTGTGAAAGGCCCAATAAACACAGAGATTAGGGGAGTGATGGGTGTCGTCTAAATTATTACTCTAACTTCCCCAGGCAGGTAATGGCCCTAAACTAGTTTCAAAAAGGTTTCACTCAATATAGCCAACGACAACCTAAATCTAAACTCGTTAATTTCTATAACCGTTTTATCATATCAATCAAGGTTTATTGCGACACAGCCTGGTGTCCGTTGTTAGTTAAAGTTAACCTACAGAATAAGAAATATAAACCCTTAATTCAACCATGTGTCTAGATAATTCTGAACTTTCAGTCCAACGCCCAGCCATTAATCAACGTTCATAACAATACATACATCAACACAATTAGTTATTCCCACACAGGGACAAACCTTTCGCTTACAGTTCATCGCAAGACATACAACAATCAACAATCAGGGACAACGATGCCACGTTTAAGTGCAGCGAATGTTGGGTTTTACCGTCCCACACACACAATCAGGACAAACTTGTCAGTTTACCGTCCTGTCATTCCAACATACAACCACAGGCCTTTATCTTTCATACCTTCTCCGAATACTTTTTTAAACTCTCCCCAAGTAACACTTTAAAATACACCTCATTACATGCGACCCTCTAAATTTGCACAGTACCAGCTAAAACACCACTCCTCTGATACGAGCCTCTAAATACAGCCCTTTGAATACTACAAAGTCCGACGCTTAGATTCACACTTCCTGCTCCATACCATACATTATTACAATACCGGTTTACACTGCAGTCACAATACAAATAACACAATTCTACAGCTTAGATTCACAATACAAATAACTTGGGTAAACGCGCCCACAGCGGGGTTTCAAGATTAACTTTTCAAACGCACCTCCTTCACAGTCTCACTTCCACAGACCTTCTCTTCTCCTTGGGATGCAGAGATCGGGCGCATCCTTCCTACCGGGCAACCTGCCGGAAAGGTGCGCACTCCTCTCTCACCTCTCGCAAGACTCTCTCACACACCTTCTTCCATTCTTTCACTTGCCATTTTACATTCTTCTTTACATTTGCCTTTTTATTGTTTTTACCCTCTACTCTTTTCCTGGCTTCAGACAGCCACACAAATAACACAATTCTACACTGTCCACACACCTGGCCGTATTGACCCCTTCTGCCTGCTGTTTCCTTACATTATCTCCATAAGTTTTATGTATCTGCACACCATAGTTTCCAATTTCTCCACATTTGACCTCCAATCAAATCAAGTTTTCTTCCTCCATTTAGGACCATAATAAATGTTCCTCCTATCCTTAGACTCCATGTCTCTCATCCCTGGTTAATTTCGGGACCTCCTTTGAGGATTTACTTCCCATGGTGGTAAAAGAAGAAACCTCACCTCCTAAAGTTTCACCCTCGTTTTATGCTTTCCTAGAATACTGGCGCGTGGTTTTCTCTAGATAAACGTCCAAAAACTAAAGTTCACCTTCTTCCTGTATACTTTCAGCGATCCCGGGTCGCCTCAACACAGGGTAGTTTATATTGGTAATGGCCTAAACTACCTGGAGTCTTTGCGGACCCCCCTTCCTTCCGTTTTGACCTCACCCTAGTACAATAATTGTATATCTTATCTGGAATACTAACGCGTTGGGTTTTCTTCAAATAGACATCTAAAAACCACGTACTGAGTAACGATCCCGTTTTAGATTATTGAAGAACCTCTACCTTCTCTACAGCAAAATGTAACGCCGTTCTTTTTTAAAAAATGATTACTTTCGACTAATATATCTATTCTCCTTTGATATGTTTTAGACGTTAATTCTCTACTGCAGTTTCAGATATAAATTCCCCAAAAAACATTAATAAAAATTACTGACCGTATCCTTGCAGCTGGGACTAAATTTTGGTTGGATCTCGTCACCGTTCCTGTCGTGTACCAGTTTACCACCGGCCTGAAATAAACCCTAAATTTCAGAGGTCAGGTCTTTGTCTTACAGATCCTAGATCCGCCCGTGCATGGTTTCGGTGTTCCCTGGGACGACAGCAACAGGTATTGAGATCCGGCTCGAAGGACCAAATTATAACCCTATCTGTATCCTGAAGGTTGTAAGGCTCCAGTTTGAAATAATACAGACAGAGCCCCAGCTTGCATTTGGTCAGTATTTTATTCAGAGAGCTCTGCCCTCTAAGTTCAGAGTCCATCTTTTATGCACACACCTCAGTCAGAAAGCCTCCACCCTGCTTGATGGGGGCTGTGACCTCTCAGGTCTCTCCCTTCAAAGACACACTGTCCTGTTATCTCATGTAACTCCCTTCAAAGACACACTGTCCTGTTACTGAACCCACATTCAATCATGTTGTCTAAACAAGCCTAACAATTCCTTCCCTCCCTGGGTGGAGGAGACCTCTGTCCTATTCTCCTTTGTTGTCTTAACTACCTCCTGACTGTTTTGCTGAATAGTAACATACTGACACATTCTTAGAATTATAATCCTATAACTCTTACACAGTTTCAGGGTGGAATACTTTAGTCATTACTTTAAACATACACATTTCTTTATCAAAAGCCCTGATCATCCACATACCTGACGATAACTGACAACTGCAAGCAGACTGGTGGTCCCAGAGCGGTGGGGCAATTTATACCCCCTGGGGCCTGGAGTTAAACGAACTAGGAAAACTCAGGACCCTATAAGGTATGACAGTGATTAATCAGTTGTAAAAACGTTTTATATGAGCTAAGATGGGACCAGTTTTATCTAATCAGGTCACATGTTTTTTTTTTTTAACTCCTGAAAAAACCTCCTGGCCTGGGGGGATGAAACTGCAGCTACCTTATATACAGTATGTTCATATAAACTATATTTAGACTAGATTACAACTGATATACAATAGAAATCACAGGGCTGAGCAAGCTTGCTTTATGCATGTTTGAATCATGCAGGCTTATGCAACTGTAGGGCTTATAAAACATTTACTCACATCTGTCATTAATAATTTTGGATTAAAAAACATATAGGCAGCCTAAGCCAGCCCAATTTTTAATATAAACTAAATTTGATCACATTCACATTTTCTCCTGACCCACAAATAAATACATAACGTAACCAATTAGTTTACCCTGACCAGATGGACAGGGCGCATAGGATATAACGTTATGCAGGTGCTCTTATTAGTAACCTACAGTTGATCCGACTGAAAAATATTGTTTTTTTAATCCCATGCAGCATGCCAGATTTCTAATGTTTAGATGTTGCGTAGGCTGCTGCAACATTTATGTAATGAGTTTTTGCTTGTGTCTGTCTGGAGTGATTGTGTTATCATCTTTGCTAAATAAATACCTACTTGAGCACACGTGAAAAATGCTCTTCGACAACCTCTCTCTTTAATCTAAAATGTAATGGATGATGCGATGGAAGCTATCAAATCATACGGAATTGTTTGACATCCTAGAAAAAACAGTGTACAATTATGTTCACTTCGGGGCCCGAAACACCCCATAATTCAATTTGCGATGATTGTACATCCGTTAAGAAAAGTCTTAAAACCTCAATATGGAGAAGTCAACGTACAAATGTAAGTAAAAACAAATGTAAATAAGTTAGAAATAGCGCTACTAATGCACATGACGGCACAAACACGTCTCGTAAAAGTAATGTTTTTGTTTGGTTAGCTTTTGGAAATTGTAAAAATAAAACAAGTTCCAGCTAACCAGGCTAACGTTGGTTACATTTAAAAATCATTCCTTCCTCCATCACCCCTTGCCCTGCAAGGGAATACTTGTCAGACGTCATGATACGTCATCAGAAGTGTCCACTTAATTTGAGGGCTGAGGGGATAGGGTGTGTCTTTTAAGTGTTTGGAATGCAGCCAATGTAGCCAGAGGAGGACGGAAGCTAGCTGTCCTCCGGCTACACCATGATGCTACCCCAGACAGTGCTGTTGAAGTTACTGTAGACCTTAATTGCAAAACAGTGTATTTTAATAAATTATTTGGTGACATACGAGTATATTTTGTATAGCTTTATCTAAAAAGGATAATGTTACTACTATTTCTATTCTTAGGAAATTTCACTGAGGAGGATGGTCCTCCCCTAGCCTCCACTGAGTGACAACCCCCCCCCTCCCCTAGGCTGTAACACAACAAAATGTGGAAAAGTCAAGGGGTATGAATACGGTATGTGTGTGCCTGTGTAGATCCGAGAGGAGATAGAGAAGTTTGGTATCAACATCTACCAGTTCCCAGACTGTGACTTTGATGAAGATGAGGAGTTTAAACTGCAGGAGCAGCTGCTCAAGGTGACTTCAGACCTGGGGAGAATAGAGGGGTATTAGGGGATCTGTATGTTTTGTATATTGCATATAGCGCTGACCAGATGGCTTAACCATGAAAACCTCTCTCTCTAGGACAGTATTCCTTTTGCTGTGATCGGCAGTAACGTCCAGGTTGAGAGTAAAGGACGCAAGTTCAGGGGTCGGCTTTACCCATGGGGTGTAGTGGAAGGTATGCTGCACACGCACACCGTCACGTTTACACTACAGATCTCACACACACAACTGGACTTTGCTCGCCACGGTGAACAGCAGAGTCGTGCCTCACTAAGCTTGTAGAAATTGCCTGTAAAAAATACACTTAATTTACATTTGAGCCAGCATCCGCACAGTTGACCGTGAATGCACTCTCCACGAACATCACTGTATCTTGGATTTGAATCCTAGCTTAAATGTCTTTCTATGAAAACAAACACAGACCTAATATCAGTGTTGCGTTGTCAGTGGAGGACCCGGCCCACAGTGATTTCCTGCTTCTGAGGAACATGTTGGTGAGGACTCACATGCAGGACCTGAAGGATGTCACCAGAGAGACACACTACGAGAACTACAGAGCACAGTGTATACAGAACATGACACGGATGGTGGTGCAGGAAAGGAAACGCAGGTTAGCACCAAACACAGATGCGCATGCACACAGACACACACACGTTCACTCACTCTTACACTCACATAGAATAGACATACACAGAATTACCCGGCCCCATACACACTAATGTTGTGCAACAAATGAGTTTTTCTGCACAAAAATGATTACACGATTGCATAATTTATTTAACCTTTTGTTTTGTTCTGTGTATTAGCCTACGTGATAAGATTCGGAGTGAGAGCAGCATTGACTTCCCCATGACCCCACTCCCACTGGCCCCCGTAGACAGCGAGACAGAGAGGCTCATCTGGGAGAAGGACGAGGAGGTGAGAACACAGAACACCCACACTCCTAGACCGACACCACACACACACACCCGTACCTGTATTTATTATGGATCTGCATTAGCTGCCGCCAAGGCAGCAGCTACTCAATCAATCAATAAAATGTATTTATAAAGCCCTTTTACATCAGCAGATGTCACTAAGTGCTATACAGAAACCCAGCCTAAAACCCCAAACAGCAAGCAATGCAGATGTAGAAACACGGTGACTAGGAAAAACTCCCTAGAAAGCCAGAAAACAACCTAGAGAGGAACCAGGCTGAGGGGTGCCGGGTGGAGATTATAACAATACATGGCCATTAAGACCAGATCTTTCTTCAAGATGTTCAAACGTTCATAGATGACCAGCAGGGTCAAATAAAAATCAAGTGGTTGCAACAGGTAAGTACATCAGTAGTAAATGTCACTTGGCTTTTCATAGCCGGACATTTGAGAGAGAGAGAAAGAAAGAGAGAAAGAGAAAGAGAGAAAGAGAGAGAGAAAGAGAGAGAGAAAGAGAGAAAGAGAGAGAGAAAGAGAGAGAGAAAGAGAGAGAGAAAGAGAGAGAGAAAGAGAGAGGGAAAGAGAGAGGGAAAGAGAGAGGGAAAGAGAGAGGGAAAGAGAGAGGGAAAGAGAGAGGGAAAGAGAGAGGGAGAGGGAGTGTCTGGGACAAGGTAACACGTCCGGTGAACAGGTCAGGGTTCCATAACCGCAGGCAGAGTTGAAACTAGTGCAGCAGCTCTTCCTGCGGTCCAGCAAAATGAAGACCATTTATAACATTTTTAAAACATTACAATACATTCACAGATTTCACAACACACTGTGTGCCCTCAGGCCCCTACTCCACCACTACCACATACAGTATCTACAGTACAAAGTACTGTATGTTATCGTGTGTGTGTATGCATGTCTGTGTTTGTGTTGCTTCACAGTATGTATTTTCTAAATACAATTTTACTACTTGCATCAGTTACTTGATGTCCAGTTAGTGATGTAGTACTGTGCGCCTCCCATAGTCTGTTCTGGACTTGGGGACTGTGAAGAGACCTCTTGATGCCCTGTTGCCCGGTTCTGAGACAATTGCTGTATGTATTGCACTGCGTAGAAGTTTGTCTTCTTTCAGTCTACATTTGGAACATTCTTCTTCAGCGTCTCAAAAAATCTAGACCGACACACACACACAAACAAATACCCACATAAACACACTCTCACTCTCCCTTTCCTCACACCTCCTCTCTCTCTCATCTCTAGTTGAGGAGGATGCAGGAGGTGTTGGAGAGGATCCAGGAGCAGATGCAACACGGACAGAAAACAGACTACTGATTTACCCACAATCCTCTTGGGCCTCTCTGAGGTCCATTCCGGAGACACCTAGAAAAGGGGAGGAAGGGAGGAGGAAGATGGGAGAGAAGGAAAAGTGCATCAGAGGAAGAAATGTGACACCCTCACTCAAACCGGCACCATTTGCTCATTGGTGTATCAGCCTTCGGTGTCTCTATGAAGATGAGATCAGGCAGGAATCCTCTGCATCTGACTGTGCTGAACCCATGTCATTTTTGTTCCCCCAAACTGTTTTATGCGAAAATGTGTTACTTTTATGTTAACTTTGTTACTGATGCTGCTGCCTAGTATTGATTCCCTACAGACCTGAGGTGTCAATTCAGGAAGTAAACTTAGACCATTGACGTGTCAGAAAGGAAGACGCAGCACAGTGTAGTAAATGTAATATTATTTATTAACAATCTTCATTATTATTTGTTTTCATTCATTTTCATCATAATTTTCTCCTAATGAATAGTTTCTAGTACTGTTATCTTAAACATAGTGGACAGTTAGATCTAAAAGGCAGCCCAAAATTTACAGGCGATATATAACTTAAACTTTCTCCATAGGGAAAACATCTGTGTTTTATATTTATATATAATAACGTTGTAGCATGAGGTCCAAGATCCCACCCACATCATACAATATTGTACATGGTCCCAGAAAGAAAGAAACATACAAAAAAACTACAATGTAACGAAACCTAAATCGCAGGCAAGGTTAAAGATTAAAATAGAGTAAAGAGTAAAATACATGTATATGCAAAAAAAACGTGCATACAATCACACGTATACAAAAATGCATCCATACGCACCTAAACACACAGAGAAGTCAAACTGAACATCAGTGTTCTAATGAGAAAATATTTTTTTACTTGTTCCCCCACGTCTCTCTCCTACCACACAAACATACACACTTGAACACAAAAGGGACATATCACACACACTGCTTTTCTGCTTGCTCTCAGATCACCTCCATGTACATGTGTGTGTACATCAAGGTTGTCACAGTGTTATGGCTGAAGGTGAATGTTTTGACTGATTACACACCTTGACAGGAGCGCACTGCATGCACACACACACACACACAGGTCAAAATGCTACAACAAAAATAGAACCATGCACCAGGAACAGTAGGTTTAACCACCATAGTGTAGAATAGAAAATATACTGAATATATATTCATATACACACACACCCGAAACAACCAGTAGGACCGTATGAGATTGCTTACATACATATCTAATGGTGACTCGAACATAGTCAGACATGCATAGGCTGGCAAAGAGGCATATAACGCACTCTATTTCTCTTGCTCAAACACACACTCTGACACACACACACACACACACCAGATATGCTATATGTCCAGCCCCCAGAGCTGATCTCTTGTTCTAACACCAGATAAGGTTTTCAGTGGCTATGATGGGAGAGGGGCTGCAGGGGGGGCTATTGGGCAGGAGAAAAGAGAACACCTTTCTCTTTCTCTCTCTGTCCTTCTCCATGACTCTACAATGTTGTGGTACTGTTTTATGAATGAATGAGTAGGACCCCTGATGCCTGACAGAATATTCATTTTATGTGCGTCTGAGGAGAAGAGAGAGAGAGACTGGCAGCGGGTAAGATAACTTCTACCCAGAGCAGGCTCTGTCTGTAGCAGGAGTCAGTGTCCTCTAGAACAATTCATGTTTAATTTCAGGATGAAGTCCATGGTTCAGTTCCAAATAGCATCCTATTTCCAGTGCATAATGTTTGACCAGGGCCCATTGTGCACTATATATGGAATAGGGTGCAATTTGTGTGCTACCCATAAGTCTGTGAGCTTGCGAGCTAATGTGTGGGAGGAATGTTCTGGGGATGTCACAAATTCTGTAGAGTCTGAATCCACCTGGTGATGCAGTCCTTGACACCTGGGATCAATGCTCCAATGAGATTTGCCTTAGCGCTCTCTTTCTCTTTCTGTCACTGCCCATGTCTCTCTGTCAGGTTGTGATTGAGTCCAGGGTTGCGTTCAGTACGACAGAGCGGTGTGTAACGTTGAATTCAATGGAAAATGTACTGTACTGAACAACCAGTTGATAAACTTTGTGATTATGGAGGCTCTGAGGGTGATTACCATATGGTATGCTGCGATTTCAAATGGTCACCCATATTGATCAGGCCTCTCTCTATTGCACTCCCTCTCGCTCTCTCTCTCTCGCACCCACCCTCTATCTCTCGCACCCACCCTCCCTCTCTCGCACCCGCTCTCCCTCTCGCACCCTCCCGCTCCCTCTCTCGCAACCTCCCGCTCCCTCTCTCGCACCCTCCCGCTCCCTCTCTCGCACCCTCCCGCTCCCTCTCTCGCACCCTCCCGCTCTCTCACTCTCGCACCCTCCCGCTCTCTCACTCTCGCACCCTCCCGCTCTCTCGCATCCTCCCGCTCTCTCTCTCTCGCATCCTCCCGCTCTCTCTCTCTCGCATCCTCCCGCTCTCTCTCTCTCGCATCCTCCCGCTCTCTCTCTCGCACCCTCCCGCTCTCTCTCTCTCGCACCCTCTCACACACTCCCTCCCTCCCTCGCACCCTCCCTCCCTCTCTCTCTCTCTCTCTCTCGTACCCTCCCCTCCCCGTCTCTTCCATTCCTTCCTCCCCCTCTCTCAGGCTAGTTTGAGTGTGCTAACAGGGAAGGGTGGTACAGTCACCATGGTGACTGGGTTGAGGACGGTGGTTTGTCCCACCAGCTGTTGGTGGTGGTGATGGTGGTGGGCCAGCATGGTTGTGGGCTTCCCCAGGGACGAGCCACCCTGGCCAGGCACTGCCGCCCCATTGACCTGGGGCACGTTAGCGGTAGCATGGCTAGCCTGGACGTGGTGGAGGTTCCCCTGGGAGTGGGGAAGGGTGTGGTGGGTGAAGGTGTGGGTAATGTGCCCCAATACCGTGGGCTGGGAGACCGTCAATCCCTGGGGGTACATGTGGGGGGGCAGGGGACCCCCTAGGTGGGCCACAGGGTGGACGGTGATGTGTCCGATGGGCTGGGCCGTGATTGTCTGGTGGGCAGCGGCGGCGGCTGCTGTGATTGGCTGCGGGATGGAGGAGGCAGGACCAGGGGAGGGAGCGATGTGCATGAGGTGTTTGTGATTGGCCGGGAGGACGTGATTGACGGCCTGGATGACGGAGGGGTGGGAGACGGCGGCGTGGGCGATTACTTTGGGCGAGACTTGGACGGTCGGATGGGGGTGAGGAGGGGGGGCAGGGGCGATGGCCTGGGGGGGAGGAGGGCCCAAGGGGGATGGGCTGGTCAGAACCCCAGAGGAAAGGGTCTTGTGTGTGATGGACAGGTGAGGAGTGAGGAGTGATGGGGCCTGTAGGATGGGGGGAGGGGGTTTGGGGAGGGAGAAGTGTGTAGGAGGAGGGGAGAGGTCTTCATCAATGTCCTGGTCAAAGTTGTCTTCCCCTTCTAAAAGAGAGAGAGAGGGCAATTACTTATACAGTACATGTCACTATAAGAACACATATTGACAGGTATGTATACTCCAAGGTTTCCGTTAGGAAAATGTGGCGCCGGACAATGTGACTGGGAAGATTTTTAATTTACCGTCCATTTCAGAAATTTACCGGACCCATATGCATTGGGTGCGTAACCCATTAGGGTATCCACCCACGGTGCTCAGAATGACAGAAATCAAATTTACACTATGCTAATTCATTTTAGAAGAACATGCAACTCCAAACAATGCAACTGATAAGAGATTAAAATATCCATTAGAAACTTAGATGGGATGCTAATATGTCTAGGATAATGCCTTTGGCTTCTGGACAACGAAAGAAAGTTGATATTTAAACTAATAGAACAAGAGAGAAATGGCATATGAAGTCTTTCATAGGCGGCGAGTTGAATAGGCTAAGGAAGGAGACAAAATGTTAAATACATTTGCTAAATTTATATAATTACTCCTGTCTATACATAAATCAATAAAATAATTCAAAATACTTCACCAGAAAGCATGACTTAGCCACAGAGGAATTGAGGATCATTAGCATTTTTGTTTTTATACACTGGTGGCCAAAAGTTTGGAATATTACTCCTTCAAGGGTTTGTAGAATGTTTTACATTGTAGAATAAAAGTGAAGACATCAAAACTATGACATAACATATATGTAATGATGTAGTAACCAAAAAAGTGTTAAACAAATCAAAATATATTTTATATTTGAGATTCTTCAAATAACCACCTTTGCTTTGATGACAGCTTTGCACACTCATGGTATTCTCTCAACCAGCTTCATGAGGACCGCCACAGGAATGAAAGACCCAGAAATACCTCTGCTGCAGAGGATAAGTTCATTAGTTACCAGCCTCAGATTGCAGCCCAAATAAATACTTCAAAGAGTTCAAGGAACATACACATCTCAACATTAACTGTTTAGAGGAGACTGTGTGAATCAGACCTCAACCAAATGTAGATGGTTTGGGATGAGTCGGACCGCAGTGAAGGAAAAGCAGCCAACAAGTGCTCAGCATATGTGGGAACTCCTTCAAGACTGATGGAAAAGCATTCCAGGTGAAGCTGATTGAGAGAATGCCATGAGTGTGCAAAGCTGTCATCAAAGCAAAGGTGGCTATTTGAAGAATCTCAAATATAAAATATATTTAGATATGTTTAACACCTTCCCCCTACATGATTCCATATGTGTTATGTCATAGTTTTGATGTCTTCACTTTTATTCTACAATGTAAAAAAAATTGCAAATAAGGAAAAACCCTTCAATGAGTAATATTCCAAACTTTTGGCCCCCAGTGTATATCTGTGGATTGTTTCAAATCACAAGCTTGTAGGCCCATGCCTATTTGGGAAGCCTGCAATTTGGGCAGAGCGCATGGCAATATGCCTAGCTGACTGTTGAGTTGCGGCTGTCAGTGAAAAGCATCTAAAATATGTGTGACGATAATCTGCCTTGAGTATAATTTAAAATGTTGAGACAAGAAGGGGACGAGTGTTGTGGCAAAGATATAGGAAAGTCTCTCTCCAGAATGGCTCAGCGGTCTCCCATCAATTCATGCACATTCATTGTTAATTTGTGTAAATTGTTTGCCCTTTGATTGTATTTTTTTAAAATTTTAAATCAATTCCCCATTACATATGTCACCAGTAGTAAACGTATGTAGGCCTAATGGGGAATTGATCAAAAAGAGTAGCTCAAGACAGAGTAGAGAGAACCTGAATTTATCATATTTTCAACTTTTTTTATTTGTTGACTTTATGTATTTTGATTTAGTTGACAATGGAAGTTATAGGCCTACTGCTGCATTCATTTCTTTAACCTCCAAAGGATCACGGTGTATCAATGTGTCTATATGGCAGAGGCTGGTGCTTTCACATTAGTTACATTTTTACTTTTAGATTTTTATAATTTTAATTAGATTTTTATGATTAACCACGTGGCAATGATTTTGAGTAACAAAAACGTTATTATTAAAATGAAACTGTTCAACGAAAATGCGCATATGAATATCATGACTGGCACACAGATTGGTAGGAATAGTAGGATAAATTGTAAGCTTCCCCAAACTTGAAACTCACCCGGCGCCTATGAAATAAAATAATTGCCTCCACGTTTTCATGGTCAGATTTGCCTATAGGCTAATATGAACCAAGGTAAGACATGCCTCATAATATGAAGTAAAACTTTCAGGTTTCAAACAATTAAGTAGGCCTATGTTTTAAAAATGCATTCTGCCTCCAGCTCACAGTGTAAAGTGATGGTGACTCCCTAATAGGCTGTTGCCTGCACTTGAATGGTGAATGGGAGGCGTTCTTCAATTACACAACTAAAAATAGTAGGCCTATCTCTTTTTAATGGTGCGCCAAAACTTGATCATAAGAGATTGCATTTAGAATTGTTGCGCTATGAATGGGCTTATAAAAGCACAAGTTTGACTTCAGCAGCAACCAGATGAGGAGTTGCAGGAGAAACATCCCGCTCAAAATAGGCTCTGTATGCTGTGTGACAGTTGTGTTGGATAAATAAATGGGCCACATGATGATTAACAAAAATAAACACACAGAAATTAATACTACTATATTATGCAAATTAACCTATAGACCAGCGTTTCCCAAACTCAGTCATGGGGACCCCAAGGAGTGACATTATTATTATATGAATTGTTTTGCCCTAGCACTACACAGCTGATTCAAATAATCAAAGTTTGATGATGAGTTGGGTATTTTCAGCTGTGTAGTGCTAGGACACCCTTTGGGGAAATGCTGCTATAGACTGAAACCCATCTTCTGCAAGTGTGTGTGTGTGCGCGTGCTCATCTGTCTGTAACTGTATGTTTGCGTCTGTGTGTGTGTACCTGAGGCAGTAGAAGTAGAAGCCTGGTCGTCCTCTGGTTGTACAGTCTGTCTGAGGACCTTGTCTATTTCCATAACATCCATACACTGACTCAGCTCGTTCTTCAGCTCAGCCAGTCTCTGCTGCGTGGAGATCTTCTCTCTCGCTAGACGCTCCATCTCATGCTCATACTCCTTTTCCTTACGCTTCAGAGTCTGGGAGATAGGGAGACACACACATCAGGATATGTACAAACACACTTGTTACACAGTAACATACATTACACTCATTCACAGAGTCTGAGAAAGGGTAATTAACATACATATCATGTAAACCAATAACAGCTGCCTAAACGGACTCAACCATGTGTATGTGTGTACTCCAGACCACTTGGAGAGAGGAGAGTAAACTCATGAGAGGGAGCAAGGGAAAGAAGTGATGGAGGAAAAGAAAGAGAGGGAGAGAGAGATGTGCAGTAGTCATGCAGACAAATGGTCCTCTCACCCAGTAACTGAATGGTCTGGTCAGCTGACGGAGAGGGGCCCCTAAACACACAGGCACACTAAAAACATTACAACTTACTACTGAGAGAGAGAGGGACAAAGGGGGAGGGAGGGAGAGGAAGAGAGAGCACAGGGTGGAAAGAAAGAGTTAAAGAGAACAGAAGCTCACAAGGATGGTTGTGATGATAGAGGTTAAGACCGATAGAAAACGAGGGGGAGAGAGAGGGACATCACATGATCCTACTCCAGGGCACTGAGTTCAGTGAGCAAAGCTGTTTACTCTGAGCAGGCACGTGATGGAGTCCACACGTGAGACCAGTTTCTCTCCCCACCCCTCCAAATACACTACACTCACTGCTACTGCTTGCCAGGAACAATCCATTCCGGCTCAACACACAAAGGACTCACATTTCACTCTGCAAAAGTGTTAGTGGAGCTTTGTAAGAGAGATGTGTGTGTGTGTGTGTGTGTGTAGTCCAGTGATCAGGATTAGCCTATACGTTTGTACCGTTTGTGTGAAGGTTTGTTGTAAACCCCTTACAGAACAGACCAACTCAACACACACCTTCCCGATGATGACATGCATGGTGATGCAGGAGAGGAAAACGCAGGTTGGTGTGTATGTGTGTGTTCATTAGGTCTACTTGCGTCTCTAACAGCACGGCAACAGCTGCCACACATAGCCGTTTCCTTGGTAACAACATCCACAACGGTTTCTGAGGTTGAGCAGTATATAAGGAGGGATCTAATTGGAAGATACGTATAAAGGTGTAATGTAATTGGCTGTTTTCCAGCTTACTGCTCTAGCTGACGTCTCCCCTCTGTTCCTTCATCTCCCCTTTAATCCCCATCCCCTTTCCTCCATCTCCATCTCTCCTTCCATCCCCCACTTCCATAAACACTATATGGGCAAGAGTATTCTGGACACCTGCGCGTCGAACATCATTTCAAAATGATGGGCATTAATACGGAGTTGGTCCCCCCACTTTGCTGCTATAACAACCTCCACTTTTCTGGGAAGGCTTTCCACTAGATGTTGGATGATTGCTGCGGGGACTTGCTTCCATTCAGCCACAAGCGTTAGTGAGGTCAGGCAATGATGTTGGGCGATTAGGATCTGGCTCGCCGTCTGCGTTCCAATTCATCCCAAAGGTGTTCGATGGGGTTGAGGTCAGGGCTCTGTCTAGGCCAGTCAAGTTCTTCCACACCGATCTCGACAAACCATTTCTGTATGGACCTCACTTTGTGCACGAGGGCATTGTCATGCTGAAACAGGAAAGGGCCTTCCCCAAACTGTTACCACAAAGTTGGAAGCACAGAATAGTCTAGAATGTAATTGTATGCTGTAGCGTTAAGATTTTCCTTCACTGGAACTAAGGGTAGTGAGTAGATTTTTATGCGTTACACACTTCAGCACTCGGCGGTCCTGTTCTGTGAGCTTGTGTGGCCTACCACTTTGCGGCCGAGCCATTGTTGCTCCTAGACGTTTCCACTTCACAATAACAGCGCTTACAGTTGACCGGGGTAGCTCTAGCAGGGCAGAAAATGATTGAACTCATATGGCTGTGCTCCGTTGAAAGTCACTGAGCTCTTCAGTATGGCCATTCTACTGCCAATGTTTGTCTATGGAGATTGCAACTAGTGTGGCTGAAATAGACAAATCCACTAATATGAAGGGTTGTCCACTCTCTCTCCATCACTAGGGTGGAGATCTCCTGTCGATACCCTCCCAGAGATCATTGTATCAGTGGCCAGTGTGCTTCCAGAGATGATATCCTCAAAACAACCACAGCACCTGTCTTTGAAAAGCCTTCATCATCAAATCAGCATACTATTTTTCATTTTGTCTGCCCTGTGCAGTTGTGAGTACAAATCCTGCAGACTTAACACACAATCCCACAAACACATCCTTGAACAAACACACCCGTGAACACACACACACAGACAGACAGAACCACACACTGAGTAAAGAACAGGACCTCCTGCAGTGTTCTGACCACCTGCCGGCTATCTCTATGGTTACCAAGTGTACTAAAGGTCAGAAACCAAGAGAGGGGGTAGGAGAGAAAGAGAGGGAAAGAAGGATTTATAAAAAAAAAGAGAGTAGAAAGAGAAAGCATGACAGAGAGAAAAAAAGAGAGAGAGGGAGGTAGAGACCGCGTCACTCCTCTGCATCCCCCCTTTAATCTTCGTGGAGACGGCGCTCCTCTCAGACGCTCCACTGAGCATGTGCAAGAGCAGAGCAGCAGCAGAACAGAGCGTGCTCAGTGTGTCTCTCTCACTCTGCCAGGAGGGGGAGGGAAGGGGGTTGCCAAGCAGGGCAGAGGGAGGGAGGGAGGGTTGACATCACTGAGCTCGCGTTAGCCATGTGCTCCAGGAAAAGAAAGAGGGAGGCAAAAAGGAAATGGTAGCGTAATTATTGTACTGCTCTAATTGCCATGTTTTCCGTGAACTTAGGCGGTTCTGTTTTGGCATCGTTTCATATTTTTCATTCACACTAATAAAGAAAACAATTAACTATTTGAATTGGGAGCGAGAATGAGAACAAGCAAAGCAAAATAAAAGACAGAGGGAAAGAGAAAAAGAGAATGCACTAACCTAACATTACACACACGCAGACGCACACGCACACACGTGTGGCCTACCTGTATGTATCGCAGGGCGCTGCGTAGAACACTGAGGTTGGAGGTCTTCTTCTCATCTACGTTTGGAACGTTCTTCTTCAGAGTATCAAAACAATCCTTCAGGTGAGCTCTTCTGTTCTTCTCCAGTTTGTTGTGCACCTCTCTGGTTCCAGCTCTGCAAAACACAGATAACAAAATCTGTATAAAAACTGACTTCCACACCAACTGTCTAGGAGTGCATTATGCATTACACACACACGTCTTCATGTTTGACTACACTCTGTGTGTTCGACTACATTTCCTCATGTTCAACTACACTGTGTTCGATTACATGTCCTCATGTTTGACTGTTCCACTGTTGACTGACGGATCTACAAATCACCTTGCATCCCAAATAACTACTCGTTATTATTTGTAGATCGTTCAGTTTCCTTAGTTGGTGATCAGTGAAAATCTATGCTTAATGTATGCCCTCTCTCTCACCCTCCAGGTCGTCTCTTCCCGTCCAACCCTCTCAGGTCGTCCATGATGGCTCCGTTTGGGCGTAGCTGCGTGGGCATGGCTTGCTGCGGAAGCAGTGCATGTTGTGAAGCGGCGGTGGTGATGATGGAGGTCGGATACGGAATCTGAATTAGAGGTTGCGATTGGCTTCCGTCCGTCTGTGGTGTCATTGAGTTAGGTTCTGCCTTCACCTGGGCTGCCAGCTGGCGCTGGATTGGCTGCTGCCGAGTAGGGGAGGAGCCTCCCTTCATCACCTGGGAGCCTCCGAGGTGGAGCGAGGTTGCCGCGGCAGCGATCGTCGTGATGACGGGAAGGGGCGGTACAGAGGGCGTAGCTGTGACAACGGGTACCATGGGGATGACAGCGATGGAGATGGGGGGAGGAGGGAGGGAGAGGGGAGGAGGGTAAGAGGAGGCAGAGAGGTGCTGGTGCTGACAATGCTGTGAAGACTCAGGCCAATGCTGTGATGACCCCCAGGTGACATGGTTGAATCTGATTGGCTGGTCCGAACAGGTCACAACCTCTGCTCGTCTGGACTCCGCCTCCTGGCTGTGAAGCTCCGTCTTCTCTCTGCGATGCTCCTCCTCTGTGGGAGAGGAGAGGAAGAAAATAAAAGAGAGGAGAGAGAGAGAGGGGGATGATGGTTAGAAATGTAGGAACTTGAAGGCTTCATCTCGTATAGCAGTACAACAATGTAGAAGAATTCATGTTTCACAGACAGAACTGTCTTAGGTGAAGTGGTGAACACACACACACACACTCACCCCCCCCCCCCCAACACACACACACACACACACACACACACAATGATGTCATCCTAGAGACAGACAGACTGATGGGACGTGAGGACAGGGTCTGTCGCTGAAAGCCTGCATCTGCTCTCTGATTGGCTAGAGCGTGTGCACTGTAATTGGACCGGTTGGTCGTCAAGGAGGGGCGGGAGTTCACAGCGATTGCCAATAGTGTCCAGAAAGGCCTTTATCCAGGCCTGTGATAGAGGGTTGAATGGGGCGGGGTATGGGGAGGTTGTAATGGGTCTACTCAGCTATGTCATTGGAGCCAGCAACATATAGCAATGCACACCAAACACTGTGTAGCTTACACACATGCACGCGTACACACACAGGTCGACACATATATACACATACATAAACACAGCACACAGCAGACACACAGGCAAGCAAAATCGCACACACACACACTAGACAAAAGGGGTTTGTCTCTAAATGAGCAAGCTCAATGAAACGCCAGTTACCATAGATCCATAGCAACATTCGATGCACACGACACAAGGGATCCCACAGGCAAGAACATTAACTAAAGTTGACACAAGGAGTTCACTCATACTTAAATGTACTACATATCAAATATACACTGTGCATGCAGTGCACTCACTACTAAACCAATTGTGTGGACATTGCTTAAGTTTAAGTTTGTTCCAACTGAGCGAGTCTGACCACAAGTCAGACACCACTATGATGACACACCAAATGTGTTTGATGAATTGCGGGAAAAGAGCAGGAATGGGCTTTTGTAGGCTACAGTCCAAGCTACAGTCCAAGCCATGTCTTCCAATGGTGCGACTGCTGTCGGCATCCAAAGATTATACAGTATATCCAATTTGAATAAACACTGACAGCAGGGGTGTGGCCTACTGGCAATACGGATATCACTTATTATTGATATCTACATAGCGCAATGATATGAATTACACTGCTGCTCTCTCATTTAGCTATTAGCGCCTACGAATTGTAGATTTTGTGGAAGGCTGTTAACAAATGTAGGCCTATACGTGTATTTTAACCAAATAATGGTTGATTTGAAGAAGTTTAAGCTGCCTTTCAATCATTGTTTTTGCAACCAGTGGAAGCCAGTGAAAAATGTGCTCTTGCAACAGCTGCATAGTGTGTATCCAACCTGTCAAATTAAAGTTTGAGGGGGAGTTCCTACCAAGTAAATTCCTCTGTGGTATTGTGCTCCACACATACTGTCAAAAATGAGTTTCATTTAAGAAAACCATGAGTGTGGCTTTTATTCCTCAATCTAATTTATGGTGAGAAATTATTTTTTTCATAGGCATAATGGACACATGCTCAAACTCGCACAGTTTTGATAGATTTAAACAGCTGCATATTATCAAGATATCAAAGTGTCACCAATAGAAATTGGAAACAATAGGCCTGTACCAAATGCAGCATATGGCATTCATTTCCACATGTAAAAAGCACTTTTCGGTAATGCACAAAGCATGCCATTCCATGAGAGCAGCATTTATTTTTCAACTCGAAGCAATGAGCCCAATCAGTCCTCCATGACACCATAGAGGACAGTAGGCTAATAGGTCCTTCGTTTTTGGTTATGCTCAGGTAAATCAATTTGACTAATCTATATTTCCAAGTCCTATTCTTGAAGATCAAGTGGTATTAAATTAATTGGAATGACTGGAAATCTGACAGACTTTGGTTTCTAATGTAACGATATAGCCTAATCAAATTATTATCTCTATTGAAGTAGAAAGCAATTGGTTAGAAGAAGCCTACATAACCCATATTTAAATTCAACATCCATTTATGGCCAGATATGTAAACTCTAACATTGATTTATCCGAATATATATGTCGTTATATGGGGGATATATGGAAATTGTATGTCGTTCAATTGGTAATTTTAATTGTTGTCTTCTTAAGGGAGAATTTGGGTAATCCAAAAGGTCTGTTACTGATTTACAATTTTGGACAAGTATCTAGTAACTAACGGATAACATTTAGAAAGTAACTTACCCAACCCTGACTAGGACTGATAACTAAACCAGAAATTAAGAGAGAGGTAGGGAAGGAGAGAGAGAGGGACGGGGGCTCCCACTGCATTGCAAAGGGAAGGGGTAAGAGCACACACACACAGTTTTCCAGAATCTCTGACCTTTCTCTTCCGCTCTGAAAAGGTTCTCACACATTCAGTGCCTTGCAAAAGTATTCATCCCCCTTGGCGTTTTTCCTATTTTGTTGCATTACAACCTGTAATTTAAATAGATTTTTATTTGGATCTCATGTAATGGATATACACAAAATAGTCCAAATTGGTGAAGTGAAATGAAAAACAATAACTTGTTTAAAAAAAATGTGGTGCATATTAATTCACCCCCTTTGCTATGAAGCCCCTAAATAAGATCTGGTGCAACCAATTAACTTCAGAAGTCACATAATTAGTTAAATAAAGTCCACCTGTGTGCAATCTAAGTGTCACATGATCTGGCACATGATCTCAGTATATATACACCTGTTCTGAAAGGCCCCAGAGTCTGCAACACCACTAAGCAAGGGGCACCACCAAGCAAGTGGCACCATGAAGACCAAGGAGCTGTCCAAACAGGTCAGAGACAAAGTTGTGGAGAAGTACAGATCAGGGTTGGGTTATAAAAAAATATCAGAAACTTTGACATCCCACGGAGCACCATTAAATTCATTATAAAAAAATTGAAAGAATATGACACCACAACAAACCTGCCAAGAGAGGGCCGCCCACCAAAACTCACGGACCAGGCAAGGAGGGCATTAATCAGAGGCAACAAAGAGGCCAAAGATAACCCTGAAGGAGCTGCAAAGCTCCACAGTGGAGATTGGAGTATCTGTCCATAGGACCACTTAAAAAAAAAAAAGCCATTGCCTCAAGAAAAAAATAAGCAAACACATTTGGTGTTCGCCAAAAGTCATATGGAAGAAGGTACTCTGGTCAGATGAGACTAAAATGTAGCTTTTTGGCCATAAAGGAAAACGCTCTGGCACAAACCCAACATCTCTCATCACCCCATGAACACCATCCCATGGTGGCAGCATCATATTGTGGGGATGTTTTTCATCAGCAGGGACAGGGAAACTGGTCAGAATTGAAGGAATGAGGATGGTGCTAAATAGAGGGAAATTCTTGAGGGAAACCTGTTTCAGTTTTCCAGAGATTTGAGCAGGACAATGACCCTAAGCATACTGCTAAAGCAACACTCAAGTGGTTTAAGGGAAACATTCTGATGTCTTGGAATGGCCTAGTCAAAGCCCAGACCTCAATCCAATTGAGAATCTGTGGTATGACTTAAAGATTGCTGTACACCAGCGGAACGTATCCAACTTTTTTTTATTTTTTTTATTTCACCTTTATTTAACCAGGTAGGTCAGTTGAGAACAAGTTCTCATTTGCAACTGCGACCTGGCCAAGACAAAGCAAAGCAGTGCGACAAAAACAACACAGAGTTACACAGTAAACAAACATAGTCAAAAACACAATAGAGAATCTATATACAGAGTGCAAAATGTAGTGCAAAATGCAGTAAGGTTAGGAGGTAGGACAATAAATAGACCATAGTGGTGAAATAAATTACAGATTATCATCATTAACACAGGAATGAAGGATGTGCAAATTATGATGTGCAAATAGATATACTGGAGTGCAAGATTTGTGAAAATAACAAAAATAAATATGGGGATGAGGTAGTAGTGTGGGCTATTTACAGAAGGGCTATATACAGGTGCAGTGATCGATAAGCAGCTTTGACAACTGATGCTTAAAGTTATTGAGGGAGATAGGAACCTCTAGCTTCAATGATTTTTGCAATTCGTTCCAGTCATTGGCAGCAGCGAACTGGAAGGAATGGCGGCCAAAGGAGGTGTTGGCTTTGGGGGTGACCAGTGAGATATACCTGCTGGAGCGCATTCTACGGGTGGGTGTTGCTATCGTGACCAGTGAGCTGAGATAGGGCGGGGATTTACCTAATAAAGACTTATAGATGACCTGGAGCCAGTGGGTTTGGCGACGAATATATAATGAAGGCCAGCCAACGAGAGCATACAGGTCGCAGTGGTGGGTAGTGTATGGGGCTTTGGTGACAAAACGGATGGCACTGTGATAGACTACATCCAATTTGCTAAGTAGAGTGTTGGAGGCTAGTTTGTAAATGACATCGCCGAAATCAAGGATCGGTAGGATAGTCAGTTTTACAAGGGCATGTTTTGCAGCATGAGTGAAGGAGGCTTTGTTGCGAAATAGGAAGCCAATTCTGGATTTAATTTTGGATTGGAGATGGTTGATGTGAGTCTGGAAGTTGAGTTTACAGTCTAACCAGATGCCTAGGTATTTGTAGGTGTCCACGTATTCTAATTCTGACCCGTCGAGAGTAGTGATGATAGTCCGGTGGGCGGGTGCTGGCAGCGTTCGATAGAAAAGCATGCACTTAGTTTTACTAGCGTTTAAGAGCAGTTGGAGGCCACAGAGGGAGTGTTGTATGGCATTGAAGCTTGTTTGAAGGTTAGCCAACACAGTGTCCAAAGAGGGGCCAGATGTATACAGAATGGTGTCATCTGCGTAGAGATGGATCAGAGAGTCACCAGCAGCGAGAGCGACATCGTTGATGTATATTGAAGGATGATGTATAACTTGAAGGATGTATAACTTGAAGGAGCTGGCTCAGTTTTGCCTTAAAGAATGGGCAAAAATCCCAGTGGCTAGATGTGCCAAGCTTATAGAGACACCCTAAGAGACGTGCAGCTGTAATTGCTGTAAAAGGTGGCTCTACAAAGTATTGACTTTGGGGGGGTGAATAGTTATGCACGCTCAAGTTTTCAGTTTTTTTGTCTTATTTCTTGTTTGTTTCACAATTAAAAATGTTGCATCTTCAAAGTGGTAGACATGTTGTGTAAATAAATACAACCCCCCAAAAAATCCATTTTAATTCCAGGTTGTAAGGCAACAAAATAGGAAAAATGCCAAGGGGGGTGAATACTTTCGCAAGCCACTATATAGCACTATATAGGGTTGAAAAAGGTCAGACACTTTCCGGTAAATTTCTGGAATTTTTCCAGAAATGTTCCATGGGAAGTTAAGCTCTGGAATTTGGGGAATTTGCTTAAATTCATCAAAAAAGTTAACTTATAACATAAGGCAATTCTAGGTCTTGTGGAATATTTTGGTTAAAATACCACCAATTCAATGGAATAGCAACCCTTCTATCGCATTCTTCCATCACATGTGCAGTGCACTCTTCCATCACATGTACAGCTGATTCTCAAGATATTGCACAATAAAGAGATGCTATTGAGCCCAAACTACTACACTGTCTGAGCCAAGGACTACATGCTTTCTGGTAAGTTTTGATTACAATACTGGGTGGGGTGAATATATTTTATATGACATACATTATTTTTTGTTAACTAGTAAATAGTAGCCTACAGCAAAGTGTGTTTAAATCATTTCTAACTTGTTAACAATTTCTGCTAGTTCGTTTTTGCTACCATGTGGGTTTTAGCTTGCTTGAGCCTGCTGAGGAGTGTTAATTCACCTTTTTCCATACATTTTTCATTTTAAAACATTTATCTTACAAAGGAGTTGTTTAATCTAACTGCTTAACTATTTATCTGTACGTGGAATTGTATTTGGTATTTTTTTACTCCTTTTTTTCTAATCTTTACAGGAAAATGCCACAGGCACTATCTGATGTGTGGAGACATTTCACTGCTGCTAATCTAGGAGGAAAAGCTGTGTACATTTGCAAATACTGTGCCAAATGTATAAAGTTCCCTCAGCGCTCACAACAAGCAACCTCTGACAAAAGTCCCTCTACTTCTATTGAAGGTGAAAATTATGAATCAGACACCTTATAGATAGCAACAACTCATGGTCCTCCTGGAATCAGAATATTTTTTGACTCAATGGAGGAGAAAAGTCAGAGAAATGCTGATGAATGTCTTGCTCGAGCTGTGTATGCAACTGGTAATGTATATTGGAAGAGATTTCTGAATGTTCTTCACCCAGCATACACCCCTCCAACCAGACATGCTTTATCTACTAATTTGCTGGATGCAGAGTTCAACAGAGTTCAAGTGAAGGTCAAGCAAATCACAGAGAAAGCAGACTGTCATCTCTGATGGCTGGTTGAATGTTTGTGGGCAAGGAATAATTAACTACATCATCTCCACCCCTCAACCAGTATTATACAAGAGCACAGACACAAGGGACAACAGACATACCGGTCTCAACATTGCAGATGAGCTGAAGGCAGTCATCAATAACCTTGGACTACAGAAGGTATTTGCACTGGTGACAGACAATGCTGCGAACATGAAGGCCGCTTGGTCTAAAGTGGAGGAGTCCTACCCTCACATCACACCCATTGGCTGTGCTGCTCATTCATTGAATCTGCTCCTCAAGGACATCATGGCACTGAAAACAATGGATACACTCTATAAGAGAGCCAAGGAAATAGTTCGGTATGTGAAGTGTCATCAAGTTATAGCAGCAATCTACCTCACCAAGCAAAGTGAGAAGAATAAGAGCACCACATTGAAGCTGCCCAGCAACACCCGTTGGGTGTCATGTTTGACAGTCTCCTGGAGGGGAGAAGTCTCTCCAAGAATGGCCATATCACAGTCTGCCGATATGGACAGCCCCATCAAGAGGATCCTCCTGGATGATGTATTTTGAGAGAGTGGTAAGCAGCCGGATTGAGAGAGACAATGCCATCCTGTCTGATGTTCAGACTCTGCTTGCAGATGTAAGAGAAGAAATCTGTACTAACCTGCCCACTTCCCTGTTCCTCCAAGCAGAGGAAACTGCAGTTCTGAAATACGTCAAAAAGCGTGAAGACTTCTGCCTGAAGTCCATACACACCGCAGCTTACATGTTGGACACCAAGTATGCTGGCAAGAGCATCCTGTCTGGTGCAGAGATCAACAAGGCCTATGGAGTCATCACTACCATGTCTCGCCACCTTGGCCTGGATGAGGGCAAGGTTCTTGACTTCCAAGCAAGGGCTTTGGGATGGAGATGCAATATGGCAGTCGTGCCAACATATCTCATCAGCCACCTGGTGGAAGGGACTTTGTGGATCTGAGG
Organism: Thymallus thymallus; assembly: GCA_023634145.1. Classification (NCBI taxonomy): domain Eukaryota; kingdom Metazoa; phylum Chordata; class Actinopteri; order Salmoniformes; family Salmonidae; genus Thymallus; species Thymallus thymallus. The sequence continues at coordinate 18,742,012 of CM042391.1, forward strand.
CTCTTTCCCCTAGTGCCTCCAACATCCTCCAAATCCCACCAACATCACCCAAAGACATGGAAGCCTGAGAGGAAGACAGATGTATGTTGAAAACTTTTCATTGGGGATCATTCAATATTCCCTTTCTTTTGTTGTTCAGTGAAATCATCCCATGTGAAGAGTCAACTCATTTAATTAAAGTTCAATTCGTAACTAAATCGTTTTTTTTTTTTTTCTATTGGAAGGATTTAATAATTTGCAATTATGTCTACTTATGATAAGGTAATATGTTTATGTCTTCATATGATATGGTAAATATATCCAATGCAAAAAACATCTACATTCTGCCAGTCGCATTCTGTTAAAGGTCCCCAAAGCACACACATCCATGGGTCGCCGGTCTTTTCAGTTCGCTGCAACTAGCGACTGGAACGAGCTGCAACAAACCCTCAAACTGGACAGTTTTATCTCAATCTCTTCATTCAAAGACTCAATCATGGACACTCTTACTTACAGTTGTGGCTGCTTTGTGTGATGTATTGTTATCTCTACCTTCTTGCCCTTTCTGTTGTTGTCTGTGCCCAGTGATGTTTGTACCATGTTTTGTGGGGCTGCCATGTTGTATTGCTGCCATGTCGTTGTTATGTTGTGTTGCTACCATGCTGTGTTTGTCGTGTGTTGCTGCCATGCTATGTTGTTGTCTTGGGTCTCTCTTTTGGTAGTGTTGTGTTGTCTCTCTTGTCGTGATGTATGTTTCGTCCTATATTTATTTTTTATTTTATTTTTTTATCCCAGCCTCCGTCCCCGAGGTTTTTTTGCCTTTTGGTAGGCCGTCATTGTAAACAAGAATTTGTTCTTAACTTACTTGCCTAGTTAAATAAAGGTTATAGATATATATTTCTGTTTATTCCCGTTAATTTCTATATATTCCTGTTAATTCCCTGAATATTCCCCAAAATGTGCAACCCTAGCACTATATATACGTAAATGTTTGTGGATACCCCTTCAAATGAGTGGTTTCGGCTATTTCAGCCACACCTGATGCTGACAGTCGTATAAAATCGAGCACACAGCCATGCAATCTCACACATTGGGAGTAGAACGGCCATACTGAAGAGCTCACTGACTTTCAATAAGTCATTTTGTCAAACTTCTGCCCTGCTAGAGCTGCCCCGGTCTACTGTAAGTGCTGTTATTGTGAAGTCACTAGGAGCAAATAACGGCTCAGCCGAAGTGGTAGGTCACACAAGCTCACAGAATGGGGCCGTCGAGTGCTGAAGCGCATATAAAATGTTCTGTCCTCGGATGCAACATTCACTACGAGTTCCAAACTGCCTCTGGAAGCAACTTCAGCACAAGAACTGTTCGTCGGGAGCTTCATGAAATGGGTTTCCATGGCCGTGCAGCTGCACACAAGCCTAAGATCACCATAGGCAATGTTAAGCTTCGGCTGGAGTGGTGTAAAGCTCGCCACCATTGGACTCTGGAGCAGTGGAAACGCATTCTCTGGAGTGATGAATCACACATCCCCATCTGGCAGTCCGACGGACGAATCTGAGTTTGGCGGATGCCAAGAGAACGCTACCTGCCTCAATGCATAGTGCCAACTTTAACGTTTGGTGGAGGAGGTTTTTTCGTTTTTAATTGTACTCCTTTTTCTCCCCAGTTGGTAGTTACAATCTTGTCTCATCACTGCAACTCCCCAATGGGTTCGGGAGAGGCGAAGGTCGAGTCATGCGTCCTTCGAAACATGATCCTTAACGCTACAGCATAGAATGACATTCTAGATGATTTTGTGCTTCCAACTTTGTGGCAACAGTTTGGGTAAGGCGCTTTCCTGTTTCAGCATGACAAAGCCCCTGTGCACAAAGCAAGCTCCATACAGAAATGGTTTGTCGAGATCGATTTGTAAGAACTTGACTGGCCTGCACAGAGCCCTGACCTCAACCCCATTGAACACCTTTGGGATGAATTGCATCGCCAACATCTATGGAAAACCAACTCCATATTCATGTAAATGATTTTGGAATGAGATGTTGGATGAGCAGGTGTCCACATACTTTTGGTCATGTAATGTACATACATGCAACACACACACTGTTTCTGTTCAGAAACATGCAAACATAAATTACATAACTCTTGCATTGAGAGAGGGAGAAAGGGAGGAGATGGGGGGGGGGGGGGGGGGGGGTGGCGTGCAAGGGCTGGTCCTCTTAAGCACACGGTGCCATTAGAGGGTGTGGATGAACTGACACGAACTAACCGTCAATGAAATATTCTGTGAAAAACTGGGATTCAGCTCACAACCCCGTCAAACAGACACCCATGCTGTGTTTAACGTTTCACACACACAGCTCTGTCATAGGAAGGGAGTTACTCCAGTGGACGGGGAGTAGAGTTGTGTGTGTGTCCCGCCCCAGAGTGTCATAAGATAGCTGAGCAATGTCAGAGCATTATGTAAAAGAGAGAGACTGCCTGCAGGAGCCTCTCGGGTTGTTCTGCTGCCTGCCACCGCCCTATGCAACCTGGTATCAGATAATTTAGTATTATTCTGTAAGTAAGTTTGAGACCCCCAATTTTAGTATGGTATGTTATGTTTTGTATGGTATGTATTCATTTGTGGATGACCAGCACCCATTTCTTTCAAAAGGTTATGAATTACAATTCGTATTATATGTTATGTTATCATAAACATATGATATGTTACTATTTCCAGTTAGGTGATAACGTTAGCTTGCTTACTAACGTTAGCTTGCTTACTAACATTAGCTAGGCTGGGATTAGGGGTTATGATTAAGTTTGAAGTTTACGAGTTAACTAACATGCTAAGTAGTTGCAAAGTAGCTAAAATGCTAAAGTTGAAGATTAAATTTGAACTCACAACCTTTGGGTTGCTAGACGTTTGCGTTATACACCCACCTGGCACAGCCAGAAGAGGACTGGCCACCCCTCAGAGCCTGGTTCCTTTCTAGGTTTCGCCTTTCTAGGGAGTTTTTCCTAGCCACCGTGCTTCTACATCTGCATTGCTTGCTGTTTGGGGTTTTAGGCTGGGTTTCTGTATAGCACTTTGTGACATCGGCTGATGTAAAAAGCGCTTTATAAATACATTTGATTTGATTTGACCCGTCTACCTCGACCAACCACCCTCCTTTCGTTTTTGTCTTAAGTAAACATCTGTCTTATGTAACCATAACAAACGTAACATACCATACTAAATAGTATCTGGGATTTATTTACAGAATAATACGAAATGCTCTGAGACCAGGTTGCAACATTGACCAGCCAAAATTCTGCAATCATTTGGCTACTACTGCAAAACAAGCTTAAAATACCTCACTACTAGGCCTATATTTTACGCACAAAACATGTTAATAATTTCAAAGAGTGTTATAGACTGAAGGCTGTACCAACGACATAGTACATGTAATGCACTGTTGTAACATAGTAACAAACGTGTGTGTGATCCACAGTTGCAACATTGTAACAAGCGACGACACCTTTGTAACCAACCCGAAACAAATACAGAAGCGTTCTGTAGTGCAGAACACGCGGCAATGTCAGTAGATACAGTGTAACTAGCCACACAGAGCTGGCATAGTAGTAGCAGCGAGGCTATATATAGCAGGGATTTAACCCGGAAACCGAGGTAGAAAAACACCTCCTGCTCCCGTATTGATAAATGCAAATAAATGCATTAGTCAAACTGTCGAGGGTCGGCCAGGCTATGTTCATGATTCACCAATAAAGGGGCCATGAATAGACTAGAGTGAAAACGATGTTCCCTGCAGGACCTAGGCTGATCGGTGGGAATGCATGACCGTTCGGGGTAAAAGTAGGTGTGGACCCCCCAATAAACCGAACAAGCCAAATCCTGCTATTCTAAAGGCTTACCTAGACTGTGATTTCCCCGCAGGCCCCCCGCCGGTTCCCACCTGAGTACCCTCGCCTTACCATGTGCGATCTGTTGTTGCTGGGCTTGCCATTCCAGATATCTGGCCGCTTCCAGAAGAGTATCGATGCTCATCGCGCGCCCCTCACCGTAGGCTACCCGATCGCTCGGGACAGACGAAAAAAAAGCCAGCCGAGGTCCCCGGGTGAGCACTGTCTGGTGCGCAGCTGACCCGAACGCTCACTTTGTTTATTCCTCTCTTCCTCTCGTCGGAAAGAAAAAGAGTAACAATATATTCCTTGGATAAATGCTCTCTAATAGGTAAAATAGGGATTGCAACAAGATGGCGATGCGATTACGGGAATACATAACAAGGCGAATGCAGTCAGGTCCCGCCCTCCACGTTTTTACCCTTCCCTGTTACTACAGCCCGGGGTAAAAGACGGCAGATTGAGCGCTACTGTGTGTAGAGAACATCAGACCCAAACAGAGGGGTTATCCCGCCTGTGGCCTGCACACACTACAGGCCAGACACCGTCGCGCTAAAAGTCCAAGGTTTATTGCGTCTATGAATATGAAAGCGTTTGGGTTGCTTTTTGATGCATCAACGCCTGGCGGCACTGTGAAGCCCTGAGAGAGATCCCGTCCACTTGGATCCCGTCTCCAGGGTTTAGCCCCTCCCCTGGCCCGCAGCGCATTAAAATATGTCGATTGCGAATTGGCCAATGAGTGCCGAGAACAACAAGGCATGGTGCCTGTCCACATGGGCACCCGCTCGGCCCCCAGCTCGGCTCATTTGCATTTGCTCTCTCCGGAACAGACCTGTCAGTCACAACATAGAAGGGGGCGGGGTATCCACTCGACAACATGTGTTTTTTTTAAGATGCCATGTTATATTTATAAGAGTGCTAATCTGGTTTTAATGTCTACGGTGCTAATATGGTGTAGACAAACATACTTGTTTTTGTTCGGGAAGTGTCATTTGTATTTCTCAGCTTTTGTGTTCCCCTTTCTGTGTGAGTTTATTTTCATTGTCCTTCCTGTCCTGCTTGGATAGTTGTTCCTTTTCATGCTGCATCTTGACTGTTTCTTTCTTCTTATGGGTCCCTCTGCTGCTTCTTCCTGTTCAGAACCTCCTCCACGTTGGAGTTCTTAAACAGGGATTTAGGATGAGCATCCTGAATAGGATGCTCATCCTATTCAGCTTCATACTCATCATCTGTGATATTGGCATACTGAGCCAGGACTGCTTCTTTAGCTTCTTTCCTCTTCCTGGACTCCTCAGATACTTCCTTCTGGTTCATCACAAGCTGTGCCTGCTTCTCTATCAGACTGGCAACGGCCAGTACATCAACATCCTCCTTATTTTTGGTTGCAGACCAAGAACATCGCTCTACCCACTGCCTGATGATCTCTCTTCAAGTTTCTCATCCTCCAAAAACGCAGATAGAATTCCAAGCAGTCCGTCGTCCTTCCTCCTAACCTAAAGTAGCAGGTGTAAAAGTAAACGCCTGAGTGGAGTTCCCACATCCGGCTTTCAGCAGAAAAGGAAGCTAGGTTGAATTAGCTGTATCCCTGAAAACCAGATACATCCGGATATTGGCAACTCCGCTAAGACCACTCTGCTCCTCTTGAAGTACTCCTAAAATATAAGCTCCATACACCTCCTGTTCCACTTCTAACGAGTCTAGCAGTTCATTCAGCCACTTCTCAAACTCCCCGGCATCTGCTATGGACGCTGCCATCTTTGCTGTTCCACACCCTATCCGACCACTATGACCAACAGCGGAAAGCAGCACTAATGGATCTCTCCCCATTCATTTACTTTGTATAAAATCAGAGGGTAATTGTCTTGGTGTTAAGGCCTTTTTGTAGTTGTTGCCACTACCTCAATAGCCATCCACTCTCTCCCTCTCTCTCTTTTACTTAATGTCTCCCCCAGATACTCTCTTTCACTCCTCACCTCCCACACGCTCACCCCTGATGTTGTCATTTTTGAGACTCGGAATGGCTCAGAGATTGAACACAAGTGAGGAAACCCGTGTGTGTGTTGCTGGACATGCATTCGTGTATCAATATGAGCTGTTGACTGCATCTACAGCGTGTGTGTGTGGATGTGCGTGTAGTGTGTGTGCCTGCATGGTAACAGTCTGTGATTGGACAGAGCCCAGTGGAATACCCTCTTCTCTCATCACAGTCTGACTGTCTCGACCAATCTTAACAGCTGCTCAGAAGTGCGTAAGGGCTGCTCTCGCCACACTGCACGCTGGTTCTCTCTCTCTCTCTCTCTCTCTTTCTCACACACACACACACACACACACACACACACACACACACACACACACACACACACACACACACACACACACACGCCATTACCCTCCTCATTAACACTGAACACAGACACTACTTCCTACCACCAATGTATGTGTGAGAGAGTGTGTGTGTGAGACTCAATGAGCACATTGGCCTCAGAAAAAGCCACAAAATGCACACACGTGCAGTACCAATGAAAAGTTTGGACACACCTACTCATTCAAGGGTTTTTCTTTTATTTTAACAATTTTCTACATTGTAGAATAATAGTGAAGACATCAACACTATGATAACACATGGAATCATGTAGTAACCAAAAAACTGTTAAAAAAATCTAAAATCTAGTATATTTTATATTTGATATTCTTCAAAGTAGCCAGACTTTGCCTTCGACAGCTTTGCAAACTCTTGGCATTCTGTGTGCAAAGCTGTCATCAAGGCAAAGGGTGGCTACTTTGAAAAATCTCAAATAAAATCTATTTTGATTTGTTGAACACTTTTTTGGTTGCTACATTATTCCATGTGGTATTTCATAGTTTTGATGTCTTCACTATTATACAATGTAGAAAATAGTAAAAAATAAAGAAAAAACCCTTATATGAGTAGGTGTTCCCAAAGGCATGCATGATTCACTATGATCAGTTCAGAGAGAAATATTCCACCTCCTGTTGATTACAAATAAGTTCAGAAATTAAGTTATGTGTAATGATGTGAAATGACACAGGGAAAAAGTATTGAACACATGAAGAAAGGGAGGTGCAAAAAGGCATGGAAAGCCAAGACAACAGCTGGTTCAGTCCCAACTGATGGCCTAAAAAAAGGTCTCATTGCCAAGGTGTCACACAAGACACATCTCATGATGGGTAAAAGCAAAGAGCTGTCTCAAGACCTTTGCAACCTAATTGTTGCAAAACATAATGGTGGCATTGGTTATAGGTGCATTTCTAAGCTTCTGAATGTTCCAGTGAGCACTGTTGGGGCCATAATACGGAAGTGGAAAGACAATCATTTCATCATAAATTTGCCTCGCAAGATTTCTGACAGAGGAGTGAAAAGAATAATCAGAAGAGTTGTCCAAGAGCCAAGGACCACTTGTGGAGAGCTTCAAAAAGACCTGCAATTAGCAGGTACTGTTGTCTCAAAGAAAACAGTAAGTAATGCACTCCACCGCCATGGCCTGTATGCACTCCATTGCTGAAAAAAAAGCATGTTGAAGCTCGTTTAAAGTTTGCTGCACAACATTTGGAAAAGCCAGTGAAATACTGGGAGAATATAGTGTGGTCAGATGAGAGCAAAATTGAACTGTTTGGATGTCATAATACACACCATGTTTGGAGGAGAAATGGCACTGCACATCACCCTAAAAACACCATATCAACAGTGAAGTTTGGAGGAGGGAACATCATGGTGTGGGGCTGCTTTTCAGCAAATGGTACTGGCAAACTTCACATAATTGAAGGAAGGATGAATGGGCAAATTTACCGAGACATTCTTGACAGAAATATGCTGCCATCTACCAGGATGATGAAGATGAAACGAGGGTGGACATTTCAGCAAGACAATGATCCCAAACACACAGCCAAGGAAACTCTCAATTGGTTTCAAAGAAAGAAAATAAAGCTGCTAGAATGGCCCAGCCAATCACCTGATTTAAATCCCATTGAAAATCTATGGAAAGAACTGAAGATCAAGATTCATAAAAGAGGCCCACGGAACCTTCAAGATTTGAAGACTCTGTGTGTGGAAGAATGGGCCAAAATCACACCAGAGCAATGCATGCGACTAGTTTCTCCATACAGGAGGCGTCTTGAAGCTGTCATTACCAACAAAGGCTTTTTGACAAAGTATTAAATAAATATCAGTAAGTGTGTTAAATACTTTTTCCCTGTGTCATTTCACATTATTACACAACTTAATTTCTGAACTTATTTGTTTTGGCTTCTTTGTATGTATGGATTACTTGGGTTGTTACCAACATCTGGTGAACATTTCATGTCAATAGCACCTTTGGAAATATATTTACTGAGAAAAATGGTGACGTGTTCAATACTTATTTCACCTGCTGTATGTATGGATCAGCCATTTACCCTCCTCATTGAACACCGACACTACTAGAGGGAGGGAAGAGAGCAAGAGGAGAGCAAGCAAGAAAGAGAATATAAAGAGAGAGGGGAAGAGCACAAGCGATTGAAGAGAAGGAGAGACCGAGAAAAAGAGATTGGATGTCAGATACCTGTCTTTCTAGGCACATTTCAAGACTAACTGTGGATAGACACAGACATACACCTACACGCCAAATCTGTTGTTCTCCTTTCTGACAAAATAATCAAATCAACTGATAAATACTGTACCAAATTAGCATCTGTATGACAACAAACCAGGACTATATCTGGGATTAGTCGCACTGTGTAGGCCTACCATACATGAGAAAGTGGGTGCGCACATGTTGTGGTGTGGAGAAAGAAGTAGGCCGATATTTCTGCTCTAGAGATTCTCTTGAGAAACAGCGTTCGACTCGGGCAGCCTGGGTCTAGGTGTCTCTACTCTTAAAAATGCACCTTTCACTGGTCACACACACACACACACACACACACACACACACACACACACACACACACACACACACACACACACACACACACACACACACACACACACACACACACACACACACACACACACACACACACACACACACACACACACACACACACACACCTGCTCACTCAATGCCTCCCTCACCCACAAAGCTATTACTGTATCATGGAGGACCGTATCCTGGCAACAGTTGACACAAAGACAAATGCATGAGCACCTTATGCAGCCCTGCAGCCTCAGTAGAGAGGTGGAGTGATAGAACATAGATAATGAAAGGAAGATTGTCAATCCCGAAGTCAACAACAGATGGGAAGCGCACAGTACTACATAGAGCCATGGCTACATGGAACTCTATTCCACATCAGGTAACTGATGCAAGCAGTAGAATCTGATTTAAAAAAGATAAAATAAAAATAAAATACGGCTTATGGAACAGCGGCGACTGTGGAGACAGACACAGGCACAGACACACATACACATAAGACACGCACTCTATACACACGTACACATGGATATTGTATTGTAAGTATGTGATAGTAGAGTAGTGGCCTGAGGGAACACACTAAATATATTGGGTAAAGTGTTATGAAATTTAATATTTTAAACTGTATATACAGTAATGTGAAAAGGGAAGTAAACCCCCTGGAATGTTCTCTTTTATTTATTTTTACATATTTGGACAGATGGATATGTAATCTTCAATTCAACACTATAGATAGATAAAGGTAACCTAATTTAACAAATGACACTGAAAGATTATACTTTGCAATCATTTATTCATCAAAAATCAACAGAAATGCAATTCCATAGTGCAGAAAAAATAAGTACACCTCTAGCTTCAATAGCTTGTGTTGCCCCCTTTCGCTGAAATAACTTCACGTAGATGTTTCTTGTTACTGTCTTATCAGTCTCTTACATCGACTGGGAGGAATTTTTGCCCACTCTTCTATACAGTACTGCTTCAAATATATCATGTACACCCCCCACAGCATTCCAATAGGATTAAGATCTGGGCTTTGACTCTTGCCATTTCATAACCCTCAATTTCTTATTTGTGAGCCATTCTGTTGTTGCTTTTGTGTTTTGGATCATGGTCCTGTTGCAAGATCCATGTTTTGTTCAGCTTCAGCTTTTTGAGAGATGGCCTCACATTCTCCTCAAGAATTCTCTGGTACAATATAGAATTCATGGTTGAGTCAATGATGGCAAGTTGGTCAGGCCCTGAGGCAGCGCCTCCATGCTTTACGGTTGGTATGAGGTTCTTCTGTTCATAGGCAGTGTTTCGTTTTCACCAAACATGGCATATGGCATTGCAGCCAAACAACTCCACCTTTGACTCATCTGTCCAGAGCACATTGTTCCAGTAGTTTTGGTCTTCACCCAGGTATTATCTGGCAAACGTCAGTTGTCTTGATATTATGTTTTGAGAGCAGAGGCCTCCTTCCTAACCTCCCATGTAGGCCAAGTTTGTGCACTCTTTCTGACAGTTGACCCATACACTTCAACATTGATTGTGGCAAAAGAGGCCTGTAGATCCCTTTGATATTACCCTGTGGTTCTTAGAGACTTCTATGAGCATCTTTCGGTCAGCTCTTGGGCCGACTTTGGTGGGACGACCTGTCCTAAGTAGATTGCCAGTGGTCTGAAATTTTCTCCAGTTGTAGATGAGTCGTCGGACAGTAGAATTATGTACTTCGAATTGCTTGGAAATGGAATGATGTACTTCGAATTGCTTGGAAATGGATTTGTAACCCCTCCCAGACTCATGGGCATCAATAATATTTCTTCTGAGGTTCTCTGGTAGGTCGTTTGATCTTTGCATGATGTGGTAACACACACCCATATTGTTAAGACCAAACCAGACCGACTTTCTTATCTTTATGGAAGGCTGGACCCTCCTAAGTTTCCCTCTAACGATGTTCTAATCATTTGCACTTGTTTTGGTACACCTAACTCTAGCCATTTTATGTGATGGTAAAGGTGTACTTACTTTGTCACATGACTGTAACTGTGTTAATGTTGCTGGACCATAGGAAGAGTAGCTGCTTGGGGATCCTTAATAAATACAAAATTGTAGGATGAAAATAGTGTATAAAAAGGGAAAATGGGAGGAGAGAACAAAGTAAAGGAGGTGGAGTTAAAATTATTGATAGAGTGAAGATGGGAAAGAGGGGAAGAGAGGATGGATAGAGTGTGAAGGGGTTAATAAGGTGACCTGAACTTGCATAAGAGGCAAACGGAAGTGTCATGGCGCTGTCAGAAATTGTTATTGTTTTATTGATCTCTGACAATATTTCCTTATCTGTCGTGTTTTAGTTAGTGACGACAGCGGCAAACTCCGCGTCCTGAAGCTGTGCAAAACGTGCACACCCCTTGATAAAAAAATACTTAAAAAAATACACGACAAGGCCAATGTTATATTTACTGATTTTTTGTATTTATTATGTTGCAAACAATGACATCCAGATATATTGATACACAATTTTGCTGTGTGTATGTGCATCTGTGTGAGTATGTGTGAGAGAGAGAGCAGTGAGCACAGAAATTAGTGAGCATACTCCCTTGAGTAGCTACTAGAAGTCGAGAGAGAGAGAAGAGGAGAGGAGAGACTGTCATCTAAACTAAAGGACGAAATGTTAATTTCCTGGGTTTTTTCCCCCTGCTCTTCCCCCCACATCTCTTATTCTACTCCTTCTCTTGCTCACTTCATCTTCTCTTCCTTCTTTCACACTCCTCTCCTTCCCTCTCTCCCAGGTAGCGTCAGACTATAACAGCTGAGGTAAGAAACTCAATAAAACCAAACCCTTAAAGGACATATGTGATTGGGTTGTGTGCAGTGTCACAATTACCCAGCATCCACTGGGGCAGAACACACAAACCATTTAGCTGTTGACCCCCATCGGGACGTCATGACAACAGTATGCAAATGTACAGTATACAAGTTTTGGAGGGATTCACCATGCAAGGAATACTTTTCTCTTATAGTGTGTGTGTGTTAGAGTGTGTAACATTTATTAAGCGTACTCTATATCCAGAATAATTTACATAAAAGGACAATATTTATTTTAACAGGGTAGGGCAGAGGGGGTGAGGGATAGGGGGCAGAGGGAAGCCTGGGTAACCATGGTATGGAGTGCGAGAGGTTATAGGGCTGTTATTAGGGGGGTAGAGGAGGAGGTTGGGGGGGTTATAGGGCTGTGGTTGGGTGGGTAGAGGAGGAGGTTGGGGGGGGTTATAGGGCTGTGGTTGGGGGGGTAGAGGAGGTTGGGGGGGTTATAGGGCTGTGGTTGGGGGGTAGAGAGGAGGGTGAGGATGAGGATAGGGAGGTTGCAGGCAGACTCAGCGACACTCCCACACTTTGACTGTCTGATCAACGCTGCCTGTTACCACGTATGGAGCAGTCCGGTGCATATCTGTAAGACAGAGATACAAATGTATGTTACAATGGAAGATGGACTGGGTGGAGGCAGAACTGTGGAACTGGCAGAAGTGTGTTGGAGATTACACACATAAATAGGTGGTTTTGACTAGATGCACTACAATTTGAGGGAATGTACACAGACAGACACATGGACACAAACTCTTACCCAGAGAGGTAACAAAGTGTTCGTGGGCACACAAGGTCTTCATGCAGCGCTTGTTCTTGTAGTCCCAGATCCTCAGAGTCTTATCATCAGCACAGCTCACTATGAACCTTCCCCCAGGGTGCACCAACACACCACGTACCCAGTTATCATGACCCACCTAGAGAGGATATAACACACGTTACACATACTAGAGCAGTGGTTCCCAACTCCAGTCCTCGAATACCCCCCAACAGTACACATTTTTATTGTAGCCCCAGACAAGCACACCTGATTCAACTCAATCAAGCCCTAGTGTTGAATGAGGTGTGTTTGTTCAGGGCTACAACAAAAATGTGTACTGTTGAGGGTGCTCGAGGACCAGGGTTGGGAAACACTGCCCTAAACCAACCTGTGAAAAAAACACATTGGAAAACAATCATGTTACCTGAGGAGGTAACAAACGTTAAACACACACACACTCACCAGAGTCATAAGGCACATGCCAGTGCTAATGTCCCACATCTTGATGGTCTTATCTCTAGAGCCAGAGAGAAGGAACGGACCAGACTTCCCATTCTTCTTACTCTACACACACACACACACACACACACACACACACACACACACACACACACACACACACACACACACACACGAGAGAGAGACACAGAGAGAGAGACAGAGAGAAGTTAATAGTTACTGTTTTTCCTGACTGATGAAATTGCTATCAGTTACCATGTGGAACATTCAGGGCCTAAACTCATCAACTTTTGGACTGAAGAATTTAGCACTGGAGTTCCAAAAAAATCTTAAAAGACGTCATCATTCTGCAGGAGACATGGTGTAAGGCAGACAGTCACTCACTGTCCCACAGGCTACAGAGGTAATTGTGCCGTCACAGAAACACAGCTCTGTCAATAGAGGCAGAGACTCTGGAGGATTGATCATTTCGTACAAATCCGAACTATAAAATCGAATCAATCAACTCAAAATTGCTAAAATCACATTTGGTTAAAACTGAAAAAAGAACTTGCACTGACAGAAATAGATGTGTTCAGATAGATAGATAGATAGATACAGTGGGGAGAACAAGTATTTGATACACTGCCGATTTTGCAGGTTTTCCTACTTACAAAGCATGTAGAGGTCTGTATTTTTTATCATAGTGTGATAAATAACTCTTCAACTGTGAGAGACGGAATCTAAAACAAAAATCCAGAAAATCAGATTGTATGATTTTTAAATAATTTATTTGCATTTTATTGCATGACATAAGTATTTGATCACCTACCAACCAGTAAGAATTCCGGCTCTCACAGACCTGTTAGTTTTTCTTTAAGAAGCCCTCCTGTTCTCCACTCATTACCTGTATTAACTGCACCTGTTTGAAATCGTTACCTGTATAAAAGACACCTGTCCACACACTCAATCAAACAGACACCAACCTCTCCACAATGGCCAAGACCAGAGAGCTGTGTAAGGACATCAGGGAAAAATTGTAGACCTGCACAAGGCTGGGATGGGCTACAGGACAATAGGCAAGCAGCTTGGTGAGAAGGCAACAACTGTTGGTGCAATTATTAGAAAATGGAAGAAGTTCAAGATGACGCTCAATCTCCCTCAGTCTGGGGCAACATGCAAGATCTCACCTCATGGGGCATCAATGATCATGAGGAAGGTGAGGGATCAGCCCAGAACTACACGGCAGGACCTGGTCAATGACCTGAAGAGAGCTGGGACCACAGTCTCAAAGAAAACCATTAGTAACACACTACGCCGTCATGGATTAAAATCCTGCAGCACTCGCAAGGTCCCCCTGCTCATGGCCAGCGCATGTCCAGGCCCATCTGAAGTTTGCCAATGACCATCTGGATGATCCAGAGGAGGAATGGGAGAAGGTCATGTGGTCTGATGAGACAAAAATAGAGCTTTTTGGTCTAAACTCCACTCGCCGTGTTTGGAGGAAGAAGAAGGATGAGTACAACCCCAAGAACACCATCCCAACCGTGAAGCATGGAGGTGGAAACATCATTCTTTGGGGATGCTTTTCTGCAAAGGGGACAGGACGACTGCACCGTATTGAGGGGAGGATGGATGGGGCCATGTATCGCGAGATCTTGGCCAACAACCTCCTTCCCTCAGTAAGAGCACTGAAGAGGGGTCGTGGCTGGGTCTTCAAGCATGACAACGACCCGAAACACACAGCCAGGGCAACTAAGGAGTGGCTCCGTAAGAAGCATCTCAAGGTCCTGGAGTGGCCTAGCCAGTCTCCAGACCTGAACCCAATAGAAAATCTTTGGAGGGAGCTGAAAGTCCGTATTGCCCAGCGACAGCCCCGAAACCTGAAGGATCTGGATGGAGGAGTGGGCCAAAATCCCTGCTGCAGTGTGTGCAAACCTGGTCAAGAACTACAGGAAACGTATGATCTCTGTAATTGCAAACAAAGGTTTCTGTACCAAATATTAAGTTCTGCTTTTCTGATGTATCAAATACTTATGTCATGCAATAAAATGCAAATTAATTACTTAAAAATCATACAATGTGATTTTCTGGATTTTTGTTTTAGATTCCGTCACTCACAGTTGAAGAGTACCTATGATAAAAATTACTGACTTCTACATGCTTTGTAAGTGGGAAAACCTGCAAAATTGGCAGTGTATCAAATACTTGTTCTCCCCACTGTAGATAGATAGATAGATACTTTATTGAACGAAAGTACACACAAGACAGATACACTGTAATATGTGTAATATATACCACCCCCCCTCAGAATTCCCATATTACTCAGAGGAGATATTCCCCATGCTTGAGGAAGAGACGTGCCATATCCAGGCCCAGGGAAATGGGCTCATCTGTGGGGACACAAATGCGTGCACAGGAACACTCCCTGATCTAACAAGCACACGAGGGGACAGCTTTATTACAGGCCATTCTGTTTGTCTTAATCTCCCCCATAGAAATAACAGTGACAGCATCATCAACAAAACGGAAGGGATCTGTTGCAGCTGTCTAAGCCTGGGTTTACACTTTTGTCAATGGTAGGTTACAGGGGGACTCTGGGGAGATTCACCTATTGCTCACCTCTTGGCCACAGCACAGTAGACTATATGATTACAGACATTGACCCTTTCTTTCTCAGCTCATTCACCGTCAAGCCAATAACACCTTTGTCGGAGCACAGACAAATTACGTTGTTCCTCAAAAGAACATACATGGAAACAACCACACAGTCACAGCCCAGTAAGCTAATCAACATCAGTAAAAGCCAAATTGGATTTATACCAAAACATCGCACGACCGATCATATTTACACCCTACACACCCTGATAGATAAACGTCCACTAAAATAATAACAAAATATACACTTGCTTTATCGACTTCCAAAAAGCATTTGATTCTATTTGGCATACAGGACTGTTCTACAAAGTTATTGAAAGTGGTGTAGGGGGTAAAACATATGACATAATTAAATCTATGTGAACTGGCGATACGTGCAGCATCAACATTGGCAAGAAAATAACTGAATGCTTTAACCAGTGGCGGGGCCTTCGCCAGAGTTGCAATCTGAGCCCTGCACTCTTCAATACTTACATAAACGAATTGGCCACTATTCTAGAAAAATCCTCAGCCCCTGGTATTAGTCTCCACAATTCAGAGGTTAAATGCCTGCTCTTCGCAGATGACCTATACCTGCTGTCACCCACAGCACATGGCCTACAGAAGAGCCTGGATTTGCTAGAGCAGTACTGTCAGACCTGTGCCCTGGCAGTAAACCCCAAAAAGACTACAATTATGATTTTCCAGAGAAGATCCAGATCTCAGAGAATTAGACCAAAGTTCTCTATTGGTACTAAATATATAGAGTACTGCACACACTACAATTACTTAGGTTTAAAAATAAGCTCAACTGGACATCTTAATGATGCAGTGAATGAAGAGAGAAAGCACACATGGCATTCTACGCCATTAAAAAACAAATTCAAATTGAAATACCTATCAAAATGTGGCTAAAACTAATTGAATGTGTCATTGAACCAATTGCACTTCATGGCAGCGAGGTGTGGTGTCCACTTTCAAAACAAGATTTCACCCAGTGGGACAAACGCCCCATTGAAACCCTGCATGCAGAGTTCTGTAAGATTCTCCTACATGTCCAGAGGAAAATTACAAACAATACATGCAGGGCAGAATTAGGCAAATATCCACTAATAATACAATCTCAAAAAAGAGCAATTAAGTTTAGGAAACATCTCAAATACAGTGACCCCCTCTCATATCATTACCAAGCCCTGCAATACCAAGAGCTGAGCAAAGAAAAGAGTCCCCTCCTCTAGCTGGTCCTGGGACTGAGTTCACAAACCTGTTCTACTAACACACTGAAGCCTCAGGACCAGAACATCCAATCAATCAGATCAAAACAAATTACAACACAGTCAAAACAAAACGACATTACTTATTGGGAAACACAAGCACAAAGCAAAATGCAGTGCTATCGGGCCCTAAATCGACAGTACACCGTGGTAAACTATTTGACCATGGTTACTGATCAAAACCTTATAAAAACCTTGACAAAGTACAGGCTCAGTGAGCACAGCCTTGCCATTGAGAAGGGTAAACACAGGAAAACCTGGCTCCCTGTAGAGGAAAGGCTGTGCAACCACTGCACCACAGCAGAACCTGAGACAGAGCTGAATTTCCTGACAAAATGTAAAAAATATAAAACAATTTGAGTGTCATTTCCCCAAATTTGAAACCCTTATTCAAGGTTTCAAAGACCTCTCTGATGAAGATAGGCTACCCGTCTTGTTGGGGGAGGACGCAGAGAGCTGTGGGTTGGCAGCACACTACATTGCTGCCTGCCATAAGATGAGGGACAGTGTCAGACATACCAACCAACCTGCTTATTGTTACTGTTCAATGCATGATTATTTTAAACCTTGGTTATTGTTGTTACTGTTGTCCCGTTGATAATATTGATTATTATTAATTATGTTCACATTGTAAATCTCCAAAGTAAGCTTTGGCAATATGTACATTGTTATGTCATGCCAATAAAGCAAATTGAATTTAGGGAGACCGAGAGAGAGACCGAGAGACAGACACACACAGAGAGAGAGACAGACACACACAGAGAGAGACACAGAGAGACCGAGAGACACAGAAAATGTGCTTATCATCATTAAAAAAACAAAATTACAAAAAATAGCATTTAGCTCATTAAAAAACAAGAGCGTGTATGCACCGTTACATTGTTAACCTGCGTCATGATGCCAGACGCTCTCCCCCTGGACATGCAGTATGGGGAGAGAGGATTTCACAGTAGAACAAAGGATCTTTTCCTGCCAAGACTCCTACATCCCAAAATTGGAGAATGAAACAATATTCCTATTTTAGAGAATGTGGGAGGTGGTCGGTGGAAAATCAAAGAACGACCATGTCGAAGTTGTTTAATTTTGTGACATCATGAAAGACGGTAGAGCCACATAACTGAATCGCCGTTTGTATGCACTTCTAAATTATGAGGTTTGCATCTGAATGTTGAATAAGATTAATGATTAAGTATAAGAATACTTTTGAATTGACAAAAATGTGATTTTAGTCTTCTAAATTAGAATAGTTTTTCATGGTAACTTATGCTCAGTCAGTGGCCCTGTATAATGCTAGCATGTTTTGTATATTCTGTAATTGTTTAATTAGTCTGTAAATAAATAATTGAGCCAATTTGTGTATGGATGATTCATCAATAAAATTAGGGTACGTGCAGATTACAGTCGTGGCCAAAGGTTTGTTGCCTCAGTGTTGATGACGGCAATTTGCATATACTCCAGAATGTCATGAAGAGTGATCAGATGAATTGCAATTAATTGCAAAGTCCCTCTTTGCCATGAATATGAACTTAATCCACAAAAAACATTTCCACTGCATTTCAGCCCTGCCACAAAAGGACCAGCTGCCATCATGTCAATGATTGTCTCGTTAACACAGGTGAGAGTGTTGACGAGGACAAGGCTGGAGATCACTCTGTCATGCTGATTGAGTCAGAATAACAGACTGGAATCATTGTTCTTCCTCTGTCAACCATGGTTACCTGAATGTGCTTGTGCTTTGCACAAAAAGAGCTTCACAGGCAAGGATATTGCTGCTAGTAAGATTGCACCTAAATCAACCATTTATAGGATCATCAAGAACTTCAAGGAGAGTGGTTCAATTGTTGTGAAGAAGGCATCAGGGCGCCCAAGAAAGTCCAGCAAGCGCCAGGACCGTCTCCTAAAGTTGATTCAGCTGCGGGATCGGGGCACCACCAGTGCAGGGCTTGCTCAGGAATGGCAGCAGGCAGGTGTGAATGCATCTGCACGCACAGTGAGGCAAAGACTTTTGGAGGATGGCCTGGTGTCAAGAAGGGCAGCAAAGAAGCCACTTCTCTCCAGGAAAAACATCAGGGACAGACTGATATTCTGCAAAAGGTACAGGGATTGGACTGCTGAAGACTGGTGTAATTTTCTCTGATGAATCCCCTTTCCGATTGTTTGGGCCATCCAGAAAACACCTTGTCCGGAGAAGACAAGGTGAGCGCTACCATCAGTCCTGTGTCATGCCAGTAAAGCATCCTGAGACCATTCATGTGTGGGGTTGCTTCTCAGCCAAGGGAGTGGGCTGACTCAGAATTTTGCCTAAGAACACAGCCATGAATAAAGAATGGTACCAACACATCCTCCGAGAGCAACTTCTCTCAACCATCCAAGAACAGTTTGGTGACGCCCATGCCTTTTCCAGCATGATGGAGCACCTTGCCATAAGGCAAAAGTGATAACTAAGTGGCTCGGGGAACAAAACATCGACATTTTGGGTCCATGGCCAGGAAACTCCCCAGACCTTAATCCCAGTGAGAACTTGTGGTCGATCCTCGAGAGGCGGGTGGACAAACAAAAACCCACAACTTCTGACAAACTCCAAGCATTGATTATGCAAGAATGGCCTGCCATCAGTCAGGATGTGGCCCAGAAGTTAATTGACAGCATGTCAGGGCGGATTGCAGAGGTCTTGAAAAAGAAGGGTCAACACTGCAAATATTGACTTGCATAAACTGAATGTCATTGTCAATGAAAGCCTTTGACACTTATGGAATACTTGTAATTATACTTCAGTGTACCATAGTAACTACTGACATAAAGATCTAAGAACACTGAAGCAGCAAACTTCGTGGAGACCAATACTTGTCATTCTCAAAACGTTTGGCCACGACCCTACAAGAAATGACGACGTTCAAGACGAGACTGACCGAGGTAAAATCCATTAATAAGCGACTGCAATCGGTAAGATATGAAAATATCTGAAGAGTTAAATTCGGGAGATAGTAACTCTATAAACAACATTTTCCCATGGTGCCCCGACTTCCTAGTTAATTAATGTTTACATGATTAGTTTAATCACGTAATAATTACACAGAGAATTGATTTGATAATATAACAGTCTTCACATTTAATGATAGTCAAGACACAACACCTTCATAAAGTACCCATGGTTTTGAAATTAATATCTAGAACATTTCTGAGGGTTACAGAATGGTTTGACACTAGCTGCACTTTTAATTTCTCCTGCTTAAAATCCTGCAATCTTGTCTTAAACCGCTGCCTCAGGATCACATTTAAATCAAATTTTATTTTATTAGTCACATGTGCCGAATACAACAGGTTTAGACCTTACCGTGAAATGCTTACTTACAAGCCCTTAACCAATGCTGTAGCATGGGTTCGATACCAGCCCACTGCTATTTCAGCAAAAATATTTCCCACTGTCTCTTCTCTATCCAATAAAGCATAAAATGCCAAAAAATCTGCTACCTTATTGGTTGAGCTCTGTTCACTGGTTTTCAAAGACACCACCAGAAAGTATTTAAATTAAAAATAGGGTTACATTAACTTTAAAAAATTCCCAGGTTTTCCAGAAATCTTGGTTTGATAGTTACTAAAAGCTTGCAACCCCAACCAAATAGAGTTACTGCAGCGTTTCCCAAAGTCGGTCCTGGGGACCACAAGGTGTGCATGTTTTAGTTTTGTTTTAGTTTTGTTTTAGCACTACACAGCTGATTCAAATAATCAAAAGCTTGATGATTAGTTGATTATTTGAACCAACCGTGTAGTGCTAGGTAAAACGTGCACCCCTTGGGGTCCCCAGAACAGAGTTCGGGAAACACTGAGTCAGGTTTAGGGTTAGTGTGTAGGTATAGAGGTTCTCCTGACCTCCAAGCTGGTAGCCTCCAGGATGGTGGGGTGAGCGGTGTCGGGGGCCCAGGCGATACACTCCACCACGTGTTCGTGCTCTCGCAGCTCAGCCTTACACTCCTTGGAGGCGGCCACCCACACACGCACCGTCTGGTCATTGGAACAGCTGGCGATAAGCGAACCATCCTGGTTGGGCCGGACCATCCTCACCCACTCCCTGTGGCCTGTAAACGTCTTCACACAGTACCTAAAGAAAGAAACACTCAGAGTAATATACATACACAAAAGACACACACACCTGCAGAAAAACTCAAATACTGGACATTTTGCAACACCAGAATGTGTCTGCCACTGGATTAATACAACAGGAGATAAAGTATTCCAGCACCTGATAAGTGAGATAAGTGTGTTTGTGTCTCACCCAGTGGCCACCTCCCACATCTTTATGGTCTTGTCTCTGGAGGCGGAGACAATGTGGTCTCCGTTGGGCATGATGGCTACAGACGACACGTTATGGTCATGACCTGAAACAGACAGACAGACGGACGGAGGAGAGAGAGAGGGAAAGAAAGAGACATCAGTAAGCCTAATACAAAGAACCCGTCCCACTTTACAGTACCTAGTATAGCACAGTAATTACATAGTAGTAACCAAAAATATAGAATCACTATTTTTATATATACACTATAGTTTAAAAGTTTGGGGTCACTTAGAAATGTCCCTGTTTTTGTCCATTAAAATAACATCAAATTGATCAGAAATACAGTGTAGACATTGTTAATTTTTTAAATGACTATTGTAGCTGGAAATTATATTTTATGGAATATCTACATAGGTGTAGAGGCCCATTATCAGCAAACATCGCTCCTGTGTTCCAATGTCACGTTGTGTTAGCTAATCCAAAAGCTGTATTTTCCTCTGTCCAGTGTCTGTGTTATTTTGCCCATCTTAGCATTTTCTTTTTATTGGCCAGTCTGGCTGTGTGCGCTGTTCACAGCGTTGTACGAGATCTTCAGTTTCTTGGCAATTTCTTGCATGGAATAGCCTTCATTTCTCAGAACAAGAATAGACTGATGAGTTTGAGAAGAACGTGCTTTGTTTCTGGCCATTTTGAGCCTGTAATCGAACCCACAAATGCTTAAGCTCCATTGCTTATTTAAATCAGCACAACAGTTTTCAGCTGTGCTAACATAATTCTAAAAGGGGTTTTCTACTAATCAATTAGCCTTTTAAAATGATAAACTTGTATTAGCTAACAACTTGCCATTGGAACACAGGAGTGATTTTTGCTGATAATGGGCCTCTGCATGCCTATGCAGATATTCCATTAAAAATCAGCTGTTTCCAGCTACAATAGTCATTTACAACATTAACAATGTCTACACTGTATTTCTGATCAATTAAGACGTTATTTTAAATTGACAAAAACAAGGACATTTCTAAGTGACCCCAAACTTTTCAACAGTAGTGTATTTATTCAGGTTCTCAGGTCAAATTTCATACATACACTACATGGCCAAAAGTATGAGGACAACTGCTCATCGAACATCTCATTTCAAAATCATGGGTATTAATAAATCACTCTTCTGGGATGGTTTTGCACTAGATGCTGGAACTTTGCTGCGGAGACTTGCTTCCATTCAGCCACAAAAACACTAGTGAGGTAGGGCACTGATGTTGGGCGATTAGGCCTGGCTCTGCGTTCCAATTCATCCCCAAAGGTGTTCGATGGGGTTGAGGTCAGGGCTCTGTGCAGGCCAGGCAAGTTCTTCCAAACCATTTATATTTGGACCTCGCTTTGTGCACAGGGGCATTGTCATGCTGAAAGAGGAAAGGGCCTTCCCCAAACTGTTGCCACAAAGTTGGAAGCACAGAATCGTCTAGAATGTCATTGTATGTTGTAGCATTAAGATTTCAATTCACTGGAACTAAGGGGCCTAGCCTGAACCATGAAAACAGCCTCAGACCATTATTCCTACTCCACCAAACATTCTCCTGGCATCCACCAACCCAGATTTGTACGTTGGACTGCCAAATGGTGAAGCGTAATTCATCACTCTAGAGAACACGTTTCCACTGCTCCAGAGTCCAATGGAGGTGAGCTTTACAATACTCCAGCCGACGTTTGACATTGCGCATTGTGAGCTTAGGCTTTTGTGCGGCTGCTTGGCCATGGAAACCCATTTCATGAAGCTTCCGACGAACAGTTATTGTGTTGACGTTTATTCCAGAAGCAGTTTGGAACTCAGTAGATTTTTACGCACTACATTACTCGGCGGTCCCGTTCTGTGAGCTTGGGATAGTGTGTACGGATAGAGGTACTCCTGACCTCCAAGCTGGTAGCCTCCAGGATGGTGGGGTGAGCAGTGTCCTCGGTTGCTCCTAGACGTTTCCACTTTACAATAGCAGCACTTACAGTTGAACGGGGCAGCTCTAGCAGGGCAGAAATGTGACAAACTGACTTGTTGGTAAGGTGGCATCATACACGTCATATATATCACTATGGCAGTATGTCCAACCGGCCTCACAACTGCAGACCACGTGTAACCACGTCAGCACAGGTCCTCCAATCCGGCTTCTTCACCTACGGTATCATCTCACCAGGGTCTTGACCTGACTGCAGTTCAGTGTTGTAACCGACTTCAGTTGGCAAATGCTCACCTTTGATGGCCACTGGCATGCTGGAGAAGTGTGCTCTTCACAGATGAATCCCAGTTTCAACTGTACCGGGCAGATGGCATTGTGTGGGCAAGCGGTTTGCTGATGTCAACATTGTGAACAGAGTTCCCCATGGTGGGATAATGGTATGGGCAGGCATAATCTATGGACAACAAACAATTGCATTTTATCAATGGCAATTTGAATGCACAGCGATACCGTGATGAGATCCTGAGGCCCATTGTCATGCCATTCATCCGCCGCCATCACATCATTTTTTAGCATGATAATGCATTGCCCCATGTCGCAAGTTACTGTAAGCTGAAAATGTCCCAGTTCTTCCATGGCCTTCATACTCACCAGACATGTCACCCATTGAGCATGTTTGGTATGCTCTGGATCGATGTGTACCACAGCGTTTTCCAGTTCCTGCCAATATCCAGGAACTTCATACCGCCTTTGAAAAGGAGTGTGACAACATTCCACAGGTCACAATCAATAGCCTGAACTATATGCGAAGTAGATGTGTCGTGTTGCATGAGGCAAATGGTGGTCAAACCAGATACCGACTGGTTTTCTGATCCACGACCCTACCTTTAAAATAATTGTTTTTTTTAAGGTATCTGTGACCAACAGATGCATATCTTGATTACCAGTCATGTGAAATTCATAGATTAGGGCCTAATGCATATATTTAAATTGACTGATTTCCTTATATGAACTGTAACTCAGTAAAATCTTTGAAATTGTTGCATGCGTAGAATGTAAAATAAATAAATAAGAACACATTGAAAGTCTGTGGTAAACCTTGGTAAGACATTCATTTTCACAGTATGTATGCATCCAGATAGAAGGGAAGAAGAAACCAGCGCTCAAAGTCAAGATCAGTATGTTCTAGTAACTTTGTATAGTTAGCCTTTAGGTCTTTAAAATGGCGGGTAACAGACACCCAGATACAGTGATTTCGGAAAGTATTCAGACCTTCACTTTTTCTTACGTTACAGCCTTATTCTAAAAGGGATAAAATATTTTCTTTACAGATTCAAATAACTCACAATACCCCATAACGACAAAGAGCAAACAGGTTTTTAGACATTTTTGAAAATGTATTAAAAAATAATTTCTACAACTTGATTGGAGTCCATCTGTGGTAAATTCAATTGATTGGACATGATTTGGAAAGGCACACACTTGTCTATATAAAAAGATCCCACAGTTGACAGTGCATGTTATAGCAAAAACCAAGCAATGAGGTTGAAGGAATTGTCTGTAGAGCTTCGAGACGGGACTATGCAGAGGCACATTTCAGCAGCATTGAAGGTCCCCAAGAACACAGTGGCCTCCATCATTCTTAAATGGAAGAAGTTTGGAACCACCAAGACTTCCTAGAGCCGCCGACCAAACTGAGCAATCGATGGAGAAGTGCCTTGGTCAGGGAGGTGACCAAGAACCCGATGGTCACTCTGACATAGCTCCAGAGTTCCTCTGTGGAGGTGGGAGAACCTTCCAGAAGGACAACCATCTCTACAGCACTCCACCAATCAGGCCTTTATGGTAGAGTGCTGTGGGGATGTTTTTCAGTGGCAGGGACTGGGAGACTAGTCAGGATTGAGGGAAATATGAACGGAGCAAAGTACAGAGAGATCCTTGATGAAAACCTGCTCCATAGCACTCAGGACCTTACACTGGGGAAAAGGTTCACCTTCCAACAGGACAACGACCCTAAGCACACAGCCAAGACAACGCAGGGGTGGCTTTGGGACAGGTCTCTGAATGTCCTTGAGTGGCCCAGCCAGAGCTGGGACTTGAAACCGATCAAACATCTCTGGAGAGACCAGTTAACAGCTGTGCAGAGACGCTCCCCATCCAACCTGACAGAGTTTGAGATTATCTGCAGAGAAGAATGGGAACAACTCCCCAAATACAGGTGTGCCAAGCTTGTCGTGTCATACCCAAGAAGACTCAAGGCTGTAATCGCTGTCAAAGGTGCTTCAACAAAGGGTCTGAATACTTACACTACCGGTGAAAAGTTTTAGAACACCTACTCATTCAAGGGTTTTTCTTTATTTTTACTATTTTCTACATTGTAGAATAATCCCATCTGGTTTGGGACTTCAGTGAGCTTATTCAGTAGCATTTGGAAACTAAACATCGTTGCCAACTATTCACATCGGATAATTACAATGTTGCAATCACTAGGCAGCCAACTGCCTATAGTAGGGGACAGAGTTGTTATCAATAAGCCATGTATACCACATATGGCATGATACACGACCCCACGATAGTACAAATTACAATAAACATAACATTTATTCAGTGGCGTGTATTTATGGCTCCCCCCAATCAGAATAGTTTTTTTGCGCACAAAAAGGCTTCATTACAGACAGAAATACTACTGTGTAACGATCATGATGTTTAATCAGCTTCTTGATATGCCACACCTGTAAGGTGTAGGGCTTATCTTGGCTAACAGGGATGTTTTTTTATTTTAAAATTGTACCTTTATTTTAACTAGGCAAGTCAGTTAAGAACAAATTCGGAAGTTTACATACACCTCAGCCAAAAACATTTAAACTCAGTTTTTCGCAATTCCTGAAATTTTATCCTAGTAAAATTTCCTGTCTTAGGTCAGTTAGGATCCCCACTTTATTTTAAGAATGTGAAATGTCAGAATAATAGTAGAGAGAATGATTTATTGCAGCTTATTTCTTTCATCACATTCCCAGTGGGTCAGAAGTTTACATACACTCAATTAGTATTTGGTAGCATTGCCTTTAAATTGTTTCCCTTGGGTCAAACGTTTTGGGTAGCCTTCCACAAGCTTCCCACAATAAGTTGGGTGAATTTTGGCCCATTCCTCCTGACAGAATTAGTGTAACCGAGTCAGGTTTGTAAGACTCCTTGCTCGCACACGCTTTTTCAGTTCTGCCCACAAATGTTCTATAGGATTGAGGTCAGGGCTTTGTGATGGCCACTCCAATTCCTTGACTTTGTTCTCCTTAAGCCATCAAGTCCATTTGGAAGACCCATTTGCGACCAAGCTTTAACTTCCTGACTATTGTCTTGAGATGTTGCTTCAATATATCAACCAAATTTTCCTTCCTCATGATGCCATCTATTTTGTGAAGTGCAACAGTCCCTCCTACAGCAAAGCAACCTGATGCTGCCACCCCCGTGCTTCATGGTTGGGATGGTGTTCTTCGGCTTGCAAGCATCCCCCTTTTTCCTCCAAACATAACGATGGTCATTAGGGCCTAACAGTTCTAATTTTGTTTCATCAGACCAGAGGACATTTCTCCAAAAAGTACGATATTTGTCCCCATGTGCAGTTGAAAAGTCTGGCTTTTTTATGGCGGTTTTCGAGCAGTGACTTCTTCCTTGCTGAGCGGCCTTTCAGGTTATGTCGATATAAGACTCGTTTTACTGTGGATATAGATACTTTTGAACCGGTTTCCTACAACATCTTCACAAGGTCCTTTGCTGTTGTTCTGGGTTTGATTTGCACTTTTCGCACCGGTATGACGGCTGCGTGGTCCCATGGTGTTTATACTTGCGTACTATTGTTTGTACAGATGAACGTCGTACCTTCAGGCGTTTGGAAATTGCTCCGAAGGATGAACCATATTTAGGTCTACAATTATTTTCTGAAGTCTTGGCTGATTTCTTTTGATTTTCCCATGATGTCGAGCAAAGAGGCACTGAGTTTGAAGGTAAGCCTTGAAATACATCCACAGGTACACCTCCAATTGACTCAAAGCTTCCAAAGCCATGACAATTTTCTGGAATTTCTCATGCTGTTTAAAGGCACAGTCAACTTAGTGTATGTACACTTCTGACCAAACGGAATTGTGATAGTGAATTATATGTGAAATAATCTGCCTGTAAACAATTCTTGGAAGAATTACTTGTGTCATGCACAAAGTAGATGTCCTAACAGACTTGCCAAAACTATAGTTTGTTAACATGAAATCTGTGGAGTGGTTGAAAAATGAGTTTTAATGACTTCAAGTGTACGTAAACTTCCGACTTCAACTGTACAATGACAGCCTACCCCGGCCAAACCTGGACGACGCTGGGCCAATTGTCCGCCACCCTATGGGACTCCCAATCACGGCCGGATGTGATGCAGCCTGGATATAAACAAATTTGTGTACAAAATTTGAAAGAAATAAGCTTTTTGTGCAAATGGAAAATGTCTGGGATTTTTATTTCAGCTCATGAGACATGGAACCAACACTTTACATGGCACCGTTGCATTTATATTTTAGTTCAGTGTAGCTTACGTTGATTGGATTAAATAATCGTTGGTATATTTTAGTTGTCACTGTATTAGACTAAGCATTCAGTGGGGAGAACAAGTATTTGATACACTGACGATTTTGCAGGTTTTCCTACTTACAAAGCATGTAGAGGTCTGTAATTTTTTATCATAGGTACACTTCAACTGTGAGAGGAATCTAAAACAAAAATCCAGAAAATCACATTGTATGATTTTTAAATAATTAATTTGCATTTTATTGCATGACATAAGTATTTGATCACCTACCAACCAGTAAGAATTCCGGCTCTCACAGACCTGTTAGTTTTTCTTTAAGAAGCCCTCCTGTTCTCCACTCATTACCTGTATAAAAGATACCTGTCCACACACTCAAACAGACTCCAACCTCTCCACAATGGCCAAGACCAGAGAGCTGTGTAAGGACATCAGGGATAAAATTGTAGACCTGCACAAGGCTGGGATGGGCTACAGGACAATAGGCAAGCAGCTTGGTGAGAAGGCAACAACTATTGGCGCAATTATTAGAAAATGGAAGAAGTTCAAGATGACGGTCAATCTCCCTCTGTCTGGGGCACCATGCAAGATCTCACCTCGTGGGGCATCAATGATCATGAGGAAGGTGAGGGATCAGCCCAGAACTACACGGCAGGACCTGGTCAATGACCCGAAGAGAGCTGGGACCACAGTCTCAAAGAAAACCATTAGTAACACACTACGCCGTCATGGTTTAAAATCCTGCAGCGCACGCAAGGTCCCCCTGCTCAAGCCAGCGCATGTCCAGGCCCATCTGAAGTTTGCCAATGACCATCTGGATGATCCAGAGGAGGAATGGGAGAAGGTCATGTGGTCTGATGAGACAAAAATATAGCTTTTTGGTCTAAACTCCACTCGACATGTTTGGAGGAAGAAGAAGGATGAGTACAACCCCAAGAACACCATCCCAACCGTGAAGCATGGAGGTGGAAACATCATTCTTTGGGGATTATTTTCTGCAAAGGGGACAGGACGACTGCACCGTATTGAGGGGAGGATGGATGGGGCCATGTATCGCGAGATCTTGGCCAACAACCTCCTTCCCTCAGTAAGAGCATTGAAGATGGGTCATGGCTGGGTCTTCCAGCATGACAATGACCAGAAAACACACAGCCAGGGCAACTAAGGAGTGGCTCCGTAAGAAGCATCTCAAGGTCCTGGAGTGGCCTAGCCAGTCTCCAGACCTGAAGTCAATAGAAAATCTTTGGAGGGAGCTGAAAGTCCGTATTGCCCAGCGACAGCCCCGAAACCTGAAGGATCTGGAGAAGGTCTGTATGGAGGAGTGGGCCAAAATCCCTGCTGCAGTGTGTGCAAACCTGGTCAAGAACTACAGGAAACGTATGATCTCTGTAATTGCAAACAAAGGTTTCTGTACCAAATATTAAGTTCTGCTTTTCTGATGTATCAAATACTTATGTCATGCAATAAAATGCTAATTAATGTGATTTTCTGGATTTTTGTTTTAGATTCCGTCACTCACAGTTGAAGAGTACCTTTGATAAAAATTACAGACTTCTACATGCTTTGTAAGTGGGAAAACCTGCAAAATCGGCAGTGTATCAAATACTTGTTCTCCCCACTGTAGGTGATTTGATCATGTTGAAATGGTGCTGGAATAGTGGAGGCAGCTCCTGTTTTGTTTGCAACTTGCAGTAACTCTCCGTGGTTCTAAATCAATAGTTTTTTTGGCAGAAACATCGGAAACATTACAATTATCTTGACCATGCTGTAGGTCATGTAACTGTTTGTTACATGCAATATGCTTTGTGGACTTCACCGGACAGAGGTTGCTCTCAAGTTTTGTGATTGCGGCCCTGCTGTTCATAGACAGCCATGTTTTGTTATTTATTAGGCCTAATTAAAAATGTTCATGCCTAGGGCCGGACAAAGTTGTGGCTTTCCTAAGTTGATGCCCAAGAGACCAAACAGCCTCCGATCAAGCGCTCAGATCATGTTCGAGCCTCAGATTGGACACCTGCAGGCGACATGCAGATGTTTAATTTCTCTCTCATGCCATCATGACTGAAGCCAGCTTCCTACTATTTATGTCCCTCATAAACAAACATTTGATTAAATTCATGGTTATGCATTTTTTGGATGTCGATTTAAGGCAGCCCCCAGCAGCTCTCTGATTCTGAGGGATTTGGTTAAATGTGGAAGACATTTCAGTTGAATGCATTCAGTTGTACAACTAACTAATATTCCCCCTTACCCTATTAGAAGCGATTAATAGACGAAACAATGTCATTGAACCAGAGATCAAGGCACTCATCAGCAAAGATGCAGTACAAGCGGATAGTATTTTGGACAACCAAATGGAAGCCATAATGATTGATGAAATCGAAGTGTGTCAGCTGTATGGTGATTTGCGATTCATAACTGACATTTTACCGGTACTACCAATAGTAGTAGGCCAACACCACGACGGAATGCGTTAGGTGATGATGTGCCGCTGAGAACAGCTAGCATGTCCAGCAAAGTACATTGCCAGTGGCACGCACACACTTCGTGGAGATCAGCAGCTCCACAATGATGTGATTGACTGTCTCGAAGGTGGGGGCTTTTCGTGGCAGCCAGACGAGACAATCGAAGGAGGATACGGCGAGCAAAGTTAGTGGGCTCGAATTTAGTCACGCTTGCTATACTGTATATAGATTAATGCTTCTAATTGTGCATGTTATAAACAATGTTTTTTATTTTGATGATAGTTTATACTCTATGGCTGGATGCATGTATTTTTTCCAATGCTACATTAATTTGGCAGACCTAACTTGATTGACCCTCTTTCTACAAGGCTTAGTTTATTAGAGGCATAATCATATTTGTATAAATATTTTGTTAACGCCTAGGTTATAGAGATGCATTCAGGTAATGAACAACATTTTAATTTGATTACAATTATTTATTGTCAATTATTCTTCAATTTGTTAGGCTATACATTTAAGTAGATTAATGAACTGATTCATTCATACATAACTTTTGTTTTCCAATAATATTTGAATATGATGGAATATTGCATTCTATAATACATCCTATGTGAATAATGTTCATTAATGTTAATTTGTGTATTAATAATAATAATAAATCAGAAAATCAGTCAAATGGAATATTGATCCTATTGTTCATGTCCATAAAGCCTAGGTCCTAGGACAATCTGGTAAAGCACTGTTATTCTTTATCCACTTAATGCTTTTATTTTATTTTTAATCGCTCACTCGCCTCACTTTTCTGGGTGGAAAATCCGTAAAAAGGTGAAAACATTTTGTCTGGCATAGGCTAAATTAAAGAGGCCTAACATTTACATACAAATAGCCTATAGGACAGGTTAGAGGTTATGCTTTATTACTGTATATGCATATGGATGTCCGGTAAATTAAAATCTTGCCGGTCACGTTGTCCGGCGCCAAATCCTGAGGTAGGTACACATTGGTAAATAGTGCTTGTTATGCTGTTATACCACTTGGAGGAACACACAACCAGACACACACACACACACGCAAACACACACAAACACACACAAACACACACAAACCTCAGCCCCTCACCATGCATGGTGCGGATGCACTCGAAGCCCTGGAAGTCCCATAGTTTGATGGTCATGTCTGCAGAACAAGAGGCCAGCAGCTTGCCCGTCTGGTCAAAGGAGATGTCCTGGACAGAGTCTGTATGGCCCTTCAGTGTCCGTTCAAAGTCCCCTGCCTCATAGTCCCACACCTAGAGAGAGAGAGAGACACATACATTCCAAAAACACATACACAGTCAGTTAATATCACTTTGAAACATTTTCAACATGACAGGGCAATAAACTTCCTCTGGATCAAGAGCAGGAGATTTGTATGTATCCCTGGGTGCAGTGCTCCGTGCTCTGCCAGCATTGCCCCTGGTTACCAGAGCATCACCCCATCTCAACGTAGATAGGCAGTGACACAGCAGAAAAGACAAGGAGTGAGGGAGAGAGAAACAGAGAGAACAGGCCGAATGATCAACAAAGACAGAATGCAATATAAAATTGTATTAAATATTTTTGGGAATGGCCTCGTCTCTGAGGGAAGATGAGTATGAGTATGAAGATGAGCTCCGAGTGGAGCCAGATGATGTGATGGCAAGTAGCCCTATGTAGGAAAGAGAAGAAACAAGACTCCCGTAGAATAGAAAATAAAGTGAATTGTGTGATGATTACTGGATGAAGTTAATCAAGCATTCAGACCAGGCTTCCTGGAAGAACTTTCGTAAACTACAGTGCATTCGGAGAATATTCAGATCCCTTGACGTCTTCCACATTTTGTTATATGTTAAAGCCTTATTCTAAAATGAATTAAATTGTTTATCCCCCCCGCATCAATGTACACACAACACCCCATAATGACAAAACAAAAACAGGTTTAGACATTTTTGCAGATGTATTAAAAATAAAAAAAACTTAAATATCACATTTACATAAGTATTCAGACCCTTTACTCAGTACTTTGTTGAAGCACCTTTGGCAGCGATTACAGCCTCGAGTCTTCTTGGGTACGACTCTACAAGCCTGTATTTGGGGGGTTTCTCCCATTCTTCTCTGCAGATCCACTCAAGCGCTGTCAGGTTGGATAGGGAGCGTCGCTGCACAGCTATTTTCAGGTCTCTCCAGAGATGGTCTGAATACTTATGTAAATAAGGTATTTTATACATTTGCTAAAATGTCTAAAAACATGTTTTCATTTTGTCATTATGGGGTATTGTGTGTAGATTGATGAGGATTTGTTTTATTGAATCCATTTTAGAATAAGGCTGTAATGTAACAAAATGTGGAAAAAGTCAAGGTGTCTGAATATTTTAGAGAAGATAGAGAAGATTAAGAGGACGAAAGCTAATGGACAGGGTGGGGCTGCTTAGAGATAATATCTAAATGGGACACAGTCACTGACATGCACTACAGTATGTGTAAAGAAAAGTGTGTGGACCAGGGAGCCATAGGCCTATATACTGTAAGATACATAGGCCTAATGTAACAATCAGCTTGGATCGCAAACTATGCTACCATATAAAAATTCTAAGAAATACTTTGCTTATATGAGAGTGACCGAAGCAAGACAGACAAAACTAATAAAGTGAGCAAAATAAGCATATATTGTCATAGAAAGTGTATAAATTCACAATCTCAATTCAAATAGACCCCAAATAAAGTTCCCAAGCCCAACAAAAAATGGTCGAAAAGCAAAAAATGTGCAATCACCCTTCAAAACGCTAAAATATAAGTAATCCAATACAGGTACAAACTAATACTGTCAACAGGATCAATCTCAGAGGAGGTTGAGGAAGAGGAAAATCCATCCTGGTGGAGATTTCCTTATAACAGCTCAATGTTCATGGCATCTTCCAAAACAAACATATGAATTCTTTGTTGTTGGGGTTAACAATCCATAAGATTGAGCAACAATTATTACTTGGAATGGCTAATATTAGTCCCAAAAAAGAAACAAAGAAAAAACTTGGCCAGGTACATACCAAACATTTCTCAAAACTCTCCTCTATGCTGTCTTAAAGGGATACTCCACCGAATTAACAATGACAGCCATCTAGATTTAACAGTGAAAATAACGCAGTCACAAATGGATGATACATAATATAACAGCATCAAAATATATAAATTATATCAGGTTTAAAAGTATATGTGCCTATCACCTCACACTTGTGGCAGCGTCACAGATCGGAATTTGTGCCTGATGTATGAGCCTCTTCTGTAGCCCTTTGAGATGCCTGCCAATGGAAAGTTCTGCAGGGGTGCGGTCATTGGATCCATGGTTGGAGTTGCAACCACTTATCCCATTTCCGGTGATGCTCACCCACAAAATACGCCATCATGGTCTTTAGAGTCTTTTTGACCCTTTCAGTAACGTTTGTATAAGGGTGGTAGCCGGTGGATCACCCCCCACTTTTTGCAAAGGTCTGATAGGATTTTGCTCATGAACTGGGAACCACAATCAGAGACAATAAACTAAGGGACTTGTGAAGATTTCATCTTTCAGAATTTGTCAGAGTCCAAGTTTTGCTGTCTCTAACCACCCATTTTGTGAAATAGTCCACAATCACAATTAGAAAGGCATTTCCCTTCTTGCTCTTGGGAAATGGTCCCATAAAGACCATGCCCATCATGTCGCCTACCTCCTCTATATCTGTAGATTGCAGGAAACCAGCAGATTTGCTGTTTGTATTACTGACAGGTACTGCAGTCCTTGACATGTTGCCAGACATCTTTCCTGACAGTCGGCCACCAAGCCACTTCCAGGATCTTCAGCCTTCCTTCAGTTTGCACCTGGAAAGGAAAGGACAGGTCAGGTTGTAAGAGAACCAGAAGCTTTTCTAGGGCGATCTTTAGTTGGTCCACACACTGCTGGCATTTCTCTGTCCATTCCCACTTCACTCCTTTCCGCGTGAGGTTGTTCAATGGAGCGGCAAGGTCAGCAAAGCAGAGTATACAGTGCATTCGGAAATTATTCCCTTTTTCCACATTTTGTTACGGTACGGCCTTATTCTTAAATTGATTAAATAAATAAAAAATCCTCAATCTACACACTATACCCAATAATTACCAAGCGAAACCAGGTTTTTAGAGAAAAGGAGCCATGAGGTCAAAGGAATTGTCCGTAGACCTCCGAGACAGGACTGTGTTGATGCAGAGATCTGGGGAATGGTACCAAAAAAAAAAAGTATCCAGCCTTGAAGGTCCCCAAGAACACAGTGGAATCCATCATTCATAAATGGAAGAAGTTTCGAACCATCAAGACTCTTCCTAGAGTCGGCCAAACTGAGCAATCGAGGGAGAAGGGCCATGGTCAGGGAAGTGACCAAGAACCCGATGGTCACTCTGGCAGAGCTCCAGAGTTCCTCTGTGGAGACAGGAGAACCTCCCAGAAAGACAATAATCTCTGCAGCACTCCACCAATAAGACCTTTATGGTAGAGTGGCCAGACGGAAGCCACTCCTCAACAAAGACATATGAAACCAAGATTGAACTCTTTGGACTGAATGCCAAGTGTCACGTCTGGAGGAAACCTAGCACCATCCCTACGGTGAAGCATTGTGTTCAAGCAGGAGTGGCTTCATGGCAAGTCTCTGAATGTCCTTGAGTGTCCCTGTCAGAGCTCCAACTTGAACCCATCGAACATCTCTGGAGAGACCTGAAAATAGCTGTGCAGTGATGCTCCCCATCCAACCTGACAGAGCATGAGAGGATCTGCAGAGAATAATGGGAGAAACTCCCCAAATACAGGTGTGCCAAGCTGGTAGCGTCATACCCAAGAAGACTCGAGGCTGTAATCTCTGCCAAAGTTGCTTCAAAAAAATACTGAGTAAAGGGTCTGAATACTTATGTAAAATGTTATATTTCAGTTGTTTATTCTTAATACATTTGCAAAAAACCTGTTTTCACATTGTCATTATGGGGTATTGTGTGTAGATTAATGAGATGGATTGCAGCTATTCAAGTTTCTTACCATCTCAGTCTCTGACATGTCCGGCTTCCATTTCAGGCACAATGCCCTGTAACCATAGGCAAAAAGTCCCGGATCTGTTGGTCTGGATCTTTAAAAATGTTTCTCACCTGTTCTTCAACATTAGTCAGATCCACTCATGGCAAGAAAGTAACCAGAAAACTCTTGAATTCTGCCCAATTGTTAACTTTTTTTTTTTTGCTTTACACCAGGTCCTGGAAGGGCCTGTGAGGACTGTGGAAAAGGTTGCAACAAGATCTTCATCAGAAAAAGGTCTCGGTGATAGTAATTTCACAGACTGTTAAATGAAATTCAAAACTGCAGTAGTATCCCTGGTTTCACCAAAGGTAGGAAAATCCATACGGACGGGGGGAGTTTGAGTACATGGAATGGAACTGTATGATGCTCCTTTTGGGATATTACTGACATCAGGGGTATGAAAGCATAACCTTCTATTAGAGGATGGGGTGCTTGTGGATTTCACATTAAATTTCTCATCTCTTCTGAGCATACATTTCACCACTGCTTACTCCAGGTGGGCTAGTGCGTTTTTCCATTGTTACTTTTTATGTATGACTTTTTTTTATTTAACTAGGCAAGTTAGTTAAGAACAAATTCTTATTTACAATGGCCTA
This sequence comes from Thymallus thymallus, assembly GCA_023634145.1. Taxonomy (NCBI): domain Eukaryota; kingdom Metazoa; phylum Chordata; class Actinopteri; order Salmoniformes; family Salmonidae; genus Thymallus; species Thymallus thymallus. Next base: position 18,777,659 of record CM042391.1, read on the forward strand.
CCCCGGCCAAACCCAGACGACGCCGGGCCAATTGTGCGCCGCCCTATGGGACTCCCAATCACGGCCGGATTGTGATACAGCCTGGAATCTAACCAGGGTCTGTAGTGATGCCTCTAGCACTGAGATGCAGTGCCTTAGACTGCTTCGCCCACTCGGGAGCACCACTTCCTTGGCCTCAAATCATTGCTCCACATACTCTGAGGCTGGTCTCTCTGCTCACAGCACTCTCCAGACATGCCTTGAAATCACTCTCCAGAGTGTTTACTTGATCTTGGAATCCTTTGACAGTGTTGTTGACTTCCTCCAAATCAACGGTTGTTGTAGTTGTAGTAGTGGTAGTAGTAGTAGTAAGTGTGGCATTTTTACCACCATCTTCTTTCGAACTCTCAAGATACAATAGTGATGATATTTCAGCGCCAGGATTTCTAAAAGTAACACCAGGCCCAGGGATGAAGGGGGTGTACCTTGGCCTGCTTCATCTTGCCCTGGCTCAATGTCTGCTTGTACCTCTAAATGGCTAAAGGTCAGACTCGACACCAGCCATTTTGGCAACAATGTAACTCTCATAAAAATAAAATGAATAAGTTTCCCCGTACTGGCCACCACTCTGTAAAATTCAGCATGGATCGCAAACTATGCTACCATATAAAAGTTCAAAGAAATACTTTGTTCCTATGAGAGTGACCGAAGCAAGGCAGACAAAATTAATAAAGAGAGAGAAAAAAGCATAGTCATATAAAGTGTATAAATTCACAATCTCAATTCAAAAAGAACCCAAATTAAGTTCAGAATGTCCAAGTCCCAAGCCAAACAAAAATTGTCCCAAAGTCAATCAAAAAGCCAAAAAATTAGCAATCCCCCTTCAAAATGCTAAAATATAAGTAATCCAATACAGGCACAAAATAATACTGTCAACAAGATCAAACTCACCAGATGGTTGAGGAAAAGGAAAATCATGGCATCCTCCAAAACAATCAACATATGAATTCTTTGTCGTTGTGGTTAACAATCCACAAGAATCATCAACAATTATTAGATGGAATGACTAATATTGGTTTGTAAAAGGTTTTTCCAAACAAATAAAAAAAACGAAGTATACTCCAGAAATGTCTAAACTCTCCTCCGTTTCTAAAATAGACATGACTTCTTAAAGGGATAGCCCAACAAACTGACAATGGCAGCAATCTTAGATTTGACAGTGACAAAAATTCCGCCAGAACTGGCAGATACATAATAAAGGTTGAACCTATCACCTCATACTTGTGGCAGCTTCGCACTATGGCTCCCTGGTCCACATACACTTTTGCTGTACTTTGACACCAAGAGCTTATCAAAAATGCACGCACGCGCACGCACACAAACACACCTTGATGGTGGCGTCCTCGGAGGATGTGACCATGATGGAGAAGACAGGATGGAAGATGACCCGTGTGACGGGGGAGCGGTGGCCGCTCAGGGCGTATCTCTCTGGGGGACGGGGGATCCACTCCTTAGGGTCTCTCTTCTGGGCCACCGGAACCCCTAGAGTCATTTCCTCTTTGGCCTCGTTCAGCTTCGACTCCAGCTCCATCACCTGGGGAAGAGAATGGGGGATTGGGAGAGGGGGACGAGAGAGGTAGGAAAGAAGGAATAGTTGGAAGATAAGGGGTGGAAAAGAGGACAACAGGAGAGAAATAAAGGTGATCGTTCAGTTTGCTATTTATTGTTCTCCAACACAGCGTTGTTTCACTCACACTCCAGATATACACAGTGCATTTGGAAAGTATTCAAACCCCTTCACTTTTTCCACATTTTGTTACGTTACAGACTCATTCTAAAATTGATTAAATAAAACATTTTCAATCAACACGCAATACCCCATAATGACAAAGTGAAAACAGATTTGTAAATGTTTAAAAAATTTAAAAACATAAATACTTTATCTACATAAGTATTCAGACCCTTAGCTATGAGACTCGAAATTGAGCTCCGGTGCATCCTGTTTCCATTGATCATCCTTGAGACGTTTCTACAACTTGTTTGGAACACTTGTCTATATATTTTTTTTTTTATTATTTTTTTATTTCACCTTTATTTAACCAGGTAGGTCAGTTGAGAACAAGTTCTCATTTGCAACTGCGACCTGGCCAAGACAAAGCAAAGCAGTGCGACAAAAGACAACACAGAGTTACACAGTAAAACAAACAGTCAAAAACACAATAGAAAAATCTATATACAGAGTGCAAAATGTAGTGCAAAAATGCAGTAAGGTTAGGAGGTAGGACAATAAATAGACTATAGTGGTGAAATAAATTACAGAATTATCATCATTAACACAGGAATGAAGGATGTGCAAATTATGATGTGCAAATAGAGGTACTGGTGTGCAAGATTAGTGAAAATAAACAAAAAAAATAAATATGGGGATGAGGTAGTAGTGTGGGCTATTTACAGAAGGGCTATATACAGGTGCAGTGATCGATAAGCAGCTTTGATAACTGATGCTTAAAGTTATTGAGGGAGATAGGAACCTCTAGCTTCAATGATTTTTGCAATTCGTTCCAGTCATTGGCAGCAGCGAACTGGAAGGAATGGCGGCCAAAGGAGGTGTTGGCTTTGGGGGTGACCAGTGAGATATACCTGCTGGAGCGCATGCTACGGGTGGGTGTTGCTATAGTGACCAGTGAGCTGAGATAGGGCGGGGATTTACCTAATAAAGACTTATAGATGACCTGGAGCCAGTGGGTTTGGCGACGAATATATAATGAAGGCCAGCCAACGAGAGCATACAGGTCGCAGTGGTGGGTAGTGTATGGGGCTTTGGTGACAAAACGGATGGCACTGTGATAGACTACATCCAATTTGCTAAGTAGAGTGTTGGAGGCTAGTTTGTAAATGACATCACCAAAATCAAGGATCGGTAGGATAGTCAGTTTTACAAGGGCATGTTTGGCAGCATGAGTGAAGGAGCCTTTGATGCGGAATAGAAAGCCAATTCTGGATTTAATTTTGGATTGGAGATGGTTGATGTGAGTCTGGAAGTTGAGTTTATAGTCTAACCAGATGCCTAGGTATTTGTAGGTGTCCACGTATTCTAATTCGGACCCGTCGAGAGTAGTGATGATAGTCCGGTGGACGGGTGCTGGCAGCGTACGATAGAAAAGCATGCACTTAGTTTTACTAGCGTTTAAGAGCAGTTGGAGGCCACGGAAGGAGTGTTGTATGGCATTGAAGCTTGATTGAAGGTTAGTAAACACAGTATCCAAAGAGGGGCCAGATGTATACAGAATGGTGTCGTCTGCGTAGAGATGGATCAGAGAGTCACCAGCAGCGAGAGCGACATCGTTGATGTATATAGAGAAAAGGGTTGGCCCAAGAATTGAACCCTGTGGCACCCCCATAGAGACTGCCAGAGGATCGGACAATAGTCCCTCCGATTTGACACACTGAACTCTGTCTGCAAAGTAGTTAGAGAACCAGGCAAGGCAGTCACTTGAGAAACCAAGGCTGTTGAGTCTGCCAATAAGAATGCGTCCCACAATAAAAGGTCCCACAGTTGACAGTGCAAAAACCAAGCCATGAGGTCGAAGGAACTGTCCTTAGAGCTCCGAGACAGGATTGTGTCGAGGCACAGATCTGGGGAAAGGTACAAAAAAAAGTGAAGTGGCCACAGTGGCCTCCATCATTCTTAACTGGAAGAAGTTTGGAACCACCAAGACTCTTCCTAGAGCTGGTCGCCTTTATGGTAGTGGCCAGACGGAGGCCACTCCTCAGTAAAAGGCACATGACAGCCTGCTTGGGGTTTTGCCAAAAGGCGCCTTAAGGTTTCTCTGGTCTGATGAAACCAAGAACGCCAAGTGAATGCCAAGTGTCTGAAAAAAAATAAAAAAAATAAAAATACATGTTTCTGCTCTGTCATTATGGGGTATTGTGTGTAGATTGATGAGGGGAAAAAACAATTTAATCATTTTTATAATAAGGCTATAAAAAAATGTGGAAAAAGTGAAAGAGTCTGAAAACTTTCCAATCCAGATTCAAATACCATAACACCACAAACTTGACGTCAACAATTACCTTCTTCTGTAATCTGATGACAGAGGTCCATTTCTTTTCCAAAAGACCAGCGTACTTCTTATCCAACTCCTCATTCTGTGAATGAGAGGGAGGAGAGACAGAAATGGAAATATGAGTGATAAAGGTTTAAAATTGTTGTAAGGAAATAAAATAATAGGTTAGTGTGGCTGTTGTAATGGTGGAAGTTGTGGGGTTAGTTAGTGTGTGTGTGCTCTTACCATATCCAACTCAGCCTCTTTCTTGAAGGTGGAGTAGGCTTCCTCATAGCCGTTGGAGCGCAGGTAGTCTGCTATCGCTCGGTTTCTAACACACACACACACACACACACACACACACACACACAGAGAGAGGAAGAGAAAACAACATATTTGGTAGTCCTTTCCACTCGCAGCCCGTCGTCCCGTAAACGAGTTGAAAATGGCAGACTGTCATTTATAAGTGCCTAAATTTGAACGCGGTGGCTGTACAGACATGCTATACATGCCATCAGGGTTTAGCTTCACAGCACTTTATGGGTTTTGACTGACAGCCATTATAAAGTTGAGCAAAACGATTGAGAAAAAAAGATTAATCCATCCCTCCAGCTAATTGGGCTACTATTGCACAATTGTTGTCTGAGTGAGGGAAACATTGAGTGTTATAATACTGCTTTGATGTCATAGAAGCAAACCACACACCCTTGAGTACAAATGTGCACTTCACATTTCCATTATCAATGTTTATGATCACTATGTTTGATCCACAGTTACAAGGATGACATGCGTCATACCCTGGGTTGTCCTGAACAGAATTAAATTGTTTGTCTATTGTGAAAATTTGCCGTGGAACACGCACTTCAATGCACTCATGAATGCATTCTATGCGTACCAAATTTACAATTAGTTTGTCTGTAGTGCCTTTTGAAAGCCTAACACTGTAAGATCGTATAGAATAAGCTTTTAAGTGATTCCCACCTGACCCAGATTGTAATTAATAATGGAACGTTTTGGTATTTCGTAAACAACAACAGTAATTGTGTTATGGTGGGGACGCAGGGCTGTATTCCAGGCAAAAAAATACAAGTGTGCTTGCTTCAGTTCCTCAACGACAAAGCAAAAAAAAGAAAAAAAAGAAAGTACCTTATAGTTGAAGGCTCTTCCCTTGAGTAACAAAAGTGTGTTGTAATTAGGAAATGTGCAGTTTGGAGGGGTGTGTGGCCACTTGGAGACACAAATTAGACCTCACACTCAAGACCTTGTAATTGTTTATTCTTATCTTGTACCTACTCTAAAATGTAAGTGAACATTCTTATCATGTTACTGAATGTATCCAGAGTATTTTCAGATTTGTTATTGACAAATGCTGTGAAAAGTACAGTAAATGTCAAATAAATCAATAGTGTAATGTTAGAATTCAGTCTTGTGTCAGGTGAACTGTTGTCCTCACCTATAAATCTCCAAAGTGTTCTCTCATAGTCATGCATATGCTTTGTATAGATCTTCTGATATAAACATTTCAATAGACTAATTTCCATGAGTGTAAGGGGTTAACGCGCACATTACATTGCAAGGTTTTCAGTCTTCATAAAATGTATGTAACAAAAAAAGTTATAATCTGTAACGTACATTGAGTTAGTGTACCATTACAGTTTCAAACGAATACGTTCCATTAAGTCAGTGTTTTTTGTGCTGACTCATTGCTAAATGTATCCTCGGCTGACAACAGCAATATCAGCAGTTCCACCTTAAGGCAGAAAGAGACCACACCCTGTCTGTTTGGTAGAATCTGTGCTGCAGTGAAAGTGTGTGTGTGTGTGTGCTCCAGTGCGATGTCCAGTGATATGTTTCCTCTAGGAAAAAGACGCTGAGGATTGATTCACAGATGGAACAGATCGACTGACTGACCGACCCGACCAAAACCGCATGCGCGCGCGCACACAAACACACAGTTGTATGTCTGAGTGGCAGCATGGTTCCATTCTCAGATGAAGGCTACATTTTCTATGAGCAGCAACAAAAAATGTAGGCTCTGACATCATCAGAACTCCTTAATTGGCTGTTGGATAATTGTAACCTGTGTGAGTGAGTGTCGGAGTAAGAGGGAGAGAGAATGAGTGTGTGAGTGTGTGTCAGAGAGAACGTGTGTGTGCGCACAATTTTTTCAGAGAGAATGTGGTAGTATGTAGCGTGGTCCCATGGTGTTTATACTTGCGTACTATTGTTTGTACAGATGAACGTGGTACCTTCAGGCGTTTGGAAATTGCTCCCAAGGCTTCCAACCAGACTTGTGGAGGTCTACAAGTTATTTTTCTGAGGTCTTGGCTAATTTCTTTTGATTTTCCCATGGATGTCGAGCAAAGAGGCACTGAGTTTGAAGGCAGGCCCTGAAATACATCCACAGGTACACCTCCAATTGACTCATTTTCTGGAATTTTCCAAGCTGTTTAAAGGCATAGTCAACTTAGTGTATGTAATCTTCTGACCCACTGGAATAATGATATAGTGAATTATAAGTGAAATAATCTATATGTAAACAATTGTTGGAAGAATTACTTGTGTCATGCACAAAGTAGATGCACAAAATAGTCCTAACCGACTTGCCAAAACTATAGTTTGTTAACTATAGTGTATGTAAGCTTCCGACTTCCAACTTTAATGATTCAGACCCCTTGACTTTTTCCACATTTTGTTATGTTACAGCCTTATTCTAAAATGTATTAAATGTTTTTCTCTCATCAATCTACACACACACACACACACACACACACACACACACACACACACACACACACACACACACACAATACCCCATAAGTCCGGGCTTTCTGCTGAGCCACTCAGACATTCAGAGACTTGCCCTGAAGCCACTCCTGCGTTGTCTTGGCTGTGTGCTTAGGATCGTTGTCCTGTTGGAAGGTGAACCTTAGCCCCAGTCTGAGGTCCTGAGTGCTCTGGAGCAGGTTTTCATCAAGGATCTCTCTGTACTTTGCTCCATTCATATTTCCCTCGATCCTGGCTAGTCTCCCAGTCCCTGCTGCTGAAAAACATCACCAAAGCATGATGCTGCCAACCCCATGCTTCACCGTAAGGATGGTGCCATGTTTCCTCCAGACGTGATGCTTGGCATTCAGGCCAAAGAGTTATATCTTGGTTTCATCAGACCAAAGAATCTTGATGCTCATGGTCTGAGAGTCTTAAGGTGCCTTTTGGCAAACGCCAAGCGGGATGTCATGTGCCTTTTACTGGAGGAGTGGCTTCCGTCTGGCTACTCTACCATAAAGGTCTAATTGGTGGAGTGCTGCAGAGATGGTTGTCCTTCTGGAAGGTTCTCCTATCTCCACAGAGGAACTCTGAAGCTCTATCAGAATGACCATTGGGTTCTTGGTCACCTCCCTGATGAAGGCCCTTCTCCCAGATTGCTCAGTTTGGCCGGGCGGCCAGCTCTAGGAAGAGTCTTGGTGGTTCCAAACTTCTTCCATTTAAGAATGATGGAGGCCACTGTGTTCTAAGGGACCTTCAATGCTGCAGACATTTTTTGCTACCCTTCCCCAGATCTGCGCCTCGACACAATCCTGTCTTAGAGTTCCACGGACAATTCCTTCGACCTCATGGCTTGGTTTTTGCTCTGACATGCACTGTCAACTGTGGGACCTTATACAGACAGGTGTGTGCCTTTCCAAATCATGTCCATTCAATTGAATAAATAATCATTTGCAACTGGTGAAAAAGGGAAACACGTGCTCCTTGGTCAGCGTAGAGCCCTGGCATACTGCTTTCTGAAAACAGCAGCCTGCAGTTCCACGGTCAGCATTAACCTCCATGGCTTCAATGAGAGATGGCTGTCATTCTCCCCTGATTTTACAAGAAAAGGCATTTTAAGATCATAGCCCTCCAGTCAGCCCTGACAAACATATGTTATTTTCCCCACTTCAAATTAGCCTACAGGTGCGCACCAACGGAGGGTCCAAAAGACCTGACACAGATCAATGCAAAAACACTCACCATGAACATCAGCCTTTTTTCACTGTTTTTAGCGTAGGCTACTGTTACCCAAAACTACCAGAATGTGACATTTACATTTTTGTCATTTAGCAGACGCTCTTATCCAGAGCGACTTACAGTAAGTGCATATTTTTTGTACTGGTCCCCCTCGAACCCACAACCCTGGCGTTGCAAGCGCCATGCTCTACCATCTGAGCTACATGGGACTAAAGACCCTAAAAACAAGTACACACTTTTTTACTATCCGGATATCCGGAATAAAATGTAATCTTATTTGAATAGTGTGAGAAAACAATATATTGGTGAGAATCACAACATAGATTGTACACTATCTATTCTAGCGCTTAAAAGGGCAGTAGCCAATTTTCAGCATTATTTATTCTGCAGTTACTGTATTGCTATTTATTACGTTACCAATCAAATGTACATGTTAATAGTATCTTCCGATTACAATTAATGTGTCTCATTTTAACTAAATGCAATCTATTAGCTTCCAAAATGTAAGTAGGTATATCTAGCTGTCCGATAACAGATATTGCAAACAAATAATCTAAACTAAAACATTTCTGTGCGTCCTTGACAATTGCTAATCAATATCCCAAAACAGCACACGTTTTTTACATCTCTCTTTTGTGGCACCAATGTGAGGGTTTATGGCAGGGTAAAAGGTGTTGCAGTAGTAGTATTGTGTGGTGCGGGAATAATGACAAGTGAACCTGGGGAGCTCGGCGTTCACATTGTCCTAAAAAAGATAACCGGGCCGCAGAATTCAAGCGAACTGAACTCAGACCACCTCTCAGTTGGGTTCGCTTCAGGGGCTCTTTTGAGCGGTCTGAGTTCCTTTGGAGTGTTCACACAGCACAAAATAAATTAAGCAAACCATACTGAGTTCACAAAAATTAAGGGACCATGTGTGAAAACACCCTATCATATATACGTCCCTCCACATTTACACTACACACACACACACACACATCCCTTCACATTTACACTTCACACAAATCCCTTCACATTTACACTACACACAAATCCCTTCACATTTACACTACACACAAATCCCTTCGCATTTACACTACACACAAATTCCTTCACATTTACACTACACACAAATCTCTTCGCATTTACACTACAGAAGACACACTAATACACATCCCCCAAAGAATTGCCAGGGACCTCACAATACGATAATGTGTATACGATATGTATTGCAATTCTCGCAGTTTTACTGCGATTTGATACTGCAGTTTTATTGCGATTTGATGTTCCAAACATAGTGCTCACTATATGTCTGCTGCAAAGAGAAAAGAGAGCATGAGAAGATTTGTTTTGATCAGTCAAGGAAATAAAACATGCTGAAAACATGTCGGCGTACTATTTAAAAAGACGATTTAGAACAAGCTATAGGATGAAAAATATGAGAGTTTTGCTACGTGTACAGCCGACTAGCGCTAGCTAACACTACCGAGCGTTACAAATCGATACTTGGGAGTCAAAGTATCAATATAACGTGGTCCATAATAATATTCCGATATGTAACTATCGATCCCCCCCCCACCACACACATCACTAGTGTGTGTGTGTGTACTCACAGTTCGTCTCGTTGTCTCTGTGACAGCACCATGTTGGCTGTAGTGGCTGCTCTCTCCCTCTGGGGGAGGCGGGTGAGACAGGGTGAGATGGTGTAGGGGGGTTCTCAGGTCCCTCGTCAGACTTCAACCCTCAGAACTGGTGTTCCGCACAGAGGGGGCATAAGAAAGACAGACAAAGAGAGAGATACAGAAAACACAGAGAGGAGGAAAGAGTGGAAGAGAGATTCAATTTACTGATGTTACAGATGAGAAATTAACATAGTACACAAACAATGACTGATATCTGACATTCTGCCCAATGGCAAGGCTCACTGCTCTCTCAGTCTGTCCTCTGACTGACAGGTGTGGAAGAGGTTTAGGTGAATAGTACAATGCATTGACAAGTTAGCCTAATCTAGTACAAAATCACAGAAATCAGTCCATTTGTAGTTCTGCAGCAAAGCATTTCCTTCCTGAGCCATAAGACTGCTGGTACCTGGGGTGGCAATGGCTATAAGCTGCTTAGTGGCTTAGACCACCAAGAGTCTGTCCTAAAGGAATCGCAGACCATGAAAACCAAGCTTCTCTGGTCTGATGAAACCAAGTTTGAACTCTTTGGCCTGAATGCCAAGCGTCACGTCTGGAGGAAACCTGGCACATTACCTACGGTGAAGCATAGTGGTGGCAGCATTATGCTGTGGGAATGTTTTTCAGCGGCAGGTACTGGGAGACTAGTCAGGATCGAGGGAAAGATGAACGGAGCAAACCTGCTCAGGACCTCAGACTGGGGCGAAGGTTCACCTTCCAACAGGACAATGACCCTTCGCACACAGCCAAGACAACGCGGTCTTTGAACGTCAGCCAAAGCCCGGACTTGAACCCGATTGAACATCTCTGGAGAGACCTGAAAATACCCATGCAGCGACGCTCCCCATCTAACCTGACAGAATCTGCTGAGAAGAATGGAAGAAACTTACCAAATACAGGTGTGCCAAGCTGGTATTTAAAAACATTTATCTAAAAACATGTTTTTGCCTTGTTATTATGGGGCAGTGTGTAGATTGATGAGGAAAACAACAATTTTATACATTTTAGAATAAGGCTATAACGTTAACAAAATGTTTAAAAAAGTCAAGGGGTCTCACTACTTTGAATGCATTGTATGCCAAACCATTTCTGATGTACTCAGCGGACCCTTATTAGCAAGTTTTAACAACCCTAATAAAAAAATGTGTATATTATTAGATACTCAATAAGGTCAGATTTCATCATTACTGAAACAGGTTCCAAGTGGTAAATATAAAAGATCCAGTCCATTTAAAAAAAATTGGAGGCCCTTTAAAAAGGTATTGTCAGATATTATTAATCCTAATCAGACAGGTTTTTTACATGGACAATACTTTGAAAATAATATAAGACTAGTACCGGAAACAATAGAACACTATGAAAAATCTGGGAAACCAGAACTGGTGTTGACAGCCGACTTTGAAAAGGCTTTTGATAAAATATAACTGAAATGTGTGTGTGTATGTATGTATGTATGTATGTATGTATGTATGTATGTATGTATATATATATATATATAAATGCCTGGAATATTTAAATTTTGGTGAATCTATTATACAATGGGTTAAAGTTATGTATAGTAACCTTAGGTGTAAAACAGTAAATAATGGCTACCTCTCAGAAAGTATTAACCTGCCAAGAGTAAAACAAGGTTGTCCACTATTGGCATATTTATTTATTATGACCATCGAAATGTTAGCTATTCAAATCAGATGCAACAATAATATCAAGGGGCTAGAAATCCATTGTCTTAAAAACAAAGGTGTCATGGTACTCTGAGGAGTCATGTTCTCTTTTAAATTCACAGTTTGGATCCTTCTACACCCTCAGAGGATCTACATAATTGTTCTAACCTCTGGATTACAACCAAAAGTGTACTATATTACATATTGTCTCACTAAAAAAATGACTGTGTAGTATACCAAACCAATAAAATGGTCTGACGGTAAAGTGGACATACTCTGTATTCATATCCTGAAAGAAAGGTTTTCACTGCAATACATTTTAATAGAAAGTTAGCAAAAATAGATACAATCTTGCTACCTGTCCATTTGTGGAAAGATCTCCCTGATTAACTCTTTCGTCATAACCCAGTTTACCTATTTGCTTATGGCCTTGCCTACAACTAGCAACTTGTTTTTTAAATTATATGAGCAATAAATATTACATTTTATTAGGAATGAGACATAAACAGGCCTATTTATATAAGTAATATGAATTCAGAGGACTGGTGGAGTTGTCACACATGCAGCTAATGGAAATGTCTACTCTACTGAAAATTACAAATCAGCTAATTGCAGCATTAACGCAAAAATGAGGCAAGTGGAAGGGGTAGATTGTAAGGAACATACCGGTCGGCCTTGATTTAAAAACCAAAATTGATTTAATTTTTTTTTGATAAATAACAAAAAGTATACCGTTTTAATTTAAGGACCAAATAATGTACAGCTGTGCCATATAGATTGCAAAATAATTGGGAAGAGATTTTCTATCTACCGATTCCATGGCACATGGTTTATGAACTGATACACCAAAAAATGTACTTAGTTTTTCTATTAAAATTATACTAAATGCTTGATTTGGTGTTATGTAGCAAAATTTTTAATTGTGTTTTTTTTTTTTACATTGGTTAAAAGCAGATACACAGAGCAACAAAATGGTAGAGCATAACACTGCATTTGAGGAACAATGGGAAAGTAATTCTGCTTTGAAAGTTGATAAACTTGTAACCTCACTTTTGAGAAAATGGACTTTGAATGTTTTGGTACCTACTGGGGAGATCTTTGTCTACACCCATTCAGCATCGTTCAAACACTTAAGCTTTAGCCCCGCCAATCTCTTTAAGGGCTGATCCGAGCGTTCTGTCCTAACAGCAGCAGTCAAGCACCCAAGCTAACCTTGGCTAGCTACTTACAGACACAAATGAGAGAACAGCTCACTGACCATTTTACTCGCCCTAGCAGAGCTGGTTAAGCTGTTTTTATGTTATCCAGAGTGTTGGTGACTGCAACTGAGTGGCGCAGAGGTCAAAGGCAATGCATCTCAGTGCAAGAGGCATCGCTACAGTCCCTGGTTCGAATCCAGGCTGTATAACATCTGGCGGTGATGGCCAGATGTGGGGCGGTGCACAATTGGCCTAGCGTCGTCCGGGTTTAGCAGGGGTAGGCAGTCATTGTAAATAAGAATTTGTTCTTAACTAACTTGCCTAGTTAAATAAAGGTAATGCTGGCAACAATTTCAATAATGTTGCCAACGTTTACTGACACCGGCAATATTCAACAGTTGTTGAGCATTCCTAAATCAGTTATTTTTACCAGTGTGTAGATTGAGGATTTCTTTTTATTTAATCCATTTTAGAATAAGACTAACTTAACATAATGTGGAAAAGTCAAGGGGTCTGAATACTCTCCGAATGCACTGTGTGTGTGTGTGTGTGTTTTGTGGACACAAGGAAGTTGCACTTAAAAGTTAACAAATTGATAATACATTTTCTATTTTTTTGAAAAACATTAGACTCAAGATACATTTTTGGTTACTACATGATCAAATCAAATCTGATTTGTCACATGTGCCAAATACAACAGGTGGTTATTCTTCAAATTATTTAATAAAATGTGCTGTAGTTGCCACAACAATGAGGTACTTTTAACATAACACTTGCATTTGGTTGACATTGGTTTGCCTGTAGCCAAAATACTGACATACCACTGAAGATGCGCCATATGTGAATGGCCAGCATGTGCATGCCATGCAGTGAATGAGAGAGGCTGCTTGTGATTGTTTTTTGTTGTATTAACAGAGTGAAAAATGTATGGAGAAAATCACAGCCTCTTACAATATGGATATTGCACACATCAATATCGCAATATTGATCTAAATTCAATTAATCATGCAGCCCTAGTTTCAATGTTCCAAACATATTGCTCATCACGTCTTCTGCAGAGGGACAAGAGAGAGCCATGAGTGATGGAAATAAAAGTGCTGAAAACAAATTGGCTCCCAATTTAAAAAGAAGACTGAGAACAAGCTATGAAATAACAATACTGGAGCATTGGTGCAGGTACAGCCAACTAGCGCAAAATTTAGAATCGGGAAAAATAATATCCAGATATTAAGGGATGCACATTTCGGTTAATGTTTCTGGTCCATTTGGTCATTCCAATGGGGGAAATGGGGTTTTGGGATAACCTTAGATCCTATTTTTGGTTTTTAACACAAGCTAAGGAGATCTTATAAGTTTTGTTCCATGAGATAATCAGTCAGTTAAGATTACCTTTATGACTCCTTTATAAGCGGCAGGTAGCCTAGCGGTTAAGAACATTGGGCCAGTAACTTATAGGTCGCTGGTTCAAATCCCAGAGCCGACTATGTTTCAGTGATAAATTACTGAAACGTGATGTGCTCGTTGATTATTCTTCCAAATTCACAAAAGCCTGTGTTTACCACATATCTTATTTTTCGGCGTTTATCCAAAAACCCTACAAATACGCCATTAATTCTCCCCATAGGCTTTGTACAACGAACCATGGCGTAAGTTAGTGCTTACAAAAATACGACTTTGCATTCACTTTGAGTCCCCCCTCCCCCCAGTGACATCTAACGTTACTTTGTATTGGACATAAAGTTTCAGGAAAATACCCTACTGGCTTGCTAACGGTTGACAACACAAATATTTAACCTAACGTAAGCCACCTTAACGTTATACGGTCTGAACCGAAATATAGAACGTTCGATGTAGAGTAGCCACTAGACAACCAGAGGACCACGTTGTCTGTGTAACGTTGTAAACACCAGCCAAAGCAAACGACCATCATGCGAAAACTCCACCCTGTTTAGCTTACATTTTGGTGTCAACCAAGCTGTTTCATCACACGACCGATGTGATTTATTTCGGACACTCAGCCCATGTAAGCCTTGAACCACATGGAGATGTGCTTGAGGAATCAACACCAGAAATGTGATGTTACTTATTTACCTATCTCAAACGGCAAGCAAGATAGCTCACGTTCAACATCAGCGGTTTTGCTGGCTAGCCAGCTAACATGCATACAGTTAGCTGTGTTTACATAAGTAGACAGCTCTTTCACTTAGTTAGATTAAATTTCGGCGCTGGCAGAAAAGCAAAGGTGACAGTTACTTAAATAGGTGGTTTACTAGCCAATATACCGGTAGGCTATATGATCTAGCATGGAAGGAATTGGCTATCCGGCTCGTTAACTAGCAAGCTGGGGCCAAGGTTGCAGCAATGACCAACATACGCCCTTCCAGACAGTTAGTTAACAAATGCAGCTAACACGTTAGATAGTAAGACCGACATTGAAGCGGTCCGTTAGTATTGTATCTTGCCAAAGTCCTCTCGCCAAACATGACATTGTCACACAACAGGAGTAAACTACCTAACTACACTATTGTCAAAGATGTTCCAATCTATTTGTGACTATAGTCTATACAGTTAGTTCTGTGATTTCAAATCATTCCGCATTCTGACCATTTAAAGTCGAACCAATTGAGCCGTGGCTAATTGTTATACTGTCTGCCTTGCTAGCTACTAAAGTTTAAAATCTTAGTATGGTAACGTTATACGTAAACAAACTCGGTGTGAATGCCCGCTAGCTAGCCAAGTTGCAACATTGCGAGACAACACTGGATACATGTATCAGAGTAAGTTAGTATCATGATGTAGCTACATCAATCAATTTCCCAACCTTATGTTGCTGTAACTGCCTCCGCCATTTTGAGACAGACGGGAAGAGCAAAAAGAAATGCAGCCACATCGTCATCATTACCACTTAATTTCATGGCAAATCAAGATCGTGTAAACATGTACAACCAAATCAACTCACCTTTCTACGGATGATCGGGCCGTGTTCTGTGATCTAAATAGGCGATAAAATGTTTTTGCTGGGATATATCCTATCACCCGGCAGGATCAATCTTGTTTTCTCCTCCTTGATTTCAGGACGCGCACGGGCTGGCGTTGCTTCGCAGGAGGTGACCGCGCGGCGCGCACGGCCCATTCAAATGATTTGGTACTGAAAACTCCTCTTCCAAACATCATCTGTCCAACAGATGTGCCTGCGTTTTTACAGATGTCTATTCCAAAATTCCCGTACTTGGTGCACATGTGCTTCGCAAGGCTTCAGACAGATTTGAAGCCAGTACTTGGTGCACATGTGCTTCGCAAGGCTTCAGAAAGGTTTGAAGCATGGAGGTCATTTTTGCTGTCGCTGCGTTCCCCGCCTTGTTCCACCAAATGGTCAAAAATGCTGCATGGAGACACATTCATTGACAATACAATTGGATTACCTGGTAAATTGAACGTGAAACAATTAGCAGGAAAGTGGCAATTTATTAGTTAAGCTGTCTACCAAAGTGGTTAGCTTTGTAGTTAGATAGATAGCTAGCTAACTGGATAGAATGTTTATGAACTTCTGTTTGTACCACCACATGGTAAAGCAACGTATCGCAGCCTGGTGCGGACCTCCAACGCAGCGTTACGTACTGCTCCATTGACAATGAATGACTTCCGCCGGAACACAAAGAGTTTGACGCATCTGGTGGACATGAAGGAAAGTGGTGAGAAGCAGAGTGGACGGCGTCCTTGCGCAAAATGGTATGCAGCATCATCTGGATATTGGTGCAACAAAAGTTCAACATTCACCTTCTGCTAGTATTTCTGTCAAGCTGTTGTCAACATACTAGTTGATGCATACGTTCGATAAATCAAATGTATGCACCACACATAACGTACAGCAACTGCCTCTACAACGCAAACCAAAACTGTTAACATTTAAGCCTATGTACATATTGTGATCTCATATGTTATAGAAAATGAGAGTGGGAGTCAACATGATCAACATGTGACCTGTACATTTAAAAGGTGAATGACGTGTTAATAAAGTTGCAGTCTGATTGCAGTACGAAAAGATACCCCACTGTCTATATTCCTCCGTCTGAGTAGCACTGGGTATGTGCCAGGAAACGCTGGAGTGTAGAATATATACTCTGTTAACAGATTACCCAGAGTTACCCAAGAAGATTAACCTGAGTTACTCAGAGACAGTTAGTCAGAGTTTTACCACCTAGAGAAAGTCGTAAAGAACCACGTGTCTTCGGTGAGGAAGGGCAGGCTATGCTAGCACCATGACTAGACGAACCGAGTTGGGTAGCCGTTGGTCGCGGCTAGTTTTTGACAGAGATTAAAATAATTATGAGCTGTGGGAGACAACATTTTTGGGCCATCTTCGGTTGCAAGGGATAAAGGAAACAATTTTGAATGAGCCTACAGACGATGAAGGAGAGCTGGTAAGAGACGGCGAGAAAAATGCAGAGGCCTATGCGGAGCTAATCCAGTTTTTGGACGATAAAAGTTTGTCGCTGGTAATGAGAGAAGCAGCAGACAATGGGCGTAAAGGGCTGTATATTTTGAGAGACTATTATGCAGGTAAAGGAAAGCCACGTATAATAAGTCTGTACACTGAATTGACTTCACTTCAAAAGTCGAACAGTGAGAGTGTGACAGAATACGTCATACACGCAGAAACCGCCATTACAGCATTGAGAAACGCTGGCGAGACATTGAGTGACAAGCTGTTGGTGGCAATGGTTTTAAAAGGACTGCCCGAATCATTCAAACCTTTTGCAATTCATGTCACACAAAGTGAAGAGGCGATGCTTTTCGCCAAATTTAAAACAAAGCTATGAAGCTATGAGGACACAGAGAAGATGCGTGCAAAAGCATACGATGGCCATGTCACGGGGCGGCAGGTAGCCCAGTGGTTAGATTGTTGGGCCCGTAACCGAAAGGTTGCTGGATCGAATCCCCGAGCTGACAAGGTAAAAATCTGTCGTTCTGCCCCTGAACAAGGCAGTTAACCTAGGCCGTCATTGAAAATAAGAATAAGAATTTGTTCTTAACTGACTTGCCTAGTAAAATAAAGGTAAAAAAAAAAATGAAGGCACGAGAGCACTCGAATGGGAGACCTGTCAAGGCAAGTGTAAGCGAAAGAAGAGCCGAAAGCGCGGACATAGTGTGTTTCCGATGTGGTCTTAAAGGACATAAAGCCTGCGCATGCCAACGCAAGCAATGGTGCAGTCATGGTAAAAGTGGCACACATCAGGACGCAACCTGCAGGCGGAAAAGAGAAAGGTCTGATGATAGACACAGGGGCAACTTCGCATATCATCACGGATATAACAAAGTTCAAGAAGTTCAACAACAATTTCCAAGCCGAGACACACTGCGTGGAGTTGGCTGATGGCACGAGGTGCAATGGATTTGCGGAGCGCAGAGGAGACGCAGAGATTTGCTTGATCGACAGCAGAGGGAGACCTCACAAAACCTCACAGGACATCTTCTCTGTGAAAGCAGCTACTACAAGCGGATCGACTATTATCTTCAAGGATGGGGGACGACATCCTACGACACAGAGACGGTACAAAATTCCACATTCATGAGTACAACAGACTGTACTACTTGCATACAGTAAATATTGAATGTGATGACCAGTGTAATGGGTGTTATGATATGCAAACATGGCATGAGATTTTAGGTCATTGTAATTATGATGATATTCAGAAATTACAGAGTGTCGTTGAAGGTATGACAATCAAGGGTAAAACAGATAAACCTAACCCACATTGTGAAGTGTGCATTCAGGGAAAGTTTATCCAAACCAGGAACAGGAATCCTGATATAAGGGCCAAAGCAGCTCTAGAGTTGTTACACACAGATCTAGCGGGACCAATAGATCCAGAGTCCAGAGATGGGTATAGATTTGCACTTTCATTTACTTATGATTATTCCAGTGCAGTGTTTGTGTATTTTCAAAAAAATAAGAGTAACACAGTGTAAGCAACAGAGAAGTTTCTTGCTGACATACAGGAAGGTTAAATCGATCAGGTCTGACAATGGTACAGAGTTCATGGGAAAGAATTACCAGGCACTACTAGGAATGGAATTAGACATGAAACATCAGCACCATACTCACCACACCAGAATGGTACAGCTGAACGAAATTGGCATACTTTATTTGACATGGCTAGGTGTATTCTCATAGAGAGTGAGTTACCAAAAGAGTTATGGAACTATGCTGTGCAGACAGCAGCTGTTGTTAGGAACAGATGTTTCAACAATCGTACAAACCAGACACTTTACCAAATGTTGACAGGAAAAAGGCCTAATCTATCTAGAATGCAGATGTTTGGGTCTGTTTGTTTTGCTTATAAACAGGACAAGAAAAAGTTAGACTCGAGATGTAAAAAGGGACTGTTTGTCGGATACGACAAGAATAGTCCAGCTTACATGGTCTATGATCCTAATAGTGGAAAAGTGCAGAAGCACAGGCTGGTGAAGTTTGTAACCAAAACTATCACAGAGCAGCAGACGCAAACTGATATAGTACCCGAAGTGAATAAGTATCAGATGGAGAAAGTGATGATCAGATACTGATTAATGTAGATTACTGTTACAGAGTGGCATGTAACGTACCCCTAACATTCAGGGAAGCTATGACCTCGACTAATTCTGAGAAATTGATTAATGCGATGGATGATGAAATGCATTCACTCAGAGAAAATGACACATTTACCTTAACCAACTTACCTGAGGGTAAGAAAGCAGTGGGGGGTAGATGGGTATATGCAATCAAAAGAGATGTTGATGGGTCTGACAAATGTAATTCATTTCTCAGAATTACGTAGCAAAAGGATACAGTCAGAAGATGGATGTAGATTATGAGGAGACATTCTCTCCAACTGATAACCTAACCAGTATCAGAGTGTTGATGCAAAAAGCAGCACAGGAAAACCTCATTTTACATCAGATGGATGTTAAAACTGCCTACCTACATGCTCCAATAGATTGTGAAATCTACATGGAACAACCAGAGGGCTATAGAGTGGAATCTAGCACAAATGGAAAGTTGGTGTGTAAGCTAGAAAAGTCACTATATGGGTTAAAACAATCAGGAAGGAATTGGAACAAAACACTACATGAGTATTTGGACGAAAATAAGTTTGTACAAAACCCAGCTGATCATTGTGTTTACACTAGAGAAACAGAAAATGAGAAAGTGATCTTGTTAATATGGGTTGATGATTTGATCATTGCTGCCAGTGATGAAAATGCCCTGAAGGGTGTGAAGGAGATGCTTGCAGCTACATTTTAAATGAAAGATCTGGGCAAACTGAAACATTTCCTTGGTATTGATTTTTAATGGATGATGAAGGTGTGAAAATGACCCAGAAAAGACCCAGAAAAAATACAGAGGCAGTAGGTAGCCTGATTTATCTGACTACATGTACAAGACCTGATTTAAGTTTTGTAGTAAGCAAACTGTCACAGTACTTTACTGAGCCAACAGAAGAACAGTGGTCTACAGTAAAACAAGTATTGAGATATCTAAAAGGAACAATGGAAAAAGAGTTAAGTTACAAAAAGTGTGACAACGAGAAATTGGGGATTCATGCGTACAATGCAGATTGGGCAGCGGACGTAACCGATAGACTAGTACAACCTGTTACTGCATAAGCCTAAATGAAAATGGTTCTTTGATTTCATGCGAGGCAGAGTACATGGCATTAGCCGCAACTACGCAAGAGTGTATATATTTAGTACAATTGCTTGAAGGTATGGACAGATGTCAGTACACACTACCTAAGGTTTATGAGGACAACCAAGGTACAATAGCGTTAGCAAAAAATCCTGTAACTAGACAGAAATGCAAGCATATTGACATAAAGTATAATTTTGTAAGATCTACTGTAAATGATGGGAAAATATGTTTGGTCTATTGCCCAACAGACCAAATGGTAGCAGATGTGATGACAAAACCTGCAACAAAGTTTAAGTGGATTAAATTTGCAAGGTATGTTTTTGGAAAGTAGCCATGTATGAAGGGCTAACAAATGCGAGGTGAAAGACCTCAGGATATATTTTGAGTTGAGAAGATAACAATGTGAGATCAAGTGGGGGTGTTAACATTTAATCCTATGTACATTTTGTGATCTCATATGTTATAGAAAATGATAGCCATTGGGAGTCAACATGATCAACATGTGACCTGTACATTTAAAAGGCGAATGACGTGTTAATAAAGTTGCTGTCGGTGTGATCGAGGAGTCAGCTTTTCCCAACTTTATGCAAATCAACAGCAGCGACCTCTGGGCGATGACCAATCAATGTGACCCTATGCAACCCAACGATGGATACTTTTTTTCAGCAAAGTTGGCTGACAAAAATACTAGCTAGAATGGATGCAAATGTGAGTAATTATGTGAAAAAATATGTTAGTTATTGTAGACAAACGATTATGCATATTTTGTTTGACAAAGTTAATTTATGAATATCGATATTTAGCAAGCTAGCTGACTAGCTAACATTAGCCATCTAGCTAGCTAGCTTTATGGGTGTTTTGACATGGGTAATTGTAATTAGTGTTGTTTTACGCTTTGAACACACAGACTGCAACATTTAGCCAAATGCTACCATTTCTGTCAACCCGTTTTCGCATACGTTTGATAAATCCAAGGTATGCACCACACAGAACGCACTGCAACTGCCTCTGCAACACAATCCTGCAAGGTAAACACAGCATTCCATTGGAAATTAATGTACTTCTGGTGTACCAAAACGCAATGTCGCAGTCGGTGTGTTCAAAGCGTTAGGGACTCCTGAGAAAACCAGCAAGCCAGGCTGTCATCTTGTGAAACAGTGGATTTAAAGAATCTAGCTAGCTAAAGCATTTAGCATGACAACGGGTCGTTGTCATGCTGGAAGACCCAGCCACTACCCATCTTCAATGCTCTTACTGAGGGAAGGAGGTTGTTGGCCAAGATCTCGCGATACATGGCCCCATCCATCCTCCCCTCAATACGGTGCAGTCGTCCTGTCCCCTTTGCAGAAAAGCATCCCCAAAGAATGATGTTTCCACCTCCATGCTTCACGGTTGGGATGGTGTTCTTGGCGTTGTACTCATCCTTCTTCTTCCTCCAAACACGGCGAGTGGAGTTTAGACCAAAAAGCTCTATTTTTGTCTCATCAGACCACATGACCTTCTCCCATTCCTCCTCTGGATCATCCAGATGGTCATTGGCAAACTTCAGATGGGCCTGGACATGCGCTGGCTTGAGCAGGGGGACCTTGCGTGAGCTGCAGGATTTTAATCCATGACGGCATAGTGTGCTACTAATGGTTTTCTTTGAGACTGTGGTCCCAGCTCTCTTCAGGTCATTGACCAGGTCCTGCCGTGTAGTTCTGGGCTGATCCCTCACCTTCCTCATGATCATTGATGCCCCACGAGGTGAGATCTTGCATGGTGCCCCAGACTGAGGGAGATTGACCGTCATCTTGAACTTCTTCCATTTTCTAATAATTGCGCCAACAGTTGTTGTCTTCTTACCAAGCTGCTTGCCTATTGTCCTGTAGCCCATCCCAGCCTTGTGCAGGTCTACAATTTTATCCCTGATGTCCTTACACAGCTCTCTGGTCTTGGCCATTGTGGAGAGGTTGGAGTCTGTTTGATTGAGTGTGTGGACAAGTGTCTTTTATACAGGTAACGAGTTCAAACAGGTGCAGTTAATACAAGTAATGAGTGGAGAACAGGAGGGCTTCTTAAAGAAAAACTAACAGGTCTGTGAGAGCCGGAATTCTTACTGGTTGGTAGGTGATCAAATACTTATGTCATGCAATAAAATGCAAATTAATTATTAAAAAATCATACAATGTGATTTTCTGGATTTTTGTTTTAGATTCCGTCTCTCACAGTTGAAGTGTACCTATGATAAAAATTACAGACTTCTACATGCTTTGTAAGTGGGAAAACCTGCAAAATCGGCAGTGTATCAAATACTTGTTCTCCCCACTGTAGATAGATAGATAGATAGATAGATAGATAGATAGATAGATAGATAGATAGATAGATAGATAGATAGATAGATAGATAGATAGATAGATAGATAGATAGATAGATAGATAGATAGATAGCTACGAAAAACACAGGGCAGGTGCAAAATGACAGAACGAAATACACAAAAGACAGATACACGATACATAATACATAGTGCGGCAATATGAAAAAGTATAAAAATACACTAAGTCTGGAGTGGAAAATTGAATCAAATCACATTTTATTTGTCACGTGCCAAATATAACAGGTGTAGACCTTAGTGTTGTATTCTGCGCATGTAACAAGTACAATTTGATTTGATTCAATTTGCAGTAAATGTACAATTTTGTAAGGTTGCCTTGCTGATATTTGCCATGCAATGCAGCTGAAGTAACCTAGCTAGCTAACTATTTTCTTGCTTATTGTGTAGAGGAGAATAAAAATACCTGTATGCCTATGGATGTGTGCTAGCTATGTAGCCTATCTGTGTATGGACCCTAAAATGTTTGGTATAAATATTAGTTCAGAACATTGGTTTTAATTGCTTCCACCAGTTAATCATTAATCCCCAAGAAATTGCAGAAAACAACTGTTACACACAACTGTTACATGTCGTTATTATAACGTCAATATTAGCTAGCTATATGATCCTAGCTATGAACCTCAGCTATCATAGCCGGTTTGTATCTGTCACGGTGCGGAGTTAAGGGACGATATACGGAGCGATCGTGGAGTGACATCCTTTTTATTTGAATGAGATGTTCTCACGAAGCATTACAAATAAACAAGGAGAGTGAAATAATAGAACTACTAACAAAAACACAGTGACTTACTTGAGTTGCTGGCAGTGCAGACAAACACAAAACAAACAATGATCCACATGCAGGTGGATGGGAGAGAAGGCTAAATACCATTCCCAATCAGAGACAACGCTAGACAGCTGTCTCTGATTGGGGATCATTCACCTTCCCTCCCTGATGTAAGGACTGGGTTGTGGTTCCCCCTGATGGACATAAAGGTTACCACAATCCAGCCCTTACAGTACCCCCCCCCCCCCAAGGCGCGGGCTCCCGACCGCGATACCTCCCCCCAACCAAGAACCACAAAGTCCAACATATACAAAAAAAACAAAGAGGGGGGAACTTGCGGAATACTGGGGAGGTTGTTGTTGGTGGGGGCTCCGGCTCCGCCCTCGGGTGTGGCGTCTGTATTGCCGGCAGCTTCCTCCTTGCCTCCCCTTTGTCTGCCCGATCCTGTGGAGCGGACTGCTCCGGCACGGGAGCGAAGCAGACGACCGGCCCCGGACTGGGCACCGGTGGAGCGGACTGCTCCGGCACGGGAGCGAAGCAGACGACCGGCCCCAGACTGGGCACCGGTGGAGCGGACTGCTCCGGCACGGGAGCGAAGCAGACGACCGGCCCCGGACTGGGCACCGGCGGAGCGGACTGCTCCGGCACTGGAGCGAAGCAGACGACCGGCCCAGGACTGGGTACCGGTGGAGCGGACTGCTCTGGCTCTGGAGCGGAGCAGACGGCTGGACCCGGATTGGGCTCCGGACTGCTGACCTTCACTGGAGGTCTCGGGCTGCTGACCTTCACTGGAGGCTTCGGGCTGCTGACCTTCACTGGAGGCCTCGGGCTGCTGACCTTCACTGGAGGCCTCGGGCTGCTGACCTTCACTGGAGGCCTCGGGCTGCTGACCTTCACTGGAGGCCTCGGGCTGCTGACCTTCACTGGAGGCCTCGGGCTGCTGACCTTCACTGGAGGCCTCGGGCTGCTGACCTTCACTGGAGGCCTCGGGCTGCTGACCTTCACTGGAGGTCTCGGGCTGCTGACCTTCACTGGAGGCTCAGGGCTGTTGACCTTCACTGGAGGCTCAGGGCTGCTGACCTTCACTGGAGGCTCAGGGCTGCTGACCTTCACTGGAGGCTCAGGGCTGCTGACCTTCACTGGAGGCTCAGGGCTGCTGACCTTCACTGGAGGCTCAGGGCTGCTGACCTTCACTGGAGGCTCAGGGCTGCTGACCTTCACTGGAGGCTCAGGGCTGCTGACCTTCAGTGGAGGCTCAGGGCTGCTGACCTTCACTGGAGGCTCAGGGTTGCTGACCTTCACTGGAGGCTCAGGGTTGCTGACCTTCACTGGAGGCTCAGGGTTGCTGACCTTCACTGGAGGCTCAGGGTTGCTGACCTTCACTGGAGGTCGGGTGCGAGGAGCCGGCACTGGGCGTACCGGACTAGGCAGACGCACCGTTTGGCTGGTGCGCTGAGCTGGCACGGGTCGCACCGGGCTTTTGTTTTGCGCACCGATGTTTGGGTGCGCTGAGTCGGTCTCCTCCTCCTCCGACTCTGGACCGGCGCTGAAGGCACCGGGCTGGGAACTGGCACTGGATTAGGACTGTTGCTGTCGTTGTCTCTCCAGCGCCAATCCCCATCCTGTGAGGGTTCCTCCCGGAACCCCCACGAGTGAGGGAACAGAAGCACATCGTCGTCGTCTTCCTCCGACTCCTCTCTGTACTTCCGCTCCCATGGCTGTAGGGGCTCCTCCGGGAACCCCCACGAGTGCAGTGGTCGGGGCTCTTCTCCCTCGATCCCCGACCACCCCCATAGCCCCCCCCCAAAATCAGTTTGGGGGTTTTTCTGGGCTCCAGGCTGGTCCCTAGCTTTTTTGGCCCGCCGACTCTTTCCCCGACGTCGGCGCCGCTGCTCCGGACCCCAGCCTTCCTCCACCGCACGATAATGGGAGTATTCCTCCTCGGTAATTTTCCCCATACCGAGGAGGATATCTCCCAATGTCAGGCTCCGTTGCGTCCCGGGTTGGTGGATCATTCTGTCACGGTGCGGAGTTAAGGGACGATATACGGAGCGATCGTGGAGTGACATCCTTTTTATTTGAATGAGATGTTCTCACGAAGCATTACAAATAAACAAGGAGAGTGAAATAATAGAACTACTAACAAAAACACAGTGACTTACTTGAGATGCTGGTAGTGCAGACAAACACAAAACAAACAATGATCCACATGCAGGTGGATGGGAGAGAAGGCTAAATACCATTCCCAATCAGAGACAACGCTAGACAGCTGTCTCTGATTGGGGATCATTCACCTTCCCTCCCTGATGTAAGGACTGGGTTGTGGTTCCCCCTGATGGACATAAAGGTTACCACAATCCAGCCCTTACAGTATCAACTTCAAGACAGTTTAAATGGCATTAATGAAGCCTATGGATTGAGTAGAATATAATATAACTTTATTGTGCCAAGGATTCAAGTCGTATATACATGTAGTTATTACCAAGCATGAGTTCGCCACATTGTAGACTGTACATTGAATATATTCACTCATCATGTACTCTACCTTGACAAATAAAGGTGCCGTTCAGGTGTGAATGTCTGTGAGAAGTTATTTTTCATTCATATCCAATACCAGGAGTATCAAACTCCAGTCTGTGAATGATGCTGTGTCTGCATGTATGTATTACAATTATACACTTCAACAGTGTTTACCAATCCTGGGACAATGGTTACACATTGTAACTCTGCAATAAACTACAACACATGATTTAACTAGTTAAAGGCTGATTTGTCATTCATATAGAACCAGAATTTAAAAAACAGTACACTACACATCCTATGCAACAGGTTAATCTCAATATCTAATTTCCTTAATCTGCACTGATCTGAGGACACAGGATAGGTGTAGCATTTCATCAAATTAGACTTAATTTCAACCAGTAGAGAATGTGAACCAATTCCAGTAGAAAATCTGAAAGGTTTTATTGAAAGAAGTTTATTATCCAAGTGTTATAAATACATAATAAATGCATTATAAATATTATAATTGTAATATGTTATAAATACAAGTTCTATCTGTGCTTCAATGCACTGACACAGCATTGGGCCCCCAGTAGGCCCGTGGGTTATTTTAGAGCAGATGAGGTGGTGATGACAGGACTGGGGGTTGGCATCCTCTCTAACATCAAAACATAGAGTACCTGCAGACGAGAGACAGATGCTGAGAGAGAGCATGATTAAGTCTTGTCTTTTTAATTTTAACACTGTCAGTCGTCATAATCATCAGGAGGTGAAATGCAAAACTGACCTTGGATCATTAACTCTGGGACTACTACATCTATCTGTATTTCAATGTAAAGTATCTTTAATAACACTTCCTGTTGACCCGACCAAGTGACCTCTCACCTATGATCATTCTGTGCCCTCTGTGTCAGGCAGTTCAGAAGCGGGAGGGGTTCACCAACACGGCTGATATAACCTAGAGCAATGGTGCCCAGGACGTCGATCGCGGTCGACTGGTCGATAACAAACTTCTTTCTAGTAGACCGCATAAAAGTTTTCAAAATGTATGCACTAAAAATACATATTTTGGCAATTACCACCGAGTCTGCTTAAAAATAATGAGGTCCACAGTTCTGAAGCACCGTATGCTTTGCTTACAGATTAGCTTCTTTCTCGAATATTACTGCACAGATAAAATATTTAAAAAAAACGGATTGACATGAAATTGGACCAACCCGCAGCACTATAGTTGCTACATTTGTTTTCCAAACGGTCGCTACCATAGCAACTGGCTGCAGTTAGTACGTTTACATTTCCACGCTTGCGAGACCTCTAACAGACCTTTGTTGTTCCAGTGGTAGTAGTTTTTTTACTAGGTTTTTTTCTATGAAGTTGCGTTTATGTTTTTAAGATGAGTGCTGGACCAAGCATCAGGAAACCAGAAAATCTACCACTTTCACAGTGGGAGGAAGATTATCTTTTCACCACAACAAATTAAAAATGTGTGTGTCTGATCTGCCATTCAAACGTAGTTCTTGCTAAGCATTTCAAAACTGTTCACAAGAAATATGAAAGTGACTTTCCAGCTAAAAGATACATAAGAGAAAAGTAAAAGAGTTGAAGTCTCAACTAGCTGCCCAACAATTAATCTTTACAAGGCCCAGCTCAAAATCAAAGGCAGCCACAATTGCATCATTCCAGGTGAGTCGCAACCCAGCAAAGCACCAGAAACCGTTTTAGGATGGAAAAATGGTAAAAGAGGCCTTTTTAGAGGCAGCAGAATCATTGTTTGATGATGAAAAAAATCATTTCCGCTATTAAGGATGTTCAGCTATCCATAAATACTGTTTGAACGCGTTAGGAAGAGGGTGGAAAAAGTAGATGTAACTAAAGTCTGGGCACCCCTGACCTAGAGGATTTAGGGAGAAGGGTGGAGAGGGATGAAGTGGAGAGAGACTTATTGAGAAAATAAGGTAGTTAAAGAAACAGTATTCAACAGGAATATATGTGTGTGGTCTCACCTGGTGTCCACACTGAGTTGCTGCAGAGTACTTTATACTAAAAAACATACGATGCACACAAGGACAAACAAATAGCGTAGATACATAAATAGAAATAATGGAGTGTCTTACTATTCTCCATGGTTGGTCCTCTTGCCTATTCTTTGAAGGTGGAAGGAGCCACAGTTATACACCTGAGCCTGCTTACTGCACAACACAATCTATCAATCAGATTGATACACAAGTGTGTGGGTTGTCTAATTGTTCAAAATTGTTTCAATATGAGTGATTCTTAAAAGAGCCTGTTGTTTTTGTAGACATCACCTTTACCTGAACAGCAAAGGGAGAGAAACTGGTAATTGAATAACTGTAGTTGACATAGCTAGGTAAATAGTCTTATTGCAATGTGGGTGGCTCTTAAAAGAGCCTTTGATTGTGCATAGTGCAGTCTATGGTGTTGTCAGGGAACAGCACCCTCTTCCAGAAAGTAGTCCATCACAACTTTTTCCCACTGACCTTTGTCGATAGCGCCTGATAAATTCAGAGCAGCACTTTTATTTAGAGCAGTAGCAACATATTTGCAGTTCTCCATGGCTAACTTTATATATTTCGAAAAAACTGCAGTAGAAAGGAGTATCTACGCATAACGAGTAGCTTATTTTAAAGACACAAAATACTACACCGCAGAACAATCTGAAACTCATCTCTCGGTGTAAGGAAGATGTAGGCTGAGTGGAATCCATAAGCGGGTCTTTATTAAAGGATCTGAGCATCAAATCCAAACAATAGTCACAACTCGTAGTCAGGTCACAGGCCTTGGTCGAAGCACAGGTAAAACAATCCAATGGTAGACAAATCCAAAAAACAGCAATCCAAAAGCGTGAGTCGAAAGGCAAAACAATGGTCATAACAGTAATCATCAATAGAGAATGGTAGAACGCTTAGTAAGGCAGAGAACTGGCAATACTTCGCAATAAGGCAGTGATAGCACATGGCTTAAATACAGGGTGACAGGAAATGACAAGACAGGAATGATGTGGCAGGAACAGGAAGTAACAGAGTTCAATATTCAGGTGATGGCTCCCTCTGATGTACTGGTGCCTGATCAAACGTTACACTCGGCATGTCCAGCCCACTCATTATCTCAGCCAATCATGGCTAGCGGCAATGTTCCTATCTATTTCTGTGGCTAAACGGACTAGGCTCGTAATTTAACAACTGTATTCGTATTTACAGATGGCATACAAGTTTGTTATTAAGGCACATGAAAGTTCAAATGTTTCAGAAGGCACATATTTTTTTGTTCAAATGGCTCTCCTGTGAAGTCGTGACTTGCGACATATGCCTAGTTTCCTGAAACGGGTCACAAATACCACTTGAAGCTTGATGAGTTGATCGTTTGAAGCAGCTGTGTAGTGCTAAGGCAAAAACAAAAATGTGCACCCCTTTGAATCCCCAGGACCAGGACTGAGAACCGCTGCTCTTCATTGAGACCTCATCTGCAGACAGGCTTTCACTGCTCTCTGTATTTGAGGATAGAAAAATCACAAGAAACAGAGTTCATTATACTCAAATCATTGAGTTAATAAAGCCCCATACAAACTCTCTGTTTTGCTTTCTTGAGTAAGGCAGCTCCAAAATGCAGGTGTTTCAGCCTCAGTGCTTTGTGGTGGTGGTGTGGTGGCAGCCAGCGGAAAATACGGAGCTGTCACGGTGAGTGTAGAGGGAACGAGGCGCAGAGCGAGAGGACGTTGCGAACATGTTTTATTATATAAATAAAACACAAACAAAACAATAAACGTACAAATACTGTGGCGTTGTGTTGAACACACATGAACAGAAACACAAGCAATGATCCACACACAGGTGGATGTGTGTGGGTCCTAAATACTATCCCCAATCAGAGACAACTCTAGACAGCGGTCTCTGATTGGGGATCATTAATTTCCCCAGTTAGGGTGTGAGGACTTGATTGTGTGCCTTCCACTCCCCCTGGTGGGAGTAAGAGGCCTTAGCACAACCAAGCCCTCACAGGAGCGCAGGGTTTGATAATGTTCTGTAGTTACACCATGAATGGCTCAGTGTTCTGTCACTCATGGGGACACTACGTCACCGCAAAATCTACAGGTAGAGCTTGAAAATTCAAGACCCTTATGTGCTGCCATAGAGTTACATTAGAAGTGCCCATCCAAGAAGGCTCAAGGTCATGTCAGGTCATGTTATCTACAGTAGCTTTGATAGGACTGATCATGTCAACATTATACTTTCAAAATCTTAATCTAGCAGTCATCACCATGAATCAAGTCGACAATCTACTGGCAATCCTTGTCATATGAAGAGAAGTTATAGACAAACATTACACAACAAGTTGGAAATAGCAAATTTAACAATGAGTGGTTTGGAAGGAATCAGTGGCTAACTACAAGCATTGCAAATCTATCACTAGCCTGCTATTCAGTGGAATGGGGGTGTGGGTTTAAAAGTCTATTTTCCAAGCTTAAAAGGATAAACATTCAACATTGGCCATGCTGTCAATCCAGCATGACTTTTGCCGTGCTCTGGAACTGGAAATTCGGAACTGGGTAATATCAGACCACTGGGAACTCTGAAAAAAAACAAGCTCCGACTGGAAAAATAATTTTTGAACGGTCATCCAACTAGGAATTGCAAGTCGTGAACTCAGGACTCTTTCCAGAGCTCCGACCTGAAGATCACTGACGTCATCATGATTCAAGCTTGTTTTTTTTCAGAGTTCCCAGTTGTCTTGAAAGAACCATAAATCCAGAAAATGCCAGACTTTGATGATAAAATTTGCCCATGAATGACCGACAAGCCACCTTCCTGTTCAATACAAAAATGTATTGTATGCTGCTGCATAAATGTTGTAATATGCCAGGTGTGATATTGCGAGGGGTGAAAGTGAGTGATGAGGCTAAGAACGAGCGAGAGAGAGTAAATTAGCGTATATAGGAATTTAATATAAAGAAAAGACAGCAATACACATAGAAAGACTAATAACCCGCAAGGGTTGAACAGAAAACATGGAGTTAAATAGTGACCCTGATGACCGATGAGGAACAGGTGTGGGTCATCAGGGTGTTGCTACCATCTTCCCCCGACCGCCGGTTAGAACGCCGGCGAGGATGATCGCTGGAGAGGAGGAGGGACCGGTGCTCTGCGCGGGGCATTCGTTACAGTACCCCCCCCCTAGGCGCGGCTCCCGACGTCGCCACTCGCCGGCGCCCTGGACGACCCCGAGGGCGAGGTGCTGGTCGATCCGGACGGCGAGCATGGAACTCTGTGGTAAGCGACGGATCGCAGATGTCCGCCGCCCGAACCCAGCTACGCTCCTCAGGGCCGTATCCCGCCCAGTCCACCAGGTACTGGATCCGGCCCTGCCGTAGCCGGGAGTCCAGCACCTTGTCCACTCGATATGCCAGACCCCCAGCTACCTCCGTTGGTGGTGGAGGCGCCACTGCAGGTCCGGACCCCCCTAGTGGACCAGGAACCACCGGTCTGAGGAGAGAGACATGGAAAGAGGGAGACAGGTTGTTATAAGGTGGTGTGAGTCTCAACCTATAGGTGACCTCGTTCACTCTCCGAAGGAACGTGAATGGTCCCACATACCGGGGTTCTAGCTTATGACTGGGCAAACGGAGCTGGAGGTTCCTCGTGGACAGCCAGGCTTTATCCCCTGGGTGGAACACTGGAGCCTCACTCCGCCGCCTGTCCGCCTGTGTCTTTTGCTGCAGAACTGCCTGCTGCAGACGGACCCTAGCGGCGGACCAGACTCCCTCAGCCCTCCCAAACCACTCCTCCACCGCCTGAATTTCACTAGAACCCCTCCCCCAGGGGCACAAACGGGGCTGAAAACCCAGTACCACCTGGAAGGGCGTCAGACCAGTGGAGGCGTGGCGCAGGGAGTTCTGAGCGTATTCCGCCCAGGGAAGGAAACGGGTCCACTCACCTGGCTGTTCCATGCAATACGCCCGAAGGAACCTCCCCAGTTCTTGGTTGGTGCGCTCCGCCTGCCCATTCGCCTGAGGGTGGTACCCGGATGTGAGACTGACCGCGACCCCCAGTTTGGACATGAACGCCTTCCACACACGAGAGGTGAACTGGGGACCCCGGTCAGACACGATGTCCTCCGGAAGTCCATACTGTCGGAAGACCTGTTGAAAGAGCACCTCAGCGAACTGTAGAGCAGAGGGGAGGCCGGGTAGTGGTATGAAGCGCACCATCTTAGAGAACCGGTCCACTACCACGGCGATGGTGGTCTTCCCCTCTGCTGGCGGTAGATCGGTGAGGAAATCTACCGCGATGTGAGTCCAAGGCCGCTGAGGTACTGGTAGGGGATGGAGCTTTCCTGTTGGAGCCGTTCTCGGAGCCTTGGACTGTGCGCACACCACACAAGACAGTACATAATGACGCACAGTCCTCCCCATGCCCGGCCACCAATACTTCTCCCGGAGCGCCTCCAGGGTCCGACTGATACCTGGGTGCCCAGTGGCAGGTGTTGTGTGTGCCCAGGTTACCAGCCTTCCCCGCACTCTCCTTGGAACGTAGACCTTCCCCGGAGGGCAGGTTGCTGGGGTAGGATCCCGTCTCCCTGCTCGTTGAATCTCTGTGTCGATGTCCCAGGAGACGGGTCCTACAATACATGATGGAGGCAGGATGGGGACGTCCTGCCTCGTCTCTGCCCCCCGGTCGTGGATGCGGGAGAGTGCGTCCGCCCTGCCATTTTTTGTTCCCGGGCGATAGGTCAGGGTGAACTGGAAGCGCTCAAAAAACAAAGTCCAGCGGGCCTGTCGGGGGTTAAGGCGCCGGGCTGCCCTGACGTATTCCAGGTTCCGATGATCCGTCAGGACAGTGAACGGCTCATGAGCGCCCTCTAGCCAATGTCTCCACTCCTCCAATGCCAACTTTACCGCCAGTAGCTCTCGGTCACCCACGTCGTAGTTCCTCTCTGCAGCAGTCAGCTTTTTGGAAAAGTACGCACAGGGGTAGAGCAGGGGAGGGTTCCCCTGCTGCTGAGAGAGGACCGCCCCTACCCCGACCTCCGATGCGTCTACCTCGACCGTGAAGGGCTTCAGCGGGTCTGGGTGGCGGAGCAGAGGAGCTGTGGTGAATCGGCCCTTCAGGTCGAGAAAAGCCTTCTCGGCACTCGGGGTCCAGGTGAGGCGTTGAGGGTTTCCTTTCAACAACGACGTGAGTGGCGCTGCGATGGAGCTATAGCCCTTAATAAACCGGCGGTAAAAGTTGGCGAAACCGAGGAAGCTTTGGAGCCCTTTAATGTCCCGAGGGACTGGCCATGACCTGACTGCCTCTACCTTCAACTCTTCCATCTTCACCCCCTCCAGAGAAATACGATACCCGAGGAAGGAGACGGCCGTTTGGTGGAAGGCGCATTTTTCCTCCTTGACATACAGCTGGTTCTGTAATAAACAGCGGAGGACAGCACGAACGTGCGTCACGTGTTCTGAGAACGTCGGGGAGTACACTAGGATATCATCGATATATACCACTACATACCTCCCCGACATATCCCGAAATACCTCATTCAGAAAAGACTGGAATACCGAGGGGGCATTGGCGAGTCCATATGGCATCACTAGGTATTCATAGTGACCTGACGCCGTGCTAAATGCGGTCTTCCACTCATCTCCCTCCCGGATTCGTATAAGGTTGTATGCGCTCCGGAGGTCTAGCTTGGTGAAGAAACGCGCTCCCCGTAGCTGCTCTATGGCCGCAGGAACGAGGGGCATTGGATATCGGAACTTCGTTGTCACCTCATTTAGTCCGCGATAGTCAATGCACGGCCTTAATCCCCCGTCCCTCTTTTTCACAAAAAAAAAGCTAGCTGAAGCAGGGGACGTAGAATGGCGAATATGCCCCTGCTCCAGTGCCTCTCGGATATACGTCTCCATATTATCCGTTTCGACCATAGAGAGCGGATATATACGTTTCCGGGGAGGCATGCCACCAGGCATCAGGTCGATGGCACAATCCCAATCACGGTGTGGAGGGAGACATTTGGCTTTTTCTTTGGAGAACACTCCGCGTAGATCTTCATATTCGGGCGGAATGTTCCCCGGGAGGGCACTTTCCGGACTCTCCACCGATGTTGCCCCTACCGTCGTTGGAATACAGGTCTTCCTACATTTATCCGACCATCCCAGAATCCTCCGTGCGCTCCAGCTGATGGTAGGGTTGTGCTGCTGGAGCCAGGGAAGTCCCAAGATGACCGGATGTATGGACGACGAGATCACCAACAATTCCAGCCTCTCTCGATGGCAGCCATGAATGGTGAGGGTGACTGGACGGGTAACGTGGGTAATGGAACCGGAACCCACCGGCCTTCCATCCAGAGCCTGAACTGGCAGGGAGGACCTCAAACGGCGCAACGGCAGCCGGAGAGCGTCAACTAAAGTCCAGTCAATGAAACTCCCCGCCGCTCCGGAGTCAATCAGGGCTGTGGATACATAATCGGGGAAGTTACCAGACAGCACAACTGAACAGCAGAAAGGTCTGGCGATTTTCTCAGCCCGTAAAACACTTACTGTGCCCACCTGAGCCATCCGGCCACTTACCCCTTTCCTGCGTCCTGCTGGCACAGAGGGGCATGCCCTCCTGACATGACCCCTCTCCCCGCAGTACAGACAAAGTCTCTGACGACTCCGTCGCTCTCTCTCCTCTGCGGAGAGTCTCGTGATCCCCACCTCCATCGGCTCATGTTCTGGCTCGGATCGAGGAAGGGGAGAATGCGCGCGGCGCGCCAGTTGGTCACGGTCTCGGAGCTGACCGTCGATGGCAATGGCCCGGGCGATGTAGGCGTCCAGGGGCATAGATTGACTCACACAGGCCAGCTCCATTTGGACCTCCACCCGCAGCCCCCTACGGAAGGCGGTCCTAAGAGCCGGCTCGTTCCACCCACTGGACGCCGCCAGCGTCCGGAATGACAGGGCATACTCCGAGGCCGTGCCCTTCCCCTGGGCAAGGCGCATAATCCGCTCGCCCGCATCTCTCCCCTCCGCTGGATGGTCAAATACGGCTCGGAACTGAGCGACGAATTTAGGAACCGACCGTAACTCTTCGGATCCGCTCTCCCACAGTGACGTTGCCCACTCGAGTGCACGCCCCGTGAGGAGAGTGATCATCGTGTGGACCTTCTCCGAATCGGGCACTGGCTGATCGCCCAAATACAGCTCGCACTGAAGAAGGAACCCACGACAACCCTCCGGATTGCCATCATATTTGTCTGGGGTGGCTCTCCGGAGTTCTCCTCTCGGGACGTGCCGAGACTCCACACGATCGGGTGCTGGGGGCGCAGTAGCTCCCTCTGAAGCCACCGGGTGTTCCCCGCTCGATCGTGCCGCCATGAGAGACATCATATCCCCGAGAGCCTTAACCAACCCGGCGACCTGTGTCTCCATGGCCTGGAGCCTCTCCTCCAGCTCTGGAGACCTACCGGGTGTCCCAGCTCCCCCCACGTGCCCGTCCATGGAGACCTAGGGATATGAGTGAGAAAAGAAAAGAGTTAACGGTGAAGATGACAAAAAACAGGTAAGTGAAAAAAAATAAAAGGTGCCTCTGGTTGGGCGGGTTATTCTGTGATATTGCGAGGGGTGAAAGTGAGTGATGAGGCTAAGAACGAGCGAGAGAGAGTAAATTAGCGTATATAGGAATTTAATATAAAGAAAAGACAGCAATACACATAGAAAGACTAATAACCCGCAAGGGTTGAACAGAAAACATGGAGTTAAATAGTGACCCTGATGACCGATGAGGAACAGGTGTGGGTCATCAGGGTGTTGCTACCATCTTCCCCCGACCGCCGGTTAGAACGCCGGCGAGGATGATCGCTGGAGAGGAGGAGGGACCGGTGCTCTGCGCGGGGCATTCGTTACACCAGGGAGATATGTATACTGTAGCTAAGAAAGTAATACTAAGTGTATGTTATGTAGTAAGCTGTTTGTAGTCCATGTGCCTCACCCTAATAATTTGGTCCCTTTTCCCCTCATAATTTAGCCTACTGTTCTGACTTGGTGGTGCACATGTAACCTATAGCCTGTTTTAGAGAAATGTATTCATTGAATATTGTAAGAGCTTTCATTGTCCCCTTTATTTATCCTAAGGTTCTGACTTGGTGTACAGGGAGAATACTGTAAGAACGGGCCATGATCTGAATTCTGTCGCTGTACATTTAAAAAGTACTGAAAAATTAGTTATATTGACTACGTTCGTCCTAGCTCGCTCATTAATGTCTTAATCGAAATTACGGATTGCCTCTTATCCGCTCGTCGTCCCCTTATGCCATAGTTTGTACATCTCAATTGTCAATAGAAACTACATTTGTTTAAGCAAATCAGCCATGTCAGCTACACTTCCGGTGACACGTTTTAGAACACCTACTCATTCAAGGGTTTTTCTGTATTTTTACTATTTTCTACATTGTAGAATAATAGTGAAGACATCAAACTATGAAATAACACATTTGGAATCATGTAGTAACCCAAAAAGTGTTAAACAAATCAAAATAAATTTCATATTTGAGATTCTTCAAATAGCCACCCTTTGCCTAGATGACAGCTTTGCATACTCTTGGCATTCTCTCAACCAGCTTCACCTGGAATGACTTTCCAACAGTCTTGAAGGAGTTCCCACATATGCTGAGCTCTTGTTAGCTGCTTTTCTTTCACTCTGCGGTCTGACTCATCCCAAACCATCTCAAATTGGTTGAGGTCGGTAGATTGTGGAGGCCAGGTCATCTGATGCACCGCTCTCCTTCTTGGTCAAATATCCCTTACACAGCCTGGAGGTGTGTTAGGTCATTGTCCTGTTGAAAAGCAAATGATAGTCCCACTAAGCCCAAACCAGATGGGATGGCGTAACGCTGCAAAATGCTGTGGTAGCCATGCTGCTTAAGTGCATGGCTACCACACTGACAGTGTCACGAGCAAAGCACCCCCACACCAAAACACCTCCTCTTCATGAGAGCTAGTTTCATCATAGCGCTTGATGGTTTTTGCGACTGCACTTAAAGAAACTTTCAAAGTTGTTTATATTTTCCATATTGACTGACCTTCATGTGTTAAAGTAATGATGGACTGTCGTTTCTCTTTGCTTATTTGAGCTGTTTTTGCCATAATATGGACTTGGTCTTTTACCAAATAGGGCTATGTTCTGACTTTGTCCCCACGTTTAAAAGGGTGAATTTCAACCACAATTCATGGAGACCACGCAAACTACGGTGTAAGCTGTGGTTGCAAATGGTTGAACTACAACTCTACCTAACGAAATTTACATGAGACCAGATAACGTAGAGGTGACGATCCCCACGTTGAAATGGTGAAATTCTACTAGACCAGCGTGAGCTGAGTATGGCAAAATGGTATGAACTCTGAACTATCGATCACTACCTAAAAGAAGTGATTAAAACCTAGTCGTTGCGGTAATCAGTCTGCAGCTGAGAATGTACGGGGCCTAGGAAGAGGACAGACACTACTCCTAAGAACTACAGGGTACTTCAAGGTATCCGCTCTAATCAACACTACGACCAGAAAGACTAATCAAAGGACAACGGTGATCTCTGCGGGGCAAACCAGAGTCTTACATCTTCGACCCATCTATTGAAGTCCAGCTCGAGAGTAAATATATAATTGTATTTCTTTTTCCGAATGGGCGGTTATTAGACTGCATAAGATTTTGTATTTACGTGAGCATCATTTCTCAAGGTACGATAGAGACACATTCCTTTGTCCCTCAGTCTTCCCGCTCTTTCATTACCCCAACCCCTTCCTGTGTGTAACCAGACGTCATATCGGGTTAGTCCACTAGGGACCTTTTATGGCATGATTAGTAATCAATGTATAATCTGTCCTGTTGTAGTCCACTAGGGACTTTTTATGGCATGATTAGTAATCAATGTATAATCTGTCCTGTTGTATGTGTCATTCTGTGTGATTATTTAGTTAGTTAGTAAATAAATAATTAAGCCAATTTGTGTATTGCTGATTCATCATGCAGACTGGGGTTCATGCAGATAGATTTTATGACCATCAGAATGAGACTGATAGAAGGTAACCATTAATAATTGACTGCCATTGATTATGAGTTTATTCGGAAGACAGCAGCTCTATAAAATTATTCCGTGGTGCTCCAGAATTCCTAATGAGTTAATTATCCCCTGATTTATTTAATCAAATAATTAAACGTTAGTTAATCGATTTGATAAAATAGCATGTAATCAGATTAATGATAGTAAAGACACGACACATCTAAAAACTATTTAGGGGAGTTTGCCCCACCAAGATTTACATCCTAAAATCTTCACTGAATAGTATGTTACTATTATCTCTGTTCTCACTTCTTTCTAGGGACTGGAGCTACACAAGTACCTGCCCTATCCAGAATAGCTTAGTCTCTCCCTTTGACAGTTGGAGCTGCTATCATTTCACCCTCTCCCATAGCTGTTTGCTAGCTACCTACAAATGCATTTGGAGTTTGTTTTTTACAATCATAAATACATCAAGATAGCTAGCTAACTTTAAGCTAGGTAGCTGGTGATATGTTATTCACTTACCTAGCTTGCTATACAGTATGTAAAGTTGTCTAGATAGCTATCTATCTACGTTAGCAGCTCATTTGAGTTAGCATGCACTGTAGCTAGTTAGCTAATAATACATAATTCTTTTACATTTTCAAAATGTATTTACTTACTTGAATAGGTTCTCCCAGCCATGTGGATGATTTAAAACAGGGCAGCAAAGTTTGTTTGTCACCAGAGCGGTTTTGTCACGTGCGGGTGCATACACAGACCAACGCAGGGATAGTAGTTCGACATCTTATTTTAATTTACTATACTATGTATATTTTATGACATACTATGTATAATAAAACACAAATGACGAACTACAGAACAAAACACGAATAGACCAAACGTCACGTTCACAAACAAACACGAATGGACGAACGTAACAAATGTGGCACACTTACTGTCACCGTGACTGCGAAAATATCGACAACGACCCACAACCCAGTGTGAAAATTACAAGCCTTTGTAGGATCCCTAATTAGAGACGATGCGCTACAGCTGCCTCTAATTAGGGATCCCACACAAACCACCACCAGACATAGAAAGAATAGAACTGTCAGACTCTGACCATGGCTACATAGAGAAGCAAATAGGCTTCTCTATGGCCAGAGCCTGACAGGTTTAGAGCATATTACTATTTACCTGTGAATAAATTCATGAAATGGAGAATGGATAAAAAATATTTACCCATTAAATAACCACACATTCATACAAACTTGCTATGATTAATTCTTGATGCACAACCAAACTGCTGCTATATGCTGCCAGCATGCCCACAAGTGAGCCACTCTGGGCAGCTGAAGCAGCACGCGACCGTAACATAGGAGTTTCCACCACTACTGAATTCGCCAGACAAAGTTCTCCCCCTGTACATTTTCAACGGGAGCACACGGAGCAATGAACAGGGGACTATGGGAAGGTGAGGAGCACAAACCCTGCTAGCGGATCAGTAGAAAAAGTTAATCTCTACTCTACTTTATGCAAATTGCACGCAGCCACCGTTGTCGTTAATTAACCAATCACCAGATGTTTGCTTAAAAATCTTTCCTTCATGAAACATAGTTCCACCTTTCATTAGTTCAGGGCAAGCACAACCAAAAAAAGGAGGAAAGCCAAATCATCGCTGTCTGGTTTTCCAATTATACAGCGGGTGAAATAAGTATTGAACACGTCACCATTTTTCTCAGTAAATATATTTCCAAAGGTGCTATTGACATGACATTTTCACCAGATGTTGGTAACAACCCAAGTAATCCATACATACAAAGAAACCAAAACAAATAAGTTCAGAAATTAAGTTATGTGTAATAATGTGAAATGACACAGGGAAAAAGTATTGAACACATGAAGAAAGGGAGGTGCAAAAAGGCATGGAAAGCCAAGACAACAGCTGAAAACTATCAGTAATTAAAAAGCAATCCAGCCCCCTGTCAGTGCAAATTAATATCAGCTGGTTCAGTCCCAACTGATGGCCTACAAAAAGGTCTCATTGCCAAGGTGTCACACAAGACACATCTCATGATGAGTAAAAGCAAAGAGCTGTCTCAAGACCTTCGCAACCTAATTGTTGCAAAACATAATGATGGCATTGGTTATAGGCACATTTCTAAGCTTCTGAATGTTCCAGTGAGCACTGTTGGGGCCATAATATGGAAGTGGAAAGACAATCATTTCACCATAAATTTGCCTCGACCAGGTGCTCCTCGCAAGATTTCTGACGGAGGAGTGAAAAGAATAATCAGAAGAGTTGTCCAAGAGCCAAGGACCACTTGTGGAGAGCTTCAAAAAGACCTGCAATTAGCAGGTACTGTTGTCTCAAAGAAAACAGTAAGTAATGCACTCCACCGCCATGGCCTGTATGCACGCTCACCACGCAAGACTCCATTGCTGATAAAAAAGCATGTTGAAGCTCGTTTAAAGTTTGCTGCACAACATTTGGAAAAGCCAGTGAAATACTGGGAGAATATAGTGTGGTCAGATGAGAGCAAAATTGAACTGTTTGGATGTCATAATACACACCATGTTTGGAGGAGAAATGGCACTGCACATCACCCTAAAAACACCATACCAACAGTGAAGTTTGGAGATGGGAACATCATGGTGTGGGGCTGCTTTTCAGCAAATGGTACTGGCAAACTTCACATAATTGAAGGAAGGATGAATGGGCAAATCTACCGAGACATTCTTGACAAAGATCTGCTGCCATCTACCAGGATGATGAAGATGAAACGAGGGTGGACATTTCAGCAAGGCAATGATCCCAAACACACAGCCAGGGAAACTCTCAATTGGTTTCAAAGAAAGAAAATAAAGCTGCTAGAATGGCCCAGCCAATCACCTGACTTAAATCCCATTGAAAATCTATGGAAAGAACTGAAGATCAAGATTCATAAAAGAGGCCCACGGAACCTTCAAGATTTGAAGACTCTTTGTGTGGAAGAATGGGCCAAAATCACACCAGAGCAATGCATGCGACTAGTTTTTCCATACAGGAGGCGTCTTGAAGCTGTCATTACCAACAAAGGCTTTTGTACAAAGTATTAAATTGTCACGTATGGGTGTATGGAGAGACCAAAGCGCAGCGTAGGGATAGTAGTTCGCCATTCTTTATTTGTACTATGTTATTAAGAATACTATGTACAGTACAAAACACACGACGAACTATACAAAACCAAAAAAAACAAACACTACAGGGAAAACGTCACGTTCACAAAAACACACTAATGAAGCGGACGTAAAGAAAAACACACTTACTACACCGTGACTGCGACATACCTTCGACATATAACGATAACGACCCACACCAGCGTGAGGGACAGACTCAACATATATTGGATCCGTAATTAGAGACAACGGGTAGCAGCTGGCTCTAATTAGAGATCCACCCAAAACCCACAAAGAAACAGAAAAGAACGACACTGTCAGACTCTGACCATAGCTACATAGAGAAGCCTATTGCTTCTCTATGGCCAGAGCCTGACATAAATAAATATCAGTAAGTGTGTTCAATACTTTTTCCCTGTGTCATTTCACATTATTACACATAACTTAATTTCCGAACTTATTTGTTTTGGTTTCTATTTATTTCACCCGCTGTATATGTCGCTTTGCTAGAATACAGAGACAAAATCAGAAGGTCAATGGCATGGAGGAGGATTGCATAGATAGTTGATGGTAGGTGAAGAGAGATTTGCTCAACAATGTGTTTGTGCTGCCTGCTAGGTATGAACATCAAGCAACCTAAACCTCAAAACTGTGATAAAAGCCACTATTTGTGATTTGTGTTGAGTAAATTAAATTGTTAAATGTTCCCACCAAAGGATATAAATCACCAGTAACACGCATTATAACATTGTAAATGATAAACTAAGCATTCATTTCCCATGCAATATATGCCAATTGGATTATGGTATCTTAACATTATGATTCTCGTATATTATTATGATTCCCGCTCCAGGTTCAGAGCAGTCCGCTCCACCGGTACCCAATCCGGGTTCAGCCGCCTGCTCCGCTCCAGAGTCAGAGCAGTCCGCTCCACCGGTGCCCATTCCTGGTCCAGCTGTCTGCTCCGCTCCAGGGCCAGAGCAGTCCGCCTTACCGGTGCCCAATCCGGGTCCAGCCGTCTGCTCCGCTCCAGTGCCAGAGCAGTCCGCTCCACCGGTACCCAATCCGGGTCCAGCCTTCTGCTCCGCTCCAGGGCCAGAGCAGTCCGCCTTACCGGTCCCCAATCCGGGTCCAGCCGTCTGCTCCGCTCCAGTGTCAGAGCAGTCCGCTCCACCGGTACCCAATCCGGGTCCAGCCGTCTGCTCCGCTCCAGTGCCAGAGCAGTCCGCTCCACCGCTACCCAATCCGGGTCCTGCCTTCTGCTCCGCTCCAGGGCCAGAGCAGTCCGCCTTACCGGTGCCCAATCCGGGTCCAGCCGTCTGCTCCGCTCCAGTGCCAGAGCAGTCCGCTCCACCGGTAACCAATCCGGGTCCAGCCGTCTGCTCCGCTCCAGGGCCAGAGCAGTCCGCCCTACCGGTGCCCAATCCGGGTCCAGCCGTCTGCTCCGCTCCAGTGCCAGAGCAGTCCGCTCCACCGGTACCCAATCCGGGTCCAGCCGTCTGCGCCGCTCCAGTGCCAGAGCAGTCCGCCCTACCGGTGCCCAATCCGGGTCCAGCTGTCTGCTCCGCTCCAGAGCCAGAGTTGTTTGCCCCGCTCCATGGCCGGAGCCGTTTGCCCCACCGGTGCCCAGTCCTGGTCCAGTTGTTTTCCCCGCTCCATGGCCGGAGTCGTTTACCGCACACTGCCCAGTCCGGGTCCGGTTCCTTGCCCAGCTCCATGGCCGGAGCAGTTTACTCCACCGGTGCCCAGTCCGGGCCGGAGCCCGAACCGCCACCGACGGACTAATCTTCCCTCCCTATTAACCCCCCCCCCCCCCCCCATGTATTTGTGTTTTTTTTGTTGGCGTCCGGGAGTCCGCGGGGGTGGTTACTGTCAGGCTCTGGCCATAGAGAAGCCTATTTGCTTCTCTATGTAGCCATGGTCAGAGTTGGATGTGTTTTAACAACCAAGACCTGTGTTTTAACAACCAAGACCTGACATACTCTTTTGGGTTCCAGTTTTGCAATGGAGGGCCATTTAGGTTGACAAACATTAGGGCAGAAACATTCTTCAGCAGGAGATTGCTCCATAGAGGGCTGATGATGGTATTCATTAGACTGAATCCTTGTTCACATTCGGCACTGCTCACAGGTATTAGGTTCCTGATATTGGTTAGTGGGGCCAATCCATCTGGTATGACTCTGGTGTCCTCTTTATAATCTCAAAACCCCTCAATAACACTTCTTTATACAAGGGCTCAGGTCAGTTTGCTTGTTCTAAAACTTTACTTTACTCAAGCAAGTCCACATACATCCCTCTTTGTTCAGGGATAAATGTGCTATTTCCTCTAATGCATCATACATTAACCCTAAATCATATAGGAACTCCTGTGATTCCATCCTGGTCATCAAGCCTTTTTACATGGCCTTTTCTTTTCATCCCTTTTTGGCATCTTCTGCTGCAGCACTAAAGTGGCAATGGAGGGCTTTGTATGACCTCCACACAGCTTTAACTGTTCTGAAGCTACTGGCAGCCCAACGAACATGTATTATTTATTTTTTATTTAACCTTTATTTAACTAGGCAAGTCAGTTGAGAACAAATTCTTATTTACAATGACGGCCTACCGGTGAACAGTGGGTTAACTGCCTTGTTCAGGGGCAGAACAACAGATTTTTACCTTGTCAGCTCAGGGATTAGATCCAGCAACCTTTCTGTTACTGGCCCAACACCCTAACCACTAGGCTACCTGCTGCCCCAAAACATCAAGCACCCTTCCAATCTTCTGCAGATGAACTGCACCCCCATAGAGACTGCCAGAGGATCGGACAATAGGCCCTCCGATTTGACACACTGAACTCTGTCTGCGAAGTAGTTAGAGAACCAGGCAAGGCAGTCACTTGAGAAACCAAGGCTGTTGAGTCTGCCAATAAGAATGCGGTGATTGACAGAGTCGAAAGCCTTGGCCAGGTCGATGAAGACGGCTGCACAGTACTGTCTTTTATCGATGGCGGTTATGATATCGTTCAGTACCTTGAGCGTAGCTGAGGTGCACCCATGACCAGCTCGGAAACCAGATTGCATAGCAGAGAAGGTACGGTGGGATTCGAAGTGGTCAGTTATCTGTTTGTTAACTTGGCTTTCGAAGACTTTAGAACGGCAGGGCAGGATGGATATAGGTCTATAACAGTTTGGGTCTAGAGTGTCTCCCCCTTTGAAGAGGGAGATGACCGCGGCAGCTTTCCAATCTCTAGGGATCTCAGACGATACGAAAGAGAGGTTGAACAGGCTAGTGATAGGTGTTGCAACAATTTTGGCTGATAATTTCAGATAGAGAGGGTCCAGATTGTCTAGCCCAGCAGATTTGTAGGGGTCCAGACTTAGCAGCTCTTTCAGAACATCATCCGTCTGGATTTGGGTGAAGGAGAAGCGGGGGGGGGGCTTGGGCAAGTAGCTGCCGGGGGTACAGAGCTGTTGGCCGGGGTAGGGGTAGCCAGGTGGAAAGCATGGCCAGCCGTAGCAAAATGCTTATTGAAATTTTCGATAATCGTGGATTTATCGGAGGTGACAGTGTTTCCGAGCCTCAATGCAGTGGGCAACTGGGAGGAGGTGCTCTTATTCTCCATGGACTTTACAATGTCCCAGAACTTTTTGGAGTTAGTACTACAGGAAGCAAATTTCTGTTTGAAAAAGCTGGCCTATGTCTATCTCACTACTCTTTATAAAGAATGGTTTGAAAGAAGGCTATAGGTTTTTTACTACACTTCCTTAATTT
Source organism: Thymallus thymallus (assembly GCA_023634145.1). Taxonomy (NCBI): domain Eukaryota; kingdom Metazoa; phylum Chordata; class Actinopteri; order Salmoniformes; family Salmonidae; genus Thymallus; species Thymallus thymallus. Next base: position 18,822,457 of record CM042391.1, read on the forward strand.
TCCCACTTCAATGGATTAGGCCTTTATTATCAACAAAACATTTTAATTAATTAACACTAGTCAACACCTAACCTCTCCTCTCTTTCTGCACCATGTGCTCTTTCTCTTCCCAGACTGTTCCTTTACTCTCTGTGAAGCAATGTTTTAAATTATAATGTATTGGCATGATAATTATATTTACTGAATAAATAGACAAGTATTTTAGTTGATATTGGGGATTTACAAAAACGGCTCATTTTCAGTCTCTCACACGTAACTAGCCAGTTTACTAGCTAGCTAACTAGCTAGTACAATAGCTACTTAAACAGAGCTACTGCATTTAGCTAACTACTGTAGGTGGCTAGCCAACTAACTGAAATATCAGAAACTATATTATTTTATTTAACATTTGATACCTCCTTATCCAAGAACCTGGGTTTTTTCGGGGAGGTGAAGACAAGGAAGTCACAGGAATTAATGGACGTTTAAAAAAGCCAGGCCCTCTTTGCATGGGAGAAGAACATCCTTCAATCCAGAGGGATGGAAAATATCAAGCAGTGGATATGCGAAAAGGTTTGTCTTGTTCCTAAATGTTTTGTACACAATCAAAGTGTCTCCATGTTCCTCCACCAGCAGGTTTTGCATTAGGACAACCTCGTTGTTCCTCAACTGGACACAGTTATTCCCAGTGGACATCTGCATGGAGAAGTGAGCGAACTGCATTTTATTTATACTGCTCTTTCACTATTAGACCATTTGGGACTGGGCCATTGTCATACTGATTTTGTAGTGTTCTCTCTTCATCTGACTGTGTTGCTCTCATGGCCTCTCTTTCTGACAGACTCCGTATAACCTAGTCTAAAGGCTTGTTTGGTTTTCTTATTGTTCTTTTTAACTGGCAAAGAGAATTCTCAAAGGGGAAGGAAGAGATATTGTCAAGAACACCAAATGCTTGCGCTTCATGGCTGAGATGGGTTAGGCAATGCATGTTATATGTTGTTTTCCTTCCCATACAGGCAGCTGCAGTGGTCCACAAACAAAACCAGGAGGTTTCCTGCATAGTCTGCGTGGTCTGCACACAAGGATACACTTAGGAAGATGGTCATGGCAACGTCAAGCAACATTAGGTTTTCATACATCACCCTTGGAATATTCCCTTTTAAACAGACAGGCCCAGTGTACAAGAGAAATGTACGAAACTCTGTTGCCTTCCAACGGTCAGACTCATTCAGTGATCTGAGTTTTCTGTTGGTTTCTGATGGAGTGTGAGGTCTTAGGTCAGTCAGCTGTGAAGATACATTTCTGACAACAGCTGGACCTAAACATCTTTTCAGTGGCCCTTTCTGCCATAGAGTTATCAGTTTCCGTGTAACTCCCAAACATACCAGGTGCATGTAGTCTAGAGGAAACGGTGTCACCAAACCAATTGACAATGATCCTAAAGGTGTCCCACTGTAATGAGAGTCATCAGTCAAATCATCAAAAGTTCTGTGGTTGGACCTCAGAGGGGTTGTTGTTTCTGGGAAGGTCATACGATTCAGTTAGTAGACTCCCTTTTGACGGCATTTGTAACAGCCATAGCAGCCATTATAACCTTTTGCATTTCGGACAAAGGCCCTTGCTGGTGTGTCACAAATAATGGCAGAGATTTGGACTTTAAGATTTCTGTCTCCAAAAAAAACACCTTCAGTTTCCAGATGCTGCATTTCCTCAACAAAGTCATGCAAGAAATCGATACAGGTGGGTTTCTTCTCCCCCAAAAACATCCCAGTGACAAATGGTGACTTGTTTGTCTGGACCACGCCTTTGTAGATTTCTACTAGCCCTAAGATAGGCCAGAATTTAGCATTTGAGTTCTTGTATAGACCTCAAGCTAGACACTTTGGTGCCCCTTGCCCATTTCAAAAATATTTTAGAGGATCAATATGATGTTGTCTGTGTTTGTTTCTGTTGAACTCTATGTTTTTCTTTGTTTTCTTGAAATGTTTCTCTGTTTTGGTATGTTTTGAGATCTTTCTTCTCCAAAATGTCTGTCTGTGTGTCTAAATTGTACATGTTAACATGTTTACACAGGGCACAGCCGTAAAAGAGATCTAGGTCTTTCCCTGTCAAAATAAAGTTTAAATAAGGCCATCAATGTTGATTTGGAGGAACAGATGTTATAAGGTGGGACAGCACACCATGTTTAATGCCAGCGTGGAAATAAGTTCCCACAGAGACTTCGTTAGTTTCCACCACTGGGAATCTTTTGGTAGTCATAATTTGGGTATTTTCGTGGATAGAATCTTGGGTAGTTCAGTTAATGACGAATATGGAATTTGTTTCTAAGAGCCCAATCCGAAAGTAACTTTCTGATATCATCCTCCTCGTCTGTACTTTCATTATTGCTCTCCTCTGTGCTCTCAGTGAAGGTATCGTTAACCCCACCCTCACTACCACTTAGTGTGCAAATATCAACCTGCTCAACCCTACTATTTGACTCCTGCGTTGGAAGAGCCACTTAAAAAATTGCTTATGCCATGACAATCATGCCTCTCTTCCTTTTCCACAGATCCTGACTTTAGTTTTTGCAAATCTTGTGCAAATCTCCCAGTAACTGGACATTTTACCTGGAAACTTTCTGTATATAGACTAGATATCTGCAAAGAAAATCAAATGATACAATCAAAGCTGTTGTGATATTGAGAGGGGTGAAAGTGAGAGAGGAGGCGAAGAAACAGGAATGATGTGAAAATAAATGAGAGATTTAATAATAACGACAGCAATACACAATTTCAGACTACAGGAAACAATAACCCGCGAGGGGTGAAACAAACACACAAGGCTATAAGGTGACCCTGATGACCAAATACATGTGTGGATCATCAGGGTGTTACTGCCATCTTCCCACGACCTCCGGTTAGAAGGCCGGCAAGGAGGAGCGCCGGAGATGAGGAGGTCCCTCTGCGCGGGGCATTCGTTACAGTACCCCCCTCCCTAGGCGCGGCTCCTGACGTCGCCTCTCGCCGGCGCCCCGGACGACCCCGAGGGCGAGGAGCTGGCCGATCCGGACGGCGTGCGTGAAACTCTGTTGTTAGGGAGGGGTCGCAGATATTCACTGCCCGAATCCAGCTGATAATGGAGCTAATTCCTTTGATGAATCGGTGGTAAAGGTTGGCAAATCCGAGAAAGCTCTGGAGCGCTTTGATGGTCTTCGGGACTGGCCATGACCTCACCGCCTCCACCTTCAATTCCTCCATATCCACCCCCCCCGGAGCGATGCGGTACCCAAGGAAGGAAACGGCCATTTGGTGGAAGGCGCATTTTTCCTCCTTGACATACAGATTATTCTGTAGCAAGCGTTGGAGGACAGCACGAATGTGAGCCACATGTTCTGTGAATGTCGGGGAGTAGACCAGAATGTCATCAATATAGACCACCACATACCTCCCCGACATATCCCGAAATACCTCATTCAGAAATGACTGAAATACCGCTGGGGCATTGGCGAGTCTGTATGGCATCACTAGGTATTCATAGTGACCTGACGCCGTGCTAAATGCGTTCTTCCACTCGTCTCCTTCCCGGATACGCACAAGGTTGTATGCGCTCCGGAGGTCCAGTTTCGTGAAGAATCGGGCCACCCTCAGCTGCTCTATGGCTGCAGGAACCAGGGGCATTGGATACCGGAAATTTGTGGTTACCTAATTTAGTCCTCGGTAATCAATCCACGCAGGGGGGAGTTAGAGCACCCATTATGCATTTGGGTCCCAAGGTTTTTATATTAACAATTTGTCTGGTGACTTTCTTCAGCAAAGATTGCTGACAAAAACTTTATGGTGGAAGCAAATGTAAGTAATTATAACGTCATAACGAGTCAAGCAAAAAATGTACAAATGAGAGGAATATGTTAGTTAATGTAGAGACAAACGATTGTGCATATTTTTTGTCATAAAGTTAATTTACGAAAATTGCTATTTAGCAAGTTAGCTGACTAGCTAACATTAGCCAGCTAGCTAGCAAGTGTTATGACATGAGTATGAAATTGTAATTCGTGTTGTTTAATATTTTAGGGTGTCAGGTCCTTACCATAGGGAAGCCTCTGGCTTCTCTATGGTTGTCTAGGTCAGGGCCTGACAGTAGATTTCTAGCGAACTCTATATAGGTTTTGTGTGAGGTCCCCTATTAGAGACAGCTGCTTATCGTTGTCTCTAATTGGGGATCTTATTTAAGTTTGTTAATTTTCCACCTGCGCAGTGGTACATTGTTTTGTGCTGAGTCTGTTGAGCTTTCACGTATGTTACGGGTTCTTGTTTAAACCGCTTGTTGTTTTGGTGAAGTTTGCCTTGAAAATAAAGATGTCTAACTTAAATAGCGCTGTGCCTTGGCCACTCATTTCAAAGGTCCGTGAAATAGGGACTCCTTAGAAAACCAGCAAGCCAGGCTGTCGTCTTGTGAAACAGTGGATGTAAAGAATCTAGCTAGCTAAAGCATTTACTGCAAATTGAATGTACAATTGTGTAAGCTTGCATTGCTTATATTTGCCAAAGCAATGAAGCTGAAGTAACACAGCTACAGTAGCTAACTATTTACTTGCTTATTGTGTAGTGAAGGATACAAATAACTGTATGCTTATTGATGTGTAGCTAGCTTCAGTATGTAGCCGATCTGTGTATGGACCCTAAAACATTTGATATAAATATTAGTTCAGAACTATGAACCTCAGCTATCATATTTGTTATATCGACTTCAAGTCTGAATGGCATTAATAAATCCTATGGATTGAGTAGAATGTAATAACTTTATTGTGCCAAGGATGCAAGTCCTATATACATGTAGTTATTACCACGCATGAGATCCCCACATTGTAGCCTTTTTTCAGTCAAATCCAATACCAGGTGTATCAAACTCCATTCTTTGAATGATGCTGTGTCTGCATGTATGTATTATAATAATACACTTCAACAGTGTTTACCACTCCTAGTCATGGGACATCAATGATTACACATTGTAACTATGCAATAGACTAGAAACATGATTTAAGTAAAGGCTGATTTGTAATTCATTTATACAGAAAATAAAACTGTACACTACACTTCCTATGCATATCTAACTCACTTCATCTGCATTAATCTGAGGACACAGGATAGGTGTAGTATTTCAGATACTTAATTTCAACAAGCCCTGTTTTTTTTATTATAACACGGTCAGTCATCATAATCATCAGGAGGTGAAATGCAAAACTGACCTTGGATCATTAACTCTGGGACGACTACATCTGTCACACCCTGATATGTTTCACCTGTTGTTTTGTTTCCACCCCACACCAGGTGTTCCTTCTCACCATTAGTCCTCTGTGTATTTAACCCCTGTTCTCTGTCCTGTCAGTTGCCAGATCGTCTTGTCCAGTACAGTCGTTTCCAGCATTCCATGTTACCAGTGTTTTTCCCCGTTACCCGTGTTCAGTTCTGTGTTTTCCCCGGTGTCGATATCTGCCTGTTTTACCCGACTACGAGCCTGCCTAATCCTGTGTACCTCAGCCCTTCTGCCTCGACTATCGCCTTCTGCCTGTCCACCGACCAACGAGCCTGCCTACCCCAGTGTACCTCTGCCGTGCTATCCTGTTGCCAACCTTTGCCTGTCCTCCGATTACGAGACTGTCTACTCATTAAATATATACAGTGAGGAGAACAAGTATTTGATACACTGCCGATTTTGCAGGTTTTCCTACTTACAAAGCATGTAGAGGTCTGTAATTTTTATCATAGGTACACTTCAACTGTGAGAGACGGAATCTAAAACAAAAATAATAGAAAATCACATTGTATGATTTTTAAATAATTAATTTGCATTTTATTGCATGACATAAGTATTTGATCACCTACCAACCAGTAAGAATTCCGGCTCTCACAGATCTGTTAGTTTTTCTTTAAGAAGCCCTCCTGTTCTCCACTCATTACCTGTATTAACTGCACCTGTTTGAACTCGTTACCTGTATAAAAGACACCTGTCCACACACTCAATCAAACAGACTCCAACCTCTCCACAATGGCCAAGGCCAGAGAGCTGTGTAAGGACATCAGGGATAAAATTGTAGACCTGCACAAGGCTGGGATGGGCTACAGGACAATAGGCAAGCAGCTTGGTGAGAAGGCAACAACTGTTGGCGCAATTATTAGAAAATGGAAGAAGTTCAAGATGACGGTCAATCTCCCTCGGTCTGGGGCACCATGCAAGATCTCACCTCGTGGGGCATCAATGATCATGAGGAAGGTGAGGAATCAGCCCAGAACTACACGGCAGGACCTGGTCAATGACCTGAAGAGAGCTGGGACCACAGTCTCAAAGAAACCCATTAGTAACACACTACGCCATCATGGATTAAAATCCTGCAGCGCACGCAGGATTCCTGGGAGACCCTGGAAAGTTTAGTCCTCGCTCACCTCAGACCCCTCGTGTGTACATCACTGGACCCCCTGCAGTTTTCATACCAGCGCAACATCGGGGTGGATGATGCAATCATCTACCTTCTGCAGAGGGCCTACTCTCACCTGGACAACGCAGGCTGCACTGTGAGGGTTATGTTTTTTGACTTCTCCAGTGCCTTCAATACCATTCAGCCCCTGCTACTGGGTAAGAAGATGAGGAGGATGAAAGTCGAAGCACCCTTAGTCTCCTGGGTCACGGACTACTTGCGCAACATCGGGGTGGATGATGCAATCATCTACCTTCTGCAGAGGGCCTACTCTCACCTGGACAACGCAGGCTGCACTGTGAGGGTTATGTTTTTTGACTTCTCCAGTGCCTTCAATACCATTCAGCCCCTGCTACTGGGTAAGAAGATGAGGAGGATGAAAGTCGAAGCACCCTTAGTCTCCTGGGTCACGGACTACTGTGCGACTACAGAGCTGTGTGTCAGAACGGGCAGTTAGCAACACAGGGGCCACCCAGGGAACGGTCCTGTCCCCCTTCCTGTTCACCCTCTACACCTCGGACTTCAGATATAACTCTGAAACATGCCACCTACAGAAGTTCTCGGATGACTCCGCAATTGTAGGGTGCATCAGGGGTGGGCAGGAGGAGGAGTACAGGAGCACAATCAGTGACTTTGTGTTGTGGTGTGAGCAGAACCACCTTCAGCTCAACATCAGCAAAACAAAAGAGATGGTAGTGGACTTCAAGAGAACCAAGGCACAACTGACTGCAGTCCCTATACAGGGGATGGATGTGGAAATGGTTGGGTCATACAAGTTCCTGGGAGTCCATATGGACAACAGGCTGGAATGGGCCGGTAACACCGGGGCCCTGTACAAAAAGGGCCAGAGCCGACTCTACTTTCTGAGGAGGCTCAGGTCCTTCAACGTGTGCAGTAAACTACTGCATACCTTCTACCAGTCTGTGGTGGCCAGTGCCATCTTTTTTGCAGTGGTGTGCTGGGGAGCAAACATCAAAGCCGGTGATGCTTCTCGGGTAAATAAGCTGATCAGGAAGGCTAGCTCTGTCCTGGGGATGAGCCTTGACACTCTAGAGGAGGTAGCGGAGAGACGGATCCTGGCCAAACTGCTGGCCATCATGGACAACGTCACCCACCCTCTGCACGCTATGGATATGACGCAGAGGAGCACTTTCAGTCACAGACTGATCCCACCACGGTGTGCCAGAGAGCGCTACAGGAGGTCCTTCCTGCCGGCGGCTATTAAACCTGTTAAAAAATTGGTTCAACTCATTGGCTCTGTCCTGGGTCCCCTCCGTCTGCCCACGGTTTGACTTTTTGAAGCCAGTGATATTTCTCATACCCTTCCACACCTCTCTCACCTGGCTCTGCCTCAGCTTGTCCTCCATCTTCTCCTTATACACTCTCTTCCCCTCAGCAATCCACAACTTCAGCTCCTTCTGGACGCATTTCAATTTGTCCTTGTCCCTCTCCTTGAAGGCCCTCTTCTTCTCATTCAGCAGGGCCTTCAGGTCACTGGTGATCCAAGGTTTATTATTTGGAAGACAGCGTACCTTCCTGGTGGGTACAGTGTTGTCTACACAAAAATTGATATAGTCCGTTATGCAGTCAGTAAGTCCATCAATGTCCTCCCCATGAGCCTCACAGAGCACATCCCAGTCTGTTGTTTCAAAGCAGTCCTGTAGGGCCTCATTCCCCTCCGGGGACCATCTCCTAATGGTCCTAGTGGTCGCAGGCTGCTGTTGGACCACAGGCCTGTAGAGTGGGGTGTAGTGGACAAGGTTGTGATCCGATCTTCCGAGGGGAGGGAGTGCAGTGGAGTTGTATGCATCCTTCACATTAGCATATAACAAGTCCAAAGTTGTATTATTCCTGGTTGGGCACTTCACAAACTGTTTGAACATGGGCAGCGTTGAAGAGAGAAATGGATGGTTAAAATACCCTGAAATGGCAAAGAAAGCACTGGTATGCGCTGTCTGTAACCTCGCGATAACAGAGTGGATGACGTCACATGCTGTATTTGCGTCCGCGGAGGGCGGGATGTAAACAATAACAGCAATGGCCGCCGTAAATTCCTTCGGCAAATAGTAGGGTCTCAGGCTAACGGCTAACAGCTCAATGTCTGGGCTACAAAACTGTTCTTTAACAGTAATATGTCTCGGATTACACCTTCAGTTGTTAACTAATAAAGCCAGCTCCCCTCCCTTACTCTTACAGGAAGAAACGCTATCCCTGTCCACTCTGATGGTCTGGAAACCGCCGATAGTGACGTTCTCTATGGGGATGTTATCATTCAGCCATGTTTCAGTAAAGCACAATAGGCTAGCTACCTGGTAGTCTCTTTGTCCACGGACAAGACCCTCAAACTCGTCCATCTTGTTATTTCACGTTGCCCATAATGATAGACGGTATAGCCGGCTTGTATTTCTTAAGCTTTGTTTTACACTTCCATCCCGCCCTGCGTCCACGGCGTCGCCTTTTCAACTCGTCTGGAATTGCGAACTTCTCCCTGGGGTGCAATAGCGCTGAGTGTGCTAAATCCAGGAGCTGGGCTCGGTTGTAAATAATTGAGGACTCGCTTGTGTGTTCGGCTCTGAGAAAAATAAAAAGTGCCTCAGGGATAAAAAGGGCCGCTAAAACCTTCGTAAAACAGTAGCACTCCATAATCCTGAACTATTATAGTTCAACTGTTGCAAAAAAAACGAAAAACATACTAAAACAACAATTAACGCACAAACAATGGGAGCTGCTTAACAGGCGACCACACAGGGCGGCGCCAATCTCGTAAATCTTATCTGTGCTATAGTAGTTGAGGCTATGGTTTTATTTAACCTTTATTTGCTTCATGTCCAAAAAATGTATTAACTTGCTATGCTCTTTCAGATAGTGTATAGCAATCAAAACGTCTGGCCTGCATGGCCATCTGTACTGTAGAATTATTTGGGAAAGTAAGCGAGTTCCAACAAGCTTCAGAAAGACGCCCTCTGGTGGTTTCAATAAGCATTAAGAGCATTAACTGCAAAAATGTCCGACAGTAAAATACTATGCTGTACCATACCACAGCATCTCCTCTGGGCATGCAGATAATATTACACTGAACGTATAGCACCAATACTATATTGACGTAGTTCTAATTAATAACTAAATATATCATTAAAGACACATGTATTTTTTTAAATAATGACATTATAATTGCTTTGGTTGTCACAGTATATTCACTTTATTGTTGTATAAACTTGTCCATTGTAAACAAAATGTAAATGCATCAGCTGATTTCGTGGACACAATAGTAGCACATCAATTAGTCAAATACTGTGTGTAGGTTAGACCTTATGTCACTTGTTTAGTGCATTTTCAGAATATGATGTTCCCTAAACCAGCTCATGTACATTTTTTACATGAGCTGGCTGATCGCAGAACAGTGTTTACTTTTAGCTGGTTACTGTTTGTAACTTGACAATGTTAACTTTCTGGCTCCCTTTATTGTTCGTGTTACCGTACAAATGTAAGGCACTTTTATTGTCCATGTAACATTAGTTGGCCAAACCTAACTTGAAGTCCCTAACGTTAACCCTGAAGGCATTATTGACTTATTGACACATGACAGTTCCTAGGATCCTTGTTAATCTTAGCCATACTGTTTGTCATGAACAATAACCATAACCAATAACCAGCTGCAGTCCTGAGAGTAGATTGTTTGTACTATTGCTAGGGTTCTGCCACTCAGTGCCAAAGGGGCGTAGACAACTCAGGATCAAAGGCTTTGAAACGATAGTGGGAGAAAGTCAGAAGGAGTTACTCATTTACATATGAGGGAAGGAACATGCATGCTAAATATTGTATAAGAGAAGTGTACTGAGGCTGGGAGAACAGGATGCTCTGCAGACCACCCTCAGACTATATTTCTTCTGTAAATAAAGTCTATATTACTTTTACAAACTCTGAACGTGTCTACTTTAAAGAAAAGAAGGGAAGATTTTCCACAACACATCCTGACTGGTTGCATCACCGCCTGGTATGGCAACTGCTTGGCCTCTGACCGCAAGGCACTACAGAGGGTAGTGCGTCCAGCCCAATACATCACTGGGGCCAAGCTTCCTGCCATCCAGGACCTCTGGATGGCAGGCGGTCTCAGAGGAAGGCCCTAAAAATGTTCACCCTAGTCATAGACTGTTCTCTCTGCTACCGCATGGCAAGCGGTACCGGAGCGCCAAGTCTAGGTCCAAAAGGCTTCTTAACATCTTCTTCCACCAAGCCATAAGACTCCTGAATAGCTAATCAAAGGGCCACCAGACCCCTTTTTTACGCTGATGCCACTCTCTGTTTATTATCTATGCATAGTCACTTTAACTCTACCTACTTGTACATATTACCTCAATTACCTCGACTAACCGGTGCCCCCCCACATTTACTCTGTACCGGTACCCATGTGTATAGCCTCGCTATTGTTATTTTACTGCTGCTGTTTTACTATTTGTTACTTTTACTTTCTATTTTTAAAATATTTGTTTTCTTAAAACGTCTTAAAGCATTGTTGGTTAAGGGCTTGTAGGTTCGCATTTCACTGTAAGGTCTACACCTGTTGTATTCGGCACATATGACAAATAAAATTTGATTTGATTTGATACAGTGTCAAGAAAAAGTATATGAATCCTTTGGATTGACCTGGATTTCTGCATAAATTGGTCATAAAATTTGATTCACAACAATAGACAAACACAGTGTGCTTAATCTAATTACACACAAATTATTGTATTTTTCTTGTCTATATTGAATAAATAATTTAAACATTCTCAGTGTAAGTTGGAAAAATGATGTGAACCTAAGGCTAATGACTTCCCCAAAAGCTAATTGGAGTCAGGAGTCAGCTAACCTGGAGTCCAATCAATGAGACGAGATTGGAGATGTTGGTTAGGCCAACTTTACAGAAGTAAATCAACAATAGAATGGCTTCAACAGAAGAAAATATGCATTATGGAGTGGCCCAGTCAGAATCCTGACCTCAACCCAACAAGAGAGCGGTTCACACCAGACATCCCCAAAATATTGCTGAACTGAAACAGTTTTGTAAAGAGGAATGGTTCAAAATTCCTCCTGACCATTGTACAGGGGGGTATTCCATCAACGACGCTAATGAAATCTGCGCTTAATTGAAAAAACCTGGTTTGAATGAACGTCAACTTTCACTTATGGCACAAGCCGTTCCATTAACACAATGTAGCCGTGTCTTGTCAACATTAACTCAAACCACCAAGTTACGAGACTGACATAACTACAATGCATTTACTGTTACTTAGCCTAATTCGGTGAGGCTTGAAGCCTTTCTGACCTAGTAACCCTTGGCCTATATTATGTACAAAAAAATAGCACAATTGGTTAGGAGCCTGTAAAACGGCAGCCATATCCTCCGGCGCCATGATAAAATTACCGGAAAGAGGCTCTGGGGATTGTTTACTTTAGAAGGTGTTTGTTCTTCTCAATGTGTCAGGCTCTGGCCATAGAGAAGCCTATTGCTTCTCTATGTAGCCATGGTCAGAGTCTGACAGGTCTATTATTTCTGTTTCTGGTGGTGGTTTGTGTTGGATCCCTAATTAGAGGCAGCTGCAGTCCGCTCCACCGGTGCCTAGTCCGGGGCCGGCCGTCTGCTCCGCTCCAGTGCCAGAGCAGTCCACTCCATCGGTGCCCAGTCCGGGTCCGGCTGTCTGCTCCGCTCCTGAGCCAGAGCAGTCCGCTCCACCGGTGCCAAGTCCGGGTCCGGCCATCTGCTCCGCTCCAGTGCCAGAGCAGTCCGCTCCACCGGTGCCCAGTCCGGGTCCGGCCGTCTGCTCCGCTCCAGTGCCAGAGCAGTCCGCTCCACCGGTACCCAGTCCGGGTCTCGCCGTCTGCTCTGCTCCTGAGTCAGAGCAGTCCGCTCCACCGGTGCCCAGTCCGGGTCTGGCCGTCTGCTCTGCTCCTGAGCCAGAGCAGTCCGCTCCACCGGTGCCCAGTCCGGGTCCGGCCGTCTGCTCCGCTGCAGTGCCAGAGCAGTCCGCTCCACCGGTGCCCAGTCCGGGTCCAGCCGTCTGCTCCACTCCTGAGCCAGAGCAGTCCGCTCCACTGGTGCCCAGTCTGGGTCCGGCCGTCTGCTCCGCTCCAGTGCCAGAGCAGTCCGCTCCACCGGTGCCCAGTCCGGGTCCGGTCCGGTCCAAGTGCGGGTCCGGTTATTTGCCCCACTCCTTGGCTGGAGCCGTTTGCCCCACCGGTGCACAGTCCGGGCCCGGTTGTTTCCCCGCTCCATGGCTGGAGCCGTTTGTCCTACCGGTGCCCAGTCCGGGCCCGGTTATTTGCCCCAATCCATGGCCGGAGCCGTTTGTCCCACCGGTACCCAGTCCGGGCCCGGTCATAAGGAAGGGGCATGGGAGGAAGCTGTCTACTTTGCCGGAGCCAGAACCGCCACCGACGAACTAATCATCCCTCCCTAAAGAGGCAGCTGCAGTGCATTGTCTCTAATTAGGGATCCTACATATGTTTCTATGTTCCACACCTGGGTGTGGGTCATTATTCTCCTGTAAGTGTGGTACGTTTGTTATATTGTGTTTTTGTTTGCTAGTTCGTCATTTTTGAAAAAGTGTTATTATATAATAAAATGTCGAACTATTACTGCGCTGCGTCTTGGTCTCTCCACATGCAACATCGTGACACAATGGGACACTGTATCATCTGATGTGTTTTAGGTTTACCCTAAGGTTTGCAAGCATCCACACACAACACACCTGTTATGAATATTATTTACTGGTGTTAATACCGTGTTTGATATATTGTGTGGGGTGTTTTCATTTGGATTTAGTGGGTTTTTCACGGGTTAGAGAGGATGTACCTTAAGGGGCACACAAACTACATTTTTGGAAGTTTTTATTTTCTGAGTTTCAATTGAACACGTGAAATACCAATGTACACCTGGTATTCATAATGTATGAAATGTTTGAAATGTTTTAAAATAATTTGTCTAAATAATTGTTGTTGAGACGTTGAAGAAAGCGGAGGACCTCATCCATAGCCGTCCCCAGTTGTGCCAGCTAGTCGTGGGGTTGGCGAAGTAGGTGTCCCTGTTCACTGACCATCTGGAAGATGTTCTTATCAACTGCTGCTTAAATTTGGTAAAGCAGTATTCTGTAACGTCTACGCAGGGAGTCAGGAAGCAGGTGCAGTTAGTGAGTTTAATATAAACCGATACAAAACAAGAGCAACGTTTGACAAGGAAACATAACCAATACTGCCTGAGGGTTGAATACAATGGATTGCTAGATAAAGGGGGAGTAATCAGGGAGGAAGTCCAGGTGTGTCTGATGATGAGGTGCAGGAGAGTGTAATGATGGGTTGCCAGAACGTCGAACGCCGGAGAGTGGGAGCGTAGACGTGACAGTTGGTTAGGTGTCTCTAGCTTGAATGATTCAAGTTGCTGTTAGTGAGATATTTGATGCAATTCTATGCAAATTTGTAGAGTTATAATTTTTTTCGGGAAGTGAGGATAGCCTGAACATGTGAAAGTTAGTTTGGTGTCTCTAGCTTGAATGGTTCAAGAGTTATTGTTGGTGAATTATTTTATGCCAGGGTTCCCCAACTGGCAGCCCACGGGTGGTTTTATTTGGCCCCCGAAGAGTCCCCCCCCCCAAAAAATAAAATAAATATATACAGTACCAGTCAAAAGTACCAGGGTTTTATTTTGACTATTTTCTACATTCATCAGGCTACCTGCCGCCCCAGATCCTCCAGATCCCAGATCCTCTCAAGCTCCGTCAGGTTGGATGGGGAGCGTCGCTGCACAGCTATTTTCAGGTCTCTCCTGAGATGTTCGATCACGTTCAAGTCCGGGCTCTGACTGGGCCACTCAAGGACATTCAAAGATTTGTCCCGAAGCTACTCCTGCGTTGTCTTGGTTGTGTGCTTAGGGTTGTTGTCCTGTTGGAAGGTGAACCTTCGCCCCGGTCTGAGGTCCTGAGCACTCTGACTAGTCTCCCAGACCCTGCAGCTGAAAAACATCACCACACCATGATGCTGCCACCACGCTTCACCGTAGGGATGGTGCCTGGTTTCCTCCAGACGTGGCCAAAGAGTTACATCTTGGTTTCATCAGACTATAGAATCTTGATTCTCACAGTCTTAGAGTCATTCAGGTGCCTTTTGGCAAACTCGAAGCGGGCTGTCATTTGCCTTTTATTAAAGAGTGGCTTCCGTCTGGCCACCCAACCATAAAGGCCTGAATGGTGGAGTGCTGCAGAGATTGTTGTCCTTCTGGAATGTTATCCCATCTCCACAGAGAAACTCTGGAGCTATGTCAGAGTGACCATCGGGTACTTGGTCACCTCCCTGACCAAGTCCCTTCTCCCCTGATTGCTCTGTTTGGCCGGGCGGACAGCTCTAGAAAGAGTCTTGTTGGTTCCAGACTTCTTCTATTTAATAATGTTGGAGACCACTGTGTTCTTGGGAACCTTTAATGCTGCATAATTTTTTTGGTACCTTCTTCAGATCTGTGCCTCGACACAATCCTGTCTCAGAGCTCTACGGACAATTCCTTCGAACTCATGGCTTGGTTTTTGCTCTGACATGCACTGTCAACTGTGGGACCTTATATAGACAGGTGCGTGCCTTTCCAAATCATGTCCAATCAATTGAATTTACCACAAGTGGACTCCAATGAAGTTGTAGAAACATCTCAAGGATGATAATTGGAAATAGGATGCACCTGATTCTCGAGTCTCAGAGCAAACTGTCTAAATACTTATGTAAATAATGTATTTTATTTTTTAATGTACAGTGGGGCAAAAAAGTATTTAGTCAGCCACCAATTGTGCAAGTTCTCCCACTTAAAAAGATGAGAGAGGCCTGTAATTTTCATCATAGGTACACTTCAACTGTGAGAGACAAAATGAGAAGAAAAAAATCCAGAAAATCACATTGTAGGATTTTTTATGAATTTATTTGCAAATAAGTATTTGGTCACCTACAAACAAGCAAGATTTCTGGCTCTCACAGACCTGTAACTTCTTCTTTAAGAGGCTCCTCTGTCCTCCACTCGTTACCTGTATTAATGGCACCTGTTTGAACTTGTTATCAGTATAAAAGACACCTGTCCACAACCTCAAACAGTCACACTCCAAACTCCACTATGGCCAAGACCAAAGAGCTGTCAAAGGACACCAGAAACAAAATTGTAGACCTGCACCAGGCTGTGAAGACTGAATCTGCAATAGGTAAGCAGCTTGGTGTGAAGAAATCAACTGTGGGAGCAATTATTAGGAAATGGAAGACATACAAGACCACTGATAATCTCCCTCGATCTGGGGCTCCACGCAAGATCTCACCCCGTGGGGTCAAAATCACAAGAACGGTGAGCAAAAATCCCAGAACCACACGGGGGGACCTAGTGAATGACCTGCAGGACCAAAGTAACAAAGGCTACCATCAGTAACACACTACGCCGCCAGGGACTCAAATCCTCCAGTGCCAGACGTGTCCCCCTGCTTAAGCCAGTACATGTCCAGGCCCGTCTGAAGTTTGCTAGAGAGCATTTGGATGATCCAGAAGAGGATTGGGAGAATGTCATATGGTCAGATGAAACCAAAATATAACTTTTTGGTAAAAACTCAACTTGTCGTGTAATGGAGGAGAAAGAATGCTGAGTTGCATCCAAAGAACACCATACCTACTGTGAAGCATAGGGGTGGAAACATCATGCTTTGGGGCTGTTTTTCTGCAAAGGGACCAGGACGACTGATCCGTGTAAAGGAAAGAATGAATGGGGCCATGTATCGTGAGATTTTAAGTTAAAACCTCCTTCCATCAGCAAGGGCATTGAAGATGAAACGTGGCTGGGTCTTTCAGCATGACAATGATCCCAAACACACCGCCCGGGCAATGAAGGAGTGGCTTCGTAAGAAGCATTTCAAGGTCCTGGAGTGGCCTAGCCAGTCTCCAGATCTCAGGGAGTTCTGGAGGGAGTTGAAAGTTGAAAGTCTGTGTTGCCCAGTGACAGCCCCGAAACATCACTGCTCTAGAGGAGATCTGCATGGAGGAATGGGCCAAAATACCAGCAACAGTGTGTGAAAACCTTGTGAAGACTTACAGAAAACGTTTGACCTCTGTCATTGCCAACAAAGGGTATATAACAAAGTATTGAGATAAACTTTTGTTATTGACCAAATACTTATTTTCCACCATAATTTGCAAATAAATCCATTAAAAATCCTACAATGTGATTTTCTGGAAAAAAAAATCTCATTTTGTCTCTCATAGTTGAAGTCTGCTCCTATGCATGCTTTGTTTTCCAGACCTCCCAAGTATGCTTATAGAACTTCCGGTAAGCTTAGTATATCCTTGCCTTTTAACGTTCTTATGTTTTGAATCGCACTTAGAAAATGACAGTTGATATCCATACTCGCTATACGGTCTAGATAGAACACAAGTATACATTTTTTAATACAGCCTGAGTTTGCAAAACATTAAGGTCACCTGCTCTTTCCTTGACAGACTGACCAGGTGAATCCAGGTGAACGCTATGATTCCTTATTGATGTAAATTGTTAAATCCACTTCAATCAGTGTAGAGGAAGGGGAGGAGACAGGTTAAATAACAAAATGTAAGCCTTGTGACAGAATTATTTAAAAGTGTCTTGCAACGGGGTATGGTAGTAGGTGCCAGGTGCTCCGGTCCGTTCTAGGCTACTACTTTCAGCATGTAGGCTGTTTGTAACAGGTGAATTACCCTATCTATCTTGTAGCCTATATTCATTACCAAAACAGCCTTGCTGCTTTAGTGTGTAGGGCGCTGTCCATTGTGCTGTTACAGTGCAGCGGAGGCTACAGATTTCGCACCAACCTACCTGTCACTTTCAAAAGCACTCAATGATCTCTGAGTCTTGGCATTTGAACTTCATGTTTATTGTGGTATATTGTGATATAAGCAGAATTCAAGATCATTCCAATGATCATTCCTATATAAATTTTTGTGTAGACAACACTGTACCCAACAGGAAGGTACGCTGTTTCCCAAACAATAAACCCTGGGTCACCAGCGACCTGAAGGCCCTGCTGAATGAGAAGAAGAGGGCTTTCAAGGAGAGGGACAAGGACAAGGACAAATTGAAATGCGTCCAGAGGGAGCTGAAGTTGCGGATTGCTGAGGGGAAGAGTGTATAAGGAGAAGATGGAGGACAAGCTGAGGCAGAACCAGGTGAGAGAGGTGTGGAAGGGTATGAGAAATATCACTGGCTTCAAAAAGTCAAACAGTGGGCAGACGGAGGGGACCCAGGACAGAGCCAATAAGCTGAACCAATTTTTTAACAGGTTTGATACTGGCCCTGTCCACCTCCCCTCCAGCTCCCCAGACCACACACCCTCACGGCTGTCCCACCCCCACTTTCCTCACAACACCTCTGCTGAGACAATCAGTGACCCCACCTCCGCCCCTGCACCCCCTGGACTGATCCTCAACACCCCCCTTCCCCCCACCTCCCCACCTGGGCTGGCTTTTACCACCAACCAAGTGAAGAGAGAGCTGGAGAGACTACATCAGTGGAAAGCGGCGGGCCCTGATGGCATCAGCCAAAGGGTGCTTAGGGTCTGTGCTGACCAACTGTGTGGAATACTCCAGCGTCTTTTCAACCTTAGCCTGAGCCTAGAAAGGGTCCCTGTGCTGTGGAAAACATCCTGCCTCGTCCCAGTGCCCAAGAAGGCACACCCCACTGTCCTGAATGACTTCAGACCTGTAGCGCTAACATCCCACATCATGAAGACCCTGGAAAGGTTAGTCCTCGCTCACCTCAGACCCCTGGTGTGTTCATCAATGGACCCCCTGCAGTTTGCATACCAGCGCAAAATCGGGGTGGATGATGCAATCATCTACCTTCTGCAGAGGGCCTACTCTCACCTGGACAACGCAGGTTGCACTGTGAGGGTCATGTTTTTTGACTTCTCCAGTGCCTTCAATACCATTCAGCCCCTGCTACTGGGTGAGAAGATGAGGAGGATGAAAGTGGAAGCACCCTTAGTCTCCTGGGTCACGGACTACCTGACCGGTAGGCCACAATTTGTGCGACTACAGAGCTGTGTGTCAGAACGGGCTGTTAGCAACACAGGGGCCCCCCAGGGTACGGTCCTGTCCCCCTTCCTGTTCACCCTCTACACCTCAGACTTCAGATATAACTCTGAGACATGCCACCTACAGAAGTTCTCGGATGACTCTGCTATTGTAGGGTGCATCAGGGGTGGGCAGGAGGAGGAGTACAGGAGCACAATCAGTGACTTTGTGTTGTGGTGTGAGCAGAACCACCTTCAGCTCAACATCAGCAAAACTAAGGAGATGGTGGTGGACTTCAGGAGAACCAAGGCACAACTGACTGCAGTCCCTATAAAGGGGACGGATGTGGAAATGGTTGAGTCATACAAGTTCCTGGGTGTCCATATGGACAACAGACTGGAATGGGCTGGTAACACCGGGGCCCTGTACAAAAAGGGCCAGAGCCGACTCTACTTTCTGAGGAGGCTCAGGTCCTTCAACGTGTGCAGTAAACTACTGCATACCTTCTACCAGTCTGTGGTGGCCAGTGCCATCTTTTTTGCAGTGGTGTGCTGGGGAGCAAACATCAAAGCCGGTGATGATTCTCGGGTAAATAAGCTGATCAGGAAGGCTAGCTCTGTCCTGGGGATGAGCCTTGACACTCCAGAGGAGGTGGCGGAGAGACGGATCCTGGCCAAACTGCTGGCCATCATGGACAACGTCACCCACCCTCTGCACACTATGGTTATGACGCAGAGGAGCACTTTCAGTCACAGACTGATCCCACCACGGTGTGCCAGAGAGCGCTACAGGAGGTCCTTCCTGCCGGCGGCTATGAGACTATATAATGCCTCACCGGGGTGCCGTGCCGTCGGCAACATAGATCTGGAACTGTTGGGGTGCTAGGACCTAGTTTAACAATTATGCATCCATCCGTGAGTAACTCTGGTCCGTCAGCACTCATCCACTCAGGACCTATCTATCTATGCAAGAACCCCCAAAAATGTTGACCCTTTGCCAATTTCACTGCGTCACTTTATCCTGACGCTGGGTGTGAGTTCCACTCCATGGAGCAGCACACACACACTGGCGGGACAGACCTGCAGCCAGGAACGGGGCATAATGATTGAACAGCTGAAGGAGTGAGTCCATCTGAACGTAAGACAATGGGCTTGGGGTCAATTCCATTTTGATTCAGCCAATTCAGGAATTAATCTGAAATTCCAATGTTTTTCAGTGCCTTTCTCAGAGAAGAAATTTAATTGGAACTTCAGTTTACTTCCTAAATTGGCTGAATTGAAATACAATTGACTGCAACCCTCCAGAACCAGGAGTTCAGAACAGTGTACTTACTAATCTGACAGAGTGTTGTCTACCAGTGTATCAACACTAAAGGGTATTTTCTCTTGTCTCTCTGTCTCCTCTGAGTTGCAGTTAGTCACCTCGTCCGTCACACAGTCAGTCAAACAGACAGTTGGTTAGTCAGTCTATCAGCCTTGCATGGGTTACAGTCCTGTAATTTGTTGCGACATTTACCAGGGTAGTGTTAAATATAGCTAGGTTGAATGCTGGTCTGCAGGGTGAAGGGGTCTCTCTCTGGAGCAATGGAGTCAGGTTACACAGTGAGACAGACATAAGGAAACTACAAAACACTGCAGAGATTTCATTAGTGTTTAAAGGCATTATAGATCCAACATGGATGTCATGTTGTCAATCAGTTCATTGTGTCTGTAATGATCAGTGTCTGTGTGTCTGACTGTCTTCTCAAGGTGAAAACTGTCATGGTGGAAGGCAGGCAGGCCTTCGTGAGTTGGGCAGAGTTGTCTGACATATTGCTTACACCCATCCAGTTGCTTTCAGCTCTACAAGGGGCCATCAAGACTTGTCTGATGGGTTAGACTATATTCAGAGGCAGTAGAGGCTGGTGGGAGGAGCTATTGGAGGATGGGCTCATTGTAATGGTAATAAATGAAACGGAGTCAAACATGTGGCCTCCATATGTTTGATGTGTTTGATACCCTTCCATTTATTCCATTCCAGCCATTGCAATGAACCCATCCTTCTATAGCTCCTCCCACCAGCCTCCACTGCTCAGAGGACATGTCTGAGAGTGAGAGGTAAGAGTTGGTGTCCAACTGGGGCAATCATAGCTTTACTTTTGCGCACGTTTTTTTCTAAAGAGCCACTAGAGGACACTGTATTGTATATGGAAAAGTGTTCCTCACATAGACATAAATAAAGGTTAAATAAAGAAATAGACTTAGTTAGATGACACATCTTGGTATCTGTCCCATTATGGCATATGTGAGGGCATGGGCAGCTCCATTGAGGCCACCTCCATTTTGAAGTAGTCAATTTTATTCTTCTAGCCTTCTTGTTTTTATAAGAAACATGAATGTGTTGGATATTCCAAATTATTTGCCTAGTCAACTTACACACAGCACTGACACACACACACTTACCCCACCACACATGGAAATGTATAGTATTATACAGAGCCATGAGTGCATATAATACCCTTTCATCTTATATAGTGCAAGTGAACAGTAAACCTGGTTTAAAAAAACTAATAAAGCAACACCTCACTGCACAACGCCTCTCCCCCATGTGACCTACTTGTTGTGTGTATATACTGACATCTATGGGCCACTGATAGATGCACACATACACACTATATGTTCATGTTTTTAAATGTATGTAAATTGTAAAGTATTTTGTTTGTAATTACTTATTTTGTTATGTGCCAATCCCAGTAAGACTAGCTGTCGCAGTTGACGTCGGCTAATGGGGATCCTAATGAATAAAATTCTACTACTTCTATGAATTAGTAAACAAATTGAAAGGGTGTATACTGCCACCTGGAGTGTGGTGGTTGAACAGGTATAAAGCCAAGATTGGCGATTTACTGACACCTGCAGTTATGGAAAGTTTGCTCACAAGTAAAATTCATTGGCTGATCCCTCCTGATGACCTGGATGGAACTGTGTGATCCTTCCTTAACCCTTAGAAAGTCCCACCCAGTTGACTACTTTAAAATGGTGGAAGTCCTCAATGGCAATGTCCATGTCAAAAAGTTTTTATCCTTCTAGAGTCCTCTATCTAACTCTATGGATATTGGTAAATGAGTCTGACATAGGTTGCGTTCCACTGCTTAGACGTTGCATGCAAAAAACAGGTTACTTCCAAGTAGGGATCTCTATTGCTATGGTTCCTCATAAGTTTCCCCCTGTCACTCAGTCGCACTGGTTGGTTGAATAACTGAGTTCTCAACTGACCCAGGGTCAGTCCTTGTCTGGTAACCAGAACATGTTTTTGAATAGGCTGTGCAACATTTCTCAGTCAGCACGTTGACCTATTTATAACACTAACACACATGATCTTCATAGGGGACAGACACCATGCAGTAGTACTGTAGCGGCACAAGGGAAATGGTTGACTTCAGGTAATGTTGAGACCACGGATTATAAGACAGTTGTGCAACGATTGTTTCTGCTTTGAAAGCTCTAAACTTTAGTTTTACATCATAATATAAGGTTTAGTATAAAGTAAAGGTTGCATTCAAAATGTCTTTCTGTTTACAGGCATTTGAGTTGAACAATGTTAAACTGAAGAATGGTATGTTTCATTTAATTTAAATTTAAGCTTACTTTATGGCATGCTAAAGTAAAAACCACAATACAACCAGATTGAACAATATTTCTGAATGTTTTCATTAAATTGATTGTTTTTATGGGGAATGTGCACTATAGAGCTTCTGTGAAACAGCTGATACTGTTTCCCTGTAGAAATAGTTAACCATGTGTAACTTTAGATGTGTGTTTACAATTCATGTTTAGTGTACAAGTGGAGACATCCCATGACATTAACATGTGAAAGGTGAAGTAGTTTTTACTGTGTTCTCTTCCTCTCACCCTACTTGCCCCTTCCTCTCACACTTTCTATCATTCTCTCTCTTTCCACCCCTCTTCCATCAGAGACGTCATTCCCTTTCCTCTCGTCCCCCCCGTCCTACCAGTCACCGCCATTGCGACAGCTGCTTCAGCCGGCGGTGCAAGGCCCCCGTGGAGATCTCTGTGTCTTGTGTGCTCGTCCCCTGCCGCATTTTGTGTGGAGCCCTGTTCCATATGTGCAAAGAGGAGGAGCATGCGCTGCTCTGCCCCAATGAGAAGGTGCCATGCCTCAACGCCGCCTTTGGCTGTCCAATCATCATGCCCCGTTCCTGGCAGGCGGGCCACCTGCAGGTCTGTCCCGCCAGTGTGGTGTGCTGCTCAATGGAGTGGATCCGTTGGCCAGCCGATGAAGCCTACGCAAACACACACCCCGACGTCCACGCACACACAGACACCCTGCATGAGAACCTGCTGAAGGAGCAGAAGGCAGGAGAACAGCTGGACCTGGCCATGGCCCTGGATGATCAGAGACACCTATACGCTCGCATGAAGATGAAGACTCTCTACCCAGAGATGGTAGTGAAGGAGGAGGGAGAGGAAGAGGAGAAGAAAGAAGAGAAGAAAAAGGAGAAGACAGAAGACTGGGCCGCAGTGCGTCTAACTAATGGGGCCTCCACTCTCCGTACGGCTGCTGAAGATGGGTGGAGTGAAGAGAGGCCATATCATATCCTATCTGGTAACTGGCTTTCCTGGACAAATCCAAAATGTTATTAGAACTTTATTGCAACTTAACTCCTCTGTCCTCGCGCTCTCTATCTGTTCTCCATCTCTCTCTCCTCTGCCCTCACTCACGCTCTCTCTGTTCTCCCCCTCTCTCTCCTCTGTCCTCACTCACACTCTCTCTCTTTTCTCCCCCTCTCTCTCCCCCCCAGGCGTTCCAGAAACATCAGTGACAAACCTTTCAGACTTTTCTTTGGGGGAGGAGGGAGATGTGGGTGCGGAGGAACCAGGGGGAGACATCAGCTCTGACAGATACAACAGGTATGAGAGGATGTTCAATATGGATAGAGGAGGCTGTAATGTGGACGCAAAAAAGAGCCGGGGCAGAGAGGGGAAGGAGTGGAACCAGTGGATGGAGTTGGAGGAGCAGTCGTGCAGAGAGAAGAAGGAGAGAAGAGAAGCAGAGGCAGAAGGAGAAGGGTTGAAGGGAGCTCTGCAAGCTCCAACGGGACCAAGGGGGACCGAGGCCAACGCTAATGCCACAGGGATTACAGGTATGGCCCCGTGGCAGGACGGGGTTCTGGAGCGCATGGCCAAGGAGGTCACCCCCCAGGAATTCAACATGTACCTGGTGCACCACGGACGCATGCTGCTCACCTTTGGCCAGATGGATGCCTGCACACCACGGGAGAAAGACTTTGTCTACGGAAACATAGAGCCAATTCCTGTTCAGACACTGTACTCCTTCAAGGTAATGGTGGAAGATAGAAGTGGGGCCTGCATTGACTTCACACACACACTTGATGCAGTTGTGTTGATGTATTCCATATTCTTTCTAAGGCATATTCATGTTCACGTACACATACTTATACACATAAATCTCTGTAAAGCTCTGCCATATCATGTAGTCATGTTACTGTATGTGTTATCAATCATTGTTCCCCTGCAGGTTCCTGTCAGCTACCGTGAGAAGCAGCGTAGTGTCCACTACTATGACGCATCAGCCCGTGCTGAGAGTACCCAGGTCTGTGTGGATACGTCTGACCTGGGGGCATTAAAGGAGTCCTGGTGGACGGACGAGGCTGAGAGCACACTACTGGGATACGCAGAGAGAGAGGTCATGGGGCATCAGGTAAGTTAAAGCTATCAGAAGAGTTCAGCAGGTTAAAATGAATGCCAGTGCTGGGAGCAATAAAATGCTGAACCAAAAAAGAGCATACGTTTCACAGTTATCAGAACAGAAATATAATACGTACGTCCACAACACATAAAGATATTATAGCAATGTTGACAGTCACAAGCCAAGGTCCCGGGTTCCATCCCCGGTTGGGACTACCCTATGATAAACAATGGGTGGAGATTCCTCTCTATCTCTGCCCCTATAAGGTTATTAGAGCTGTTCTTGAGCAAGCTGAGATGTCTTTCTCTCTGTCTTCCTGGTTCTAAGATCAGTGAGCTGCGTGGACAGGACGGGCTTTATGTGGACATGGGGATGCAGACTCACTCCTTCAGGACGGCGCCGTTCAGACGAGACACAACGTTAGCAGACCTGACAAGGGACAGGCCTCTGAAGCTC
The DNA here is from genome assembly GCA_023634145.1 of Thymallus thymallus. Taxonomy (NCBI): domain Eukaryota; kingdom Metazoa; phylum Chordata; class Actinopteri; order Salmoniformes; family Salmonidae; genus Thymallus; species Thymallus thymallus. The sequence goes on from CM042391.1 coordinate 18,847,088, forward strand.
CGCCTCCAACTTCAGGCGGACAGCACCTCCAGCCGACACAACAAGGCTAGCTCCGCATTCACCTTCCTCTGTGGACACTCCTTCCAACGCAGGGAATTCCCCAAACACTTCAGGTACCCCAAACACTTTCAGTGCAAAGAGTTCCCCAAACACTTGAATAGTAGCCCTGATATGGCTGTATAGCCTCCATTGTAATGGTTTCTACACAACTAAAATGAAACATCGTTATCATTATTCAGGAATGTGCACACAGACATTCAGACGTGCGCTAGTGGTTGGTTTGAGCAGAGGTGTCCTCTGGCCTACCTGGGCTGCACCTACAGCCAGAGAAGGTTAGAGCCTTTCAGACAACCTGCCACTGTCACCTACAAGTAAGAACCAATCAATTAATTACTCATAACTCATGCTCTGATTGTGGAAGAACCAGTGTTTGTATATAGTTCAGTATTTGTATTTACAGTCATTTAGTACATCCCCTCCAGTTGCAATTGCTTTTTTTTATCTGGTTGAATTACCATACCCTAATCCTGGCCTCTGACCCTTTACTTACAGCCAGGAACTGAGCATCTTCAACCTCCGACCCACCATCACAGCCTCTCTCGGGGAGGGACCAGAGCCCCCCAAAGCCTCCAAGTCCCAGTCTGCTCCAGATCCTGTCCCAACACCCTGGAGGTGGAAGTCGAGGGGAGAAGGGGACTGCGATTCCCTGAGTGCTTTGCCATCCGAGGTGCTGTGCCACATGGCCAGCTTCCTGGACAGCCTGTCCCTGTCCCAACTGGCCCTGGTGTCCCGCCTCATGAGAGAGGTGTGTTCCTCTCTGCTGCAGGACAGGGGGATGGTCTCCCTCCACTGGGAAAAGAAGACCTACAAGACCGGTGTGGCAAAATGGAAGGCCAAAACTGTAAGAATACTGATGGTTACAATGACAACAGTATGTCTAGTAAGTTGCAGTGAAATGGAAACTTAACACCTTCTGTGACTTGTCTCATTTCCCATGTTCTCCTCTCTCTCCCTGCCTACCCTCTCCTCTTCTCTCTTTCCTCCCCTCTCATCTTGTATTTCTCCCCAGGTGTGGGAGTTCAGTCATCTGTTCTCTACAGTGGATTTGTGGCGTTTTATAGACAATGTGCCACCCATGTCGGAGCACCTGAAGGTTTGTCCCTACTACCAGACCTGGGTACCACCCCAGCCGGTGGCCCTGCCCAGCATGAGTCACCTACGGGGAGGAACACAAGAGCAGGACAACCAGCAGAGACAGAGCCTGGTTTCTCAGTTCATGGGCAACAGATAGCAGGGAAAAAATAGTATTTTGATCCTACCTGACAGTCAGTGCTGGCTGTTGGCCTTTAAATCTGAGGATGGGCTGACAGTAATGGCATTTCAGCCATTATTATGCGCCAGTCTCCCCTCACCCGTCTCCTCTGCTGACAGTCCAACCTTGAAGCATGAATAGAACAAAGAGAACAAAATATGTGCTACAGAGAATTCAGTTAAAAAGTATGTGTTTATTATTAAAACCTTAAGGTTACCTGCTATCTCCCAGTTGGATTTACCAGAATTTACCAGAATCTCTAAGCAGCTCGAAGAACCTCACACTCTTGCAAGTAGGAGAATGTGGTGAGATATCTCACTCATAATATCAGAGAACCAGGGTAACGCAAGAAACCTTAAGTTATTTTTCAATTATTCGTTTCATAGTGGGATATGGCCAACTCCCATATCACATATGCTCTCCAAAGCCAGGCAATCTCAATGTATCAACCCTCAGAGGCCACGACACTGAGGACAGTATGCGCAAAAGACGGTAGAACGTCATAGAACGTTACTTTTAAATTTGTGTGTATTGTTGTGAATTGTTAGATACTACTGCACTGTTGGGGCTAGGAACACAAGCATTTCACTACACTCGCAATAACATCTGCTAAATATGTGTATGTGACCAATAAAATGTTTATGGATTTCATTTCATTGTAACCCTTTCATATTATAGGCCAATATAATAGCTTCCAAAATCCAATGTGATAACCGTTGACGGGAGAGGGGCCTCCCCTCGCAGGGAGGTGCCCAAATACACAAGGACTTGGTCGCTCTTGTGCAAAGATCTCAATCTATCCAGATAAATGACAACGAGTACTGGACACAAACAGTGGAGCCGGTCTTCTATCATAGAAGGGAAAGGCGGCAGGTGGAAAGACACAATCTCCAAGGTGAGACAATTGTAATTGCCACTAAACTTATGCATAAAGGCAGGGTTGGTCAAGAACTGGACCAACTGACCAGATGCAATGGCTTCAAGTGATTCCTCTCGTCAACACGAATGCGACGATGGATCATCTATTAGCTACATGGAGATATTCAACCATACATGTTTCAACCGGAATAGAGCAAACAGAATTCGAAACAAAGAGTTTGATTTAGCTAACGTTAAATGCTCAGCTACAGCCGATGCCAGCACCAAGAGGGAAGATGACAAATATGGTGCCTGGTATGTTATTTTTACTGCAAGCTAACTTTAGTTTATCTACTGAAACCCATAATGTGTATTGCTGGCTAACAAACTACTGTGTTACAGTGGTGAGAAATAATTTTTTTTTATGTTTGCTAACTTAGCTAGCTATGTAGCTAGCTAAACAACTACCGGTAGCCATATCTATGACAAAAACATTGAAGGGGTTTTACAATTGGAGATATTTGATATCTCGATTGTAAAACCTCTTATTTTTTAGTCGTAGATATGGCAAGCTACAACGTTACAACCAGCCACCTAAAGCTAGGTTAACCAGCAAATGTTAGCATTTGGCTGGAGTTGGCTAGCTAGTGATCGGTCGCGTCAATTCAAATCTGGTATTGGAACAAAAGGATTACTACGCCGTTTAAATCATCTATGTATTTTATTCTAGCAACCCCTTAAATGGTAGATATGAAGTTCGTATATACAGGCTCACTGTGACACCACGCAGGGCAAACAGCAAGCAGGGCCAGAGAAGCGAGAGAGAGAGAGAGAGAGAGAGAGAGAGAGAGAGAGAGAGAGAGAAAGAGAGAGCGCAAGAGAGCGCGAGAGAGAGTCAGCGAGCAGCGCTATAGAAGCGCATAGCCTAGAGCAGAGCGTAGCCTAGAGAAGAGAAGCGCCCCTATCCTTTGTTCTTCCTTAAATACTCCGACAGAATCGTTTCCGCTCCTTGCTGACCTGTCGGAGTAGAGGCTGAGTGTGGTTTAAACTTACTCAGCCTATCGTTGGCGTGCAGGCTGGTCCCAGCCTCGTGACGCAATCCAGTTGACGGAAGTAGTGGTCTTCTCAGTAGATGTCCAAGCTTCATATTACAAGACACAGTTCTATCGTAAAACCCCCAGCTAGCACATTCCTTCCACATAGCTCCCCCCTACCCAAACCTACAGCAGTTCTAAAGATCTATGATCACACAATACATTCACTTAATAACTCTTGTTGTAGATTAACATATTCATTAGCTAAACATATATCAGCCCTTACAGTCCCCCTTTTGACACCCCCTAGGGTGTCACTCACCCCAATACAAAAAATACAAAGCTTATGCATTAAGAAAAGTAAAAAATAAAAAAAAAACTCAACCTGTTACAGCTACACCTACTGGATATAAAGAGAACTACCAGTCACTCCAAAACTTACAACCCTCACATCTGTAACAGCAAATCAACCAACCCGCTCATCCTTCGTTTCTCCACCCTTAATGCTGAGTGGCTACCAGCCACCCAAGAACTTAAAACCCTTTTTTTTAAACCTGTGAAAGAACGACTTATGAAAACACCTTATACAACCACCTCCCGTATAGCAAACCAATGGTCATCCTCAGTCAGACCCATCTTCCTACGAAGACTTGATTCGGTATCAGCATCAGCTACTTGAGCTCCAAGTAGGGGATCATACCAACAGCCTGCACCACATCTGTAACAGACTTTTTCAAACATGGGATGATACAAGCAGCACAGCACATTAAAAGCAAAAACACAGTGATAACTATACTTCCTGCAGAGTGAGTTACCCCCCCCATCATGTATATCACCCATACCCCCCACATGTTCTTGCCTGAATCTGTCAACTTGCTCAAGTCTCGCCCTGTCTCTTCTAATGAGCGATTTGGGCCTTCGCCTTTTGCACAGTGATTTCTATGGTACCACGAATCTCTTTTGTTTGAATTCACTCTCAATGAGTGACTTGATACCTCTTTCACCTGGTACGGTCCTTCCCACCTGGGCTCAGTCCACTTTCTGGAATGCACCTTTACTCTCACCCAGTCTCCCACCAGGATATCTCTGTTTTCGTCTGTGGTTTCGACTGCAGGAGTTCGGACCTCCACCACCTGTTTGGACAGTCTTTCGACAAGAGAAGTTAACGCCTGCATGTAGTCTGTGTATCTGATTTTAGCTATGTCTAGTCTAGGCATGCTAAGATTATCTGCTGGTGGCCCTGGCATCCTACGCCCTGTCAATAGTTCATGAGGGGTTAGATGTGTGTCAGAGTCTGGGGAGTTTCTCACTTTGTTGTTGTAACTTTTGCATATTTCACAGCTTTCAGATGTTTCCCTGGCCATGTCCATCATGTTGGGGTGGTACCATGCCTTCTCAATTGCCTTTCCCACACTCTTCAATCCTTCATGTGCTTTTTCATGCTCTTCTCTGATGATAGATCTGAGGAGTTTGGCAGGAGCCACTGTTTTTCCCGTGGTAGCCCTCCAGATTCCTTGGTGATCCCTTCTTGCCCCCTGCCTGCTCCACACATTCTGTTCATAAACATCAGCAGCCTCTTGTAACTGTCTTACTGTATCTTCTGTCAGCTCTTCCTGGCTATGGGTTGTCCTCTGCACCATCTGTTGTGCAGTGTAACCTCCCGCTTCCTTAGCTGCAAGGTCTGCTTGATCATTCCCTTCACGTTCCCTAGTGCTTTCTTTACTGTGTCCTTTACATTTCATGATTGACACCCGTTTTGGCAGCTTGATTGCCTCAATCAATTTCTGGATCTCTTGTTTGTGTTTTATAGGTTCGTTTGAGATGGTTAGGAACCCTCTCCTCATCCATTGAGGGCCATCAATGTGAGCAATTCCATGGGCGTATGCAGAATCGGTATAGACGTCTACCTCTCTTCCTTGGCAGAGCTCTAGTGCTCTCCGCAATGCTCTCAGTTCTGCTAGTTGTGCCGAGGCTCCTGCTGGTTCCAATCTTCCTGCTTCCATCACTTCATGATCTCCATTCTTTCCCTGGCACACCACAGCATAGGCAGCAATGTTTCCTTCACTCGGATTCTTCGACCTATAACAGCAGCCGTCCGTAAATAGGGTTTCCTTCATTCCATCCAGTGGTGTGTTTCCGAGATCCATTCGAACCTTTATTTGCTTGGCTGCCCTGTCTTCACAAATGTGTGGTTCCCCCTTGCCCATGCCATCGGTCATGTTGGCGACTGTTGTCACATATGTGATGTGTTTTGCCGTAATTGTCTTGGTTATGTCGGATTTTCTCTTGCTAGACAGGGCAAAAAGCTTGGAACCGATAAAAGCTGCTACCCCATGGTCTGTGTTGATTTCCAATGGATGTCGCATCACTATGTGTGCTGTTTTTCCCACTGCTTTTGCCAGTGCAGCCATATGTCTGGCACAGTCTGTTTGGCCTGTTTCAATGTTGTCCAATTTTGCACTGTAATAATGCAATACTCTCCTCTCCCCCTTTTGTTTCTGATACAGGACGGAATGAACAAACCCGTCTTGTTCTGAAACATCAAGATGGAATGGTGTCGTGTAGTCAGGTAGAGACAGTGCTTCTGCTTGTGCTAAGGTTTGTTTGAGCTGAATGAATGCCGTTTCTGCTTCAGTAGTCCACTTTAGGACTGCAGTGAGATTACGTGGAGGGTCGGATAGTTTGTCCATTATAATCGGCATAAGTTGGTGTATAGGGGTGATTGAGATGTGCATCCCAGCCTGATTACAGTATATACTACACCCCATTTTTGATAGCAAGTCCCTGCCCATCAGTCCAACGGAGCATTCTGGGTTGTGTAGGAACTGATGTGTTACTTTAAGGTCATCCCATACCACTTCCAGTGGTACTGTGTATGGCTTTCTCATAATTGTCCCTGAAACCCCAGAAAAAGCTTGTTTTTTCGTTGTGAGTTGATATGCTGTCTGCACAGAAGACCAAGTGCATCCTGTGTCAATCAGCATACCATGCTCCCTTCCTCCTATTACGCACTTCACCACTGGTTCCACATCTGGTGGAAAAGTGTAGATATTGGTGGTGGTGCTATTTGGGGTTTCCGGGCAGCTTCATTGGTTGCCACCTTCTCCAGCCCAGGCCATATTGGGGATCAGGGCTGGGTTTGGCACGGGCTGATATTTGCTCTGTTGCTGGAATGGCTGTTGTAGGGGCCCTTGCTTCTGTCCATCTCGTCCTCCCTGCCAGTTACCACTGTCCCGAGGTGCCCACTGTCCTCTTCCTCTGGTTTGGCCCATGTACCCTCTTCCTCTAGCATGGAATGGTTGTCTTGGCAGAGCGCAGTTTCTAGCCATGTGTCCGGATCTTCCACAGTTGAAACATCCTTGATTCCCATATCCGAGATCATGTGGCTGGGTTGAGAGCGGCATGTAGGCTGACTGTTGATATAAAGGTTCAGCATACACCAGGGGTGCGGGTGGTGACGGGGGCTGATATGGTGCTCTTTCCAGGGCCATCAATCCTGCCATAGCCTGAACTGCTGTAGTTAACGCTGCCACATCGGGAGTGGGTGTCGTAGCCCCACTCGTAGGTGTACTGGTCACCACCATTTGCTTGCTGGGCTTATCCTCCATCAGTTGCTTTTCTAAGACCTTCTTCTGTAGCTGTTTAATTTCATCCTCTTCTTTTCGCTTACCTTCCCTCCATCTTTCCACATGGTGTTGGACTATATCAGTGAACTCCAACACACTCTTTGCAGTGATGCCCACCATTTTCTCGCATTCCAGCCTCACCTGATCTGGGAGTCCCTCCAAACAGCTAGCCAGGAATAGGTATTTGGTGGTTTCCTTTCCTGGTTCTTCATTCCAGGCCTGTCTCCACAGGTTTTTTGCCTTTTTCATATACACTGGCACACTCTCCTCTCCGTCCAGTGTCAGCGTTTTCATCAACTGAGGTCTTGGTTGGGTCGGATATTTGCATCTTATGGCATCCCATATTTGTCCGCGATGCTGATCAAATCGAGTTGCTGATGCCACCATTCCTCTTACTCCCCCCTGTGTCATGATCTCCCGACATTCTTGATCGCCCATGCATCTGTTCATAACCGCTGCCATGTCTCCTAATGTAAGTTCATCTGCAGCAGTTAGGCTTTCAAAAGCTTTGACCCACCTATCTCCAGACTCTTCTGGGGTAGGGAGAACGTCCACCAGGGTTTGTATGTCTCTGTGGGCCCATGGCTTGTAAATGGCACCACCCCCTGGTGTGTCTCTCATTGGGTATTGGCCCCTGGTTTCTTGCTCCCGGGTTCTGGCTCTAGTGTGGTGGGCAGGGGCATCACATGGGTCCCACACATTTCCTTCAAATTTTCCACAAAGTACTTTGAGATCACTTCTCTCTTGCTCCACTGGTTCCTCCTGTTCCCCCAGGTCAATAAAGTGTTCCCTCGGAGGTGTGGGTGTTCTGTACCTCCTTGGTGGTGTACTAACTCTACTTCCCTTCTTTCTCTCCTCACTCAGGTCCCTTCTTGTTTTCTCCATTTCCTGTAGCTGCTCTGCCCCTCTTCTCACTTCCTCTTCCATTTCTTTCAGCTTTCTTCTATTCTTTTCTATCACCATTCTCTCCCTTTCTCCTTCCTCTTGGTCCATCTGAGTCCATTCCTGCTGCACCAGTTCTCCACTTTCACTGCCACCCGTTAAACTCATACTGGTCGCATCCGTCGATATTCTGGTCAAGTTGGACACCACCTTTTGTATGGCTTTTGCTGCCTCTAATAATACTGCCACCTCCTGTCTCCATTTTCCCATATCATTCACTCTTACCCATTGTTCCCCCTCTTCATCATCTGGTCGCTTGTGATATTTGACCTCTCCCACAATGTCCAACACTGGAGCCATCACTTTTGGTGTCCCATACGGGGGAGGTGCCGATGGCAGGACCGGGTATAGTTGAAGTTTTATGACCTCTTCTTTTTTCTTGTCTTTGTTCTGTTCTTCTTCCCATATGTTCTTTAGTTTCACCAACATGGCCAGTACTATTTTCTCCTCCAGTCTGGCTTCTTCCATTACTCCCTTGAGTTTGCCTTTATTTGGTTCACCTTCTTTCCTCCATTTCTCCTCTACTTTTTTGATTCTGCGTTTCAATGTTTCCAATATTCTACCTGGTTCGCCTTCAATAGGAATGCCATCAGAAGATTGGATCCAGCCATCTTCTAGCCACTCCCTATACACTTTTTCTCCTCTTCGTTTCCATTCTTTTCCATCCTTTCCCCCGTGGATTTCCAATGTAGATTTCAACGTCTCCAATATCCTGTCTGATTCTTTTAATGCCATTTTATTACTAGATTTCAACCTGTTAATTATCCCCTTCATTCTATAGATTTATAGGACAGTTTTAAATACTTATATTCTGTACTTTGTAATGATAACCTTTATGTTACTAAACACTCCCTCCAACTTTACTTTAAACTCCGCCCTAATATCTAAAAATATTCTGCCGAACCTAGCCGTACCCCCCTAGTTACGAACCTTGCCGGTCGCTAATATTTATCTAAAATTTCCCGAACCTAGCCGTACCCTTGTAGTTACGGACCTTGCCGAATCTAATTACTAAACCAATTATTCCCTATACTCCTCGAACCTAGCCGTACACTCGTAGTTACGGACCTTGCCGATAAAACAATACTCTAATATATCAGGGCTTCACAATCACATTTACCAAATCACAGGTTTTCATGGTATTACTTATCTATTCATAGCTTGACATTCACCAAATCAGAGGGTTGCATGGTATTACTTATCTATTCATAGCATGAAATTCACATTCACCAAATCACAGGTTTGCATGGTATCATATTACTTATCTATTCATAATAATTCATAATTCAGTTCACTTACATCAAACAGGTGTTTCACAACATTAATTTGGATAAAGCCAATGTGCAGAACTTTAGTTATTCACAATAGGTGTCTGCTTACCTTTTTAGTTGACTCTTTATGAAACACCGTTCAACGATAGTGATGTCCAATCGGCTGGTCAATCTCCCGCAAAGTCCCGCTACCAGATCACGTCGGGTTCACCAATTGATCGGTCGCGTCAATTCAAATCTGGTATTGGAACAAAAGGATTACTACGCCGTTTAAATCATCTATGTATTTTATTCTAGCAACCCCTTAAATGGTAGATATGAAGTTCGTATATACAGGCTCACTGTGACACCACGCAGGGCAAACAGCAAGCAGGGCCAGAGAAGCGAGAGAGAGAGAGAGAGAGAAAGAGAGAGAGAGCGCAAGAGAGCGCGAGAGAGAGTCAGCGAGCAGCGCTATAGAAGCGCATAGCCTAGAGCAGAGCGTAGCCTAGAGAAGAGAAGCGCCCCTATCCTTTGTTCTTCCTTAAATACTCCGACAGAATCGTTTCCGCTCCTTGCTGACCTGTCGGAGTAGAGGCTGAGTGTGGTTTAAACTTACTCAGCCTATCGTTGGCGTGCAGGCTGGTCCCAGCCTCGTGACGCAATCCAGTTGACGGAAGTAGTGGTCTTCTCAGTAGATGTCCAAGCTTCATATTACAAGACACAGTTCTATCGTAAAACCCCCAGCTAGCACATTCCTTCCACATAGCTCCCCCCTACCCAAACCTACAGCAGTTCTAAAGATCTATGATCACACAATACATTCACTTAATAACTCTTGTTGTAGATTAACATATTCATTAGCTAAACATATATCAGCCCTTACACTAGTTAGCCTGACGCCTGCTAACTTGTTATGCGCCATGCCTCACATTTGTAACTTGTTAGCAAACGTGTAACATCAACAACTGTAAATTATTTGACTAGCTAGCTATCTAACATAATCGACGAGGATTGACATTGGTTATGACCTTGGATGCATTTAAATCTCGCAAAAGTATAGGCATGACGCAAGATAGGAATCCAAACAGGTAAATAAGAAGTATTGCATATCTAGCAAGCTAGGTAGCTAGGTTTCCTAGCACACGAATACAACAATTTACTGTTGTAAATCCCTAAAACTGAAGCTGGTTTGACTATTAAAAAAATATTTGCCTAAAGATGCCTTATAGACATGGCTGTAGGTAGAAAGTGTCTACCTACCTAGGCTAAATTGTACAGTCACTGTGCAAAGGTTGAGGGAGGGTAATACCATTTTTAATTATATTTGGCTAGATATCGTTGTAAATGTAATCTTTGTGCCTGTGCACATTTATGCATGTTCAACTAGTCTACCCTAATGTTGATATTATGCTGGCACAGTTCAATTGTGGTTCAAACTGAACAATATAGTTTAATTTGTTTAGTTTTTTGTCTTAAGAGACAATACTGTGCGATGCATGGCGCATAACAAGTTAGCAAGTGCCAGCTAGCCAACTCCAGCCATGCGCTAACATTTTCTGGTAAACCTAGCTTTAGTTGGCTGGTTGTAACATTGTATTATGTTGTTTAGTAGATAGCCATATCTACGACTAAAAATAGAAGAGGTTTTACAATAGAGATAAAAAAGATCTCCAATCTATTAGACTGGCTAGCCAAGCATACCTTACATCGATATTTCAATATTGTCAGCTTGCTGTTAGCTAACTAGCATCACTAAACTGGCAGCAAGATTGCCAGCCAGCTGAGACTGGCTGAGAACCAACTAACCAATCTTTTTCGATTTATACACATTCATCATTGCTACCAACACACAAACAGAGAATGTGTTAACTTTATCGACAATAAAAAATTCCAGACAAGGGTGGAATAGATGGCTATTTGGTAACATTAGCTAGCTTATGTTAGCTAATGTCAGTCAAAAACAAACAAACAAACATGTTTACTCTGATGAAGGTAGCTATCAGTCTAGCAGTGACTACCATGGCATAGGCAAAATTTATTGACAGTGTGTATACCAAAAGAAAGCTATATTATTTAGCTGGACTGTAACGTTAGCTAGCTAGCTACCTTACCAAGCTAGGCTAGCAAGCTAGCTAATGTTAGGTTACCTCTAATTGTTAATCTTGCATTTTGTTGTTGTCGAAAAGGATTCCCCATCAGTTCCGCCTGAAAATCCCTCTGGTAATCTTTGGTCGCCGCATCATTCTTGATAGCCGCAAACCACTGGCAGAATCGGGGTGAATCTCTGGGAGGTAGAATGGTGAAAGATAACTCATTTTCGCGCTTGTTTGTAATTAGCACAGCCACTATATACAAACACTGGTTCAACAGGATACGTGACGAGAATGCTGATACCTCCCAACACAGAAGTTAACTTTTTAAGATAAGGGCCAAGTTAGCAGCCAACACTGATCTAATGTCATAAGTGAACACACCACAAACCAATACATCAAATAAACAACACATATCTATAAACATATATTTTATATAGAGTTTGGGGAACACAATCATTATTATCATTATTATCATTATTATGAAATGTGTATGAATAGTAAATAAGATACTCGAAAACCACAGCATGCCAGTCAACATAAGAGATCAAACAGCCTCAGATCGGATTGGACAGTGAAACACACTCTTGCACTTGCAGGCGACCGTGCTGACCTGCGTGAAGTTGGCCCACCACCCAACGCAAAACGTCGGGAAAATAGTCTTAATCGTTTGTGCTCCATTTGTGCTGGTTTGTGCTGCAATTATTTTCGTTTGTGCTGTTTTCATTTTTTAGATATTAAAGAATACTTTATAGGTCATTCAGAGGTCACTCAGCCCCCCACAAGCTCAGAATGAACCCACAACAGTGTCGATCGTTAGTGCTCCGTTTGTGCTGGTTTGTGCTGTTACAAGTTTTGTTTGTGCTGCTGCGGTATTGTTTATATTAGCCATTTAATTACGGGCGATGACGTCACCAGCCCCCCACCTACTCCAAATGAACTGGGGATAGTCTTAATCGTTTGTGCTCCGTTTGTGCTGGTTTGTGCTGCAATTATTTTCGTTTGTGCTGCTTTCATTCTTTAGATATTAAATAATACTTTATAGGTCATTCAGAGGTCACTCAGCCCCCCACAAGCTCAGAATGAACCCACTATAGTGTCGATCGTTAGTGCTCCGTTTGTGCTGGTTTGTGCTGTTACAAGTTTTGTTTGTGCTGCTGCGGTATTGTTTTTATTAGCCATTTATTTATGGGCGATGACGTCACCAGCCCCGCACCTACTCCAAATGAACTGGGGATAGTCTTAATCGTTAGTGCTTCGTTTGTGCTGGTTTGTGCCGTTACAAGTTTTGTTTGTGCTGCTGCTGTATTTTTTATATTAGACATTTACTTATGGCCGTAACCAGCCCTCACCGACTGCTCCAAATTAACTCCAAATACAGCTGGTAAAAGTTTTGTTTTTGCGATTGTCTTTTTTTACTAATACAGTTGAAGACGTAACATGGTAAGGGCCACACGGCAAACCAAACCCAAATCGTTACCTAATCCACTGTGCCTTTTCAACTGGCAACGGACACATCGAGGCTCACAGAATGTGTGGAATGTTACGCGAACTCCAAGGTAAATGTTTTTACTTGTGATGTTGTTATGTGAATATTTCCCAGCACAAAACAGGCAGTTATCAACGTTATGTCGTAAACACACTTGTTATGTTTTCCCCACACATTTAAATAATCTCATTACCTAACGTTTCTCACCAACGTGTTTAACTAAGTGCACTTTAGGTCACAGTGTTACCTAATTGTTGGTGCATAAATGTAACTATACAGGTACGTTTTTTATATCCTGTATATAGTTAAATGTATTAATTTGATACATGTTATTATGCTGCCTACTGAGTCCATGCACAGATGATGCCCCATTTAATGTTTTCTGTAGCTGAGTGTTAATACATACGTATATGTACTATATATATATACAGTGGGGAGAACAAGTATTTGATACACTGCCGATTTTGCAGGTTTTCCTACTTACAAAGCATGTAGAGGTCTGTAATTTTTATCATAGGTACACTTCAACTGTGAGAGACGGAATCTAAAACAAAAATCCAGAAAATCACATTGTATGATTTTTAAATAATTAATTTGCATTTTATTGCATGACATAGGTATTTGATCACCTACCAACCAGTAAGAATTCCGGCTCTCACAGACCTGTTAGTTTTTCTTTAAGAAGCCCTCCTGTTCTCCACTCATTACCTGTATTAACTGCACCTGTTTGAACTCGTTACCTGTATAAAAGACACCTCTCCACACACTCAATCAAACAGACTCCAACCTCTCCACAATGGCCAAGGCCAGAGAGCTGTGTAAGGACATCAGGGATAAAATTGTAGACCTGCACAAGGCTGGGATGGGCTACAGGACAATAGGCAAGCAGCTTGGTGAGAAGGCAACAACTGTTGGCGCAATTATTATAAAATGGAAGAAGTTCAAGATGACGGTCAATCTCCCTCGGTCTGGGGCACCATGCAAGATCTCACCTCGTGGGGCATCAATGATCATGAGGAAGGTGAGGGATCAGCCCAGAACTACACGGCAGGACCTGGTCAATGACCTGAAGAGAGCTGGGACCAGAGTCTCAAAGAAAACCATTAGTAACACACCACGCCGTCATGGATTAAAATCCTGCAGTGCACGCAAGGTCCCCCTGCTCAAGCCAGCGCATGTCCAGGCCCGTCTGAAGTTTGCCAATGACCATCTGGATGATCCAGAGGAGGAATGGGAGAAGGTCATGTGGTCTGATGAGACAAAAATAGAGCTTTTTGGTCTAAACTCCACTCGCTGTGTTTGGAGGAAGAAGAAGGATGAGTACAACCCCAAGAACACCATCCCAACCGTGAAGCATGGAGGTGGAAACATCATTCTTTGGGGATGCTTTTCTGCAAAGGGGACAGGACGACTGCACCGTATTGAGGGGAGGATGGATGGGGCCATGTATCGCAAGATCTTGGCCAACAACCTCCTTCCCTCAGTAAGAGCATTGAAGATGGGTCGTGGCTGGGTCTTCCAGCATGACAACGACCCGAAACACACAGCCAGGGCAACTAAGGAGTGGCTCCGTAAGAAGCATCTCAAGGTCCTGGAGTGGCCTAGCCAGTCTCCAGACCTGAACCCAATAGAAAATCTTTGGAGGGAGCTGAAAGTCCGTATTGCCCAGCGACAGCCCCGAAAACTGAAGGATCTGTATGGAGGAGTGGGCCAAAATCCCTGCTGCAGTGTGTGCAAACCTGGTCAAGAACTACAGGAAACGTATGATCTCTGTAATTGCAAACAAAGGTTTCTGTACCAAATATTAAGTTCTGCTTTTCTGATGTATCAAATACTTATGTCATGCAATAAAATGCAAATTAATTACTTAAAAATCATACAATGTGATTTTCTGGATTTTTGTTTTAGATTCCGTCACTCACAGTTGAAGAGTACCTATGATAAAAATTACAGACTTCTACATGCTTTGTAAGTGGGAAAACCTGCAAAATCGGCAGTGTATCAAATACTTGTTCTCCCCACTGTATATATATGTGGAAACGAATGACTCCAGGAATTAACTAAACATGTTTTTAATTGTGCAATTGAATTACTGTGTGCAATCAAATCCATTTACACAAACAATGAACCTTTTTCAAAGAGGACAATTGCACATTGAACAACAACATCCACATCTTCATCAACCACACAATTATGATTTTGTGTATAACACAGCATGTGGGCATATTTTGTTTTTTTCTGATGCTCCTGTCACTCCACTTCTCAGGTCATCATACATCTCCCAGACACATGGAGACCTCCTGCATTAGGCCACATAATGACCAAGAGCATCCTGGGTTACGCCTCCTTGGAAAGCAATGACTGCCCTTAAGGTAAATGTCTCTCCTTGGAGCACCAGACTGGAGGGAAATTCACACAATGGAAATTCTCTTGGGCAGGAATTCCTTTGAGTTGGGGTTGCTGTGGAATCGTTTCCAAGGTCAGTATCGATCCACAGAAGTTCTCCTAGACTGTAACTGTGAGAAACTTTCCCTGCACAGAGCACTTTTCCTGAGGTATATTCTGTCTTGAATGCAGAGGGACACTGAGACGGACTTTGGATTGGCCTGAGGCAGGGGGACTCTGGAAGGTTAAGACCTTGTTCCACTGCGGTCTGAAGATGAGCCATGCCAGAATCCTGCAGTACAGCAATAGAAGTAGAAACAAACGGAATTTCCCTTGTGGCTTGTGTGTTGAGGCTGCAATACTGTGAGGGAGCACTGTTTTGTGAAGTAAACACTTGCAAGTTTTCTCATTGTCTTTTCAATGATAGTAGAGATGTGGCACTGTGCATCGATTTGGAGAGCACCAGACTTCAATTGGACAGCTTTGAATATTCCACATAGCAGCTCTGCCCTCTGAATGTAGGCTTGTGGGGTAAGACCCTTTGTGGTGATGCTTTTCACTAGCTGGAGGAGGTTGTTGGAGTCTTCACTGCAAACAATATTTCCAAAAGTGTTACTGTCACAGAAAGCACAACATAAGCATTGACAAAAAGCATCAAATGCACATGTGTTAAGCACAGAAACTCTTGATTTGCTGAGTTTAACAGGCTGTTGATTGTTTCCATTTTTTAACAGTTCCATTTTCATTTCTTTCCCCCTCACAGATGGATCTGCATGGAGCCATTCAGGACAAGGAGAAAGGTATGAATTAATCTTCCTCTTTTTTGGTGGAACAGCTAGGCCTCTCCAGTTTTCAACAACGTCTTCGTTTGTTGAATGGATGTTTGTGACAGTGTCAGATGACTCCCCAGAACAGGAGGCATCCATTTTTTTTTAATCTACACTGCAGGTCGCAGTGGGTAGTGGATTGGGTCCTGTGACCATCACTGTTGTAACATTAGCATTTTCTGTACCTTTTTGTTTTGCAGAACAAATGCGCATGTTGCCTTCAATGTAGGAAAGATGTCGAGCAATGAATCGATCCACCCGAATAGGTAAGTTTTCATGCTTGAAAAGGCCGTGTTTGATGTTTTTAAACTCTGCTTCAACATTGGCTGAACTTGCGGTGATGTTGATGCTACGGAAGTGAGGGATCATTACCCCTGTCCAGAGTGGTAAGTAACTTGCAAGTCTGATAATATTGGGAACAATCTCTGGGAGGAAGTGCATGTTATCTCGATCACCATTGGCCACGGCAAGTGACCTGCTCTCATCACATATGTCTGTCACCCACTGCCGTAGGTCAGTGTGTATTTCTTCACATGGATCCACTCCTTCCATGTCCTCACCCTCTTCATCTGGAACGATGACACACTCTTCTGCAATTTGGGCTTTCAGGTAGTTCTTGCAACATTCTGATATGAGGGGTGCTCCAGAGATGTCATTGCTCTCTGCTTCGCTGAGAGCCACAATAGTAACACTGCGTAGCAGCTCTCTTGCATTGTTCACAGATTGTGACTTGAGCAGCTGTGCCAGTGACCTCACAAAGAAATCTTTAATGCGATGTGGTTTTCTTTTCAAGCAGTCCCATTGGCAGATCATCTTGATGCAGTGTGCAACATCAACCCGGACAAAACAAGGTGGCAGCTGTGCAGACTGGTTACCAAGTAAGACACCAAAACACTCATTGATGTAGGTCTTCAGATCAGGATGAGGAGTGAAAGCCTTGACCAGAGCTCCGAGCAAAGCCAGAGAAAAGTCACTCACAACCACTTTTGGAATTGGTGCACCTGTGCGAATCCATTCTGTCAACCATTGTTTCATTGCATTAACATCATGTCTCTCTGACAGCATTTGCACCACTGGGACACTTGCGCTCCCATCCCCTGCCAGAACGCCCTGGTATAAGAAGATGTGGCCAGACATACCAACTGGTCTCTGTAGTTTCCTGACTACTGAACCAGTTGCATCAAAACTCACAGTGGGGTGAGATTTCTTTGATATTGACTTGTACATGTACATTTGTGTTTGACTCCAGTAGTGACAGAAAAACTTATCCAGTCCAATATCTTTAATGCTACCATTGTGAGGTGCACTGTATTTTAGCATCTGCAGTGATAAAATAGGATCCTTGTCACCTAATTCTAAGTCATTTCTCTCTTGCTTTGCTTTGCGCAGGGTGGCCAAATTAGGCAGATGACTTGGCTCAGGATCTCCAAAATCCATCAACTTTGTTGCCTTTGATGCCCTCCATACATGTGGTTCAATTCTACCCTCACACAGTTCCTTGGCTATCTGCACACGCAAGTTTCCAGATATGGCACGCTTGGAAAGGCCAATGTGCAGGGAGTCATCAATGTTTTTAATAAAAAATTTCAGCACCATTGGGTTGTTCATTTCAGGCTCTCTGTCACATTTGATGTAAAGGTCGCCTTGACACTCCTTACAGTTGCTTCTGATTTCAATGTATTTTGTTGTGGCTGATGGATAGACTTTGGCTCTTTTAAATACAAATGTGCAGGTGCTTTTCACTTCTTTCCAAATTTGGTGATTTATTACATGAGTCCAGATGCCAGGCTTCAAAACTGTGTATTTCCTTTTTTGTGTTTTAGAGAACTTGTCTTTGTATTGAACTGTTTCAGGTATAAATTCAATCCATTTCTCAAATGGAACTTCAAGCCCAAAAGTCTTGCAGTCTTCTGGTCTGGGAGGAAAGGACTGTGGCTCAAAATCTGTGTCATCACTACTGACACTGGTTTCATGATCACATTCATGATTAAACCCTAAAGCAGACCAGATGTTGTGTCTGTTTAATTTAACAAAAGTGTACAGGGCCTTTGCAGTGATCTTGTTTCCTAGCTGCTCACTCAGCTCTGTCCAGATGCAGTTATTAGGAGTAGCTATGGTACCATTTTTGACTATGGCCTCCTTTGATGAACACAGGACTGTGAAAATGGCATAAGAAAGTAAAACATAATTACTTCAATAATGATGACTTATTTTAGGTCAAGTGTTTCATCTACATTATAAACATGTTTTCATGTATTGATATTGACCCCTAAATGTAATTAGCATTTCATAGTTACATTGGCAATATTAACATTAGCAATGTGCTTTCTGTTGCCAAAAACATTGCCAATCGTAGCTTGTGTTGTACCATTAATCAAAAAGTTAACTTTTTACTAACTGACAGTAACAACATTTGACTTACATTTGCCAGGAATATGATTTATGTAAGGCTATTCTATGACGAGATATGGTTAAATTGTTCCTCTACTAAACGCTACTAAACACTCCACAAAAGCATGCTTACGAAGAATAAACGATTGACAATATTTTGGGTTCATTCTGTGCATGTGGGGGCGCTGAGTGACCTCAGAATGACCTATGAAAGATTATTTAATATAATATAAAAATGAAAACAGCACAAACGAAAATAATTGCACCACAAACCAGCACAAACGGAGCACTAACGATTAAGACTATCCCCAGTTCATTTGGAGTAGGTGGGGGGCTGGTGACGTCATCGCCTATAATTAAATGGCTAATATAAACAATACCGCAGCAGCACAAACAAAACTTGTAACAGCACAAACCAGCACAAACGGAGCACTAACGATCAACACTATAGTGGGTTCATTCTGAGCTTGTGGGGGGCTGAGTGGCCTCTGAATGACCTATAAAGTATTATTTAATATCTAAAGAATGAAAGCAGCACAAACGAAAATAATTGCAGCACAAACCAGCACAAACGGAGCACAAACGATTAAGACTATCCCCAGTTCATTTGGAGTAGGTGGGGGGCTGGTGACGTCATCGCCCATAATTAAATGGCTAATATAAACAATACCGCAGCAGCACAAACAAAACTTGTAACGGCACAAACCAGCACAAACAGAGCACTAACGATCGACACTATAGTGGGTTCATTCTGAGCTTGTGGGGGGCTGAGTGACCTCTGAATGACCTATAAAGTATTCTTTAATATCTAAAAAATGAAAACAGCACAAACAAAAATAATTGCAGCACAAACCAGCACAAACGGAGCACAAACGATTAAGACTATTTTCCCGACGTTTTGCATTGGGTGGGGGGCCAACTTCACGCAGGTACCGTGCTGTTGTTTCATTTCTCTCTCATGCCTTCATGGCTGAAGCCAGCGCAAATTTTCAGATCTATTAGAAGCGATTAATAGACAAAATGTCATTGAACCAGAGATCAAGGCATTCATCAGCAAAGATGCAGTGCAAGCTGATAGTATTTTGGACAAATACTATCAGCTTGCAAATTGAAGTCAAAATGATTGATGAAATCAAAGGTGTCAGCTGTATGTTGATTTGTATGTTGATTTAACTTATATTTTACCGGTATTAACAGTAGTAGTAGACCAACCGATAACACCACAACGGAATGCGTTTGAAGTAATGATGCGCCGCCGAGAACAGCTAGCATGTCCAGCAAAGTACATTGCCAGTGGCACGCACACACTTCATGGAGATAAGCAGCTCCACAATGATGTGATTGACTGTCTCTAAGGTGGGGGCTTTTCGTGGCAGCCAGACGAGACAATCTAAGGAGGATGCGGTGAGCAAAGTTACTGGGCTCGAATTTAGTCACGCTTGCTCTACTGTATATAGATTGATGCTTCTAATTGTGCATGTTATAAACAACATTTTTTATTTTGATGACAGTTTATACTCTATGGCTGGAATTATGTATTTTTTCCAATGCTACATTAATTTGGCAGACCTAACTTGATTGACCCTCTTTCTACAAGGCTTAGTTTATGAGAGGCCTAATATTTTGTTAAAGCCCTCATTATTATGCATCAACATTTTAATTTGATCACAATGATTTATTGTCAGTCATTCTTGAATTTGTTAGGCTATACATTTAAGTAGATGAATGAAGTGATAATACATTCATACATTAAAAAAAAGTTTTTAATATGATATAATATTGCATTCTATTAATGTTAATTTGTGTATTAATAATAATAATCTGAAAATCAGTCTGAAATGTAATATGTATCCTATTGTTCATGTCCATATAGCCTAGGACAATGTGGTAAAGTACTGTTATTCCTTATCCACTTAATGTATTTTTTAATAATTATTATTTAATTTTTTATGCTCACTTGCCTCAATTTTCTGGGGGGAAGATCCATTAAGCAGTGAATCAATTTTGTCTTGCCTAACATAGTAATTCTACATTACAGTTGGAACTTAATCTGGCCAAAGAAATTGGCTCAACAGAATTAAACAAAATACTAATACTGCATATTAAAAGAGCTGGTTTAAACCTCTACAAAAGTTAACAGGTTATATTGCAGCAATTATCAACAAAGGCAAATGCCTAGTTGTACCCAACAAATGACAGCAATACTTCAATAGGCTTATGATATTTATTTTACAACAGGCATACTTATAACCTTTCTTAAACTAAATACGGAGTACAAAATAATGAAACGAAAACACTTTTTGCATATTTAAAGAATAGGTTTAGATTAATACATATGTCTTTAATAATAATAATAATAATAATAAAGATATACAATAATGATGAAACAAGTTATAATAAATACGAAAACAAATTAAAGAAACAAAACTGCATCAAACCTGAATAGTAAGTTGCACACTATCCATTTGGCCACACCAACGTTCTTCTCACTTCGGCCACTACAATATTAAAACTTGTTCCCATGGACATTCCCCTTGTCGGCTTCTTTTCACTATACTCTTTCTCCTCTAACTTTTGTTTTACTTCAATGACAAATATCTCCATCTTCACATTCAACAATAGCCTAGGCTGGGCCAAGGTTCACTCTCTCTCCTCAGCAGCAGGTGCACGTGAAGTAAGTGGCCGGTACCAGTTTGAGCTGGACATAAGCTACAGTGGGGAGAACAAGTATTTGATACACTGCCGATTTTGCAGGTTTTCCTACTTACAAAGCATGTAGAAGTCTGTAATTTTTATCATAGGTACTCTTCAACTATGAGTGACGGAATCTAAAACAAAAATCCAGAAAATCACATTGTATGATTTTTAAGTAATTAATTTGCATTTTATTGCATGACATAAGTATTTGATACATCAGAAAAGCAGAACTTAATATTTGGTACAGAAACCTTTGTTTGCAATTACAGAGATCATACGTTTCCTGTAGTTCTTGACCAGGTTTGCACACACTGTAGCAGGGATTTTGGCCACTCCAGGACCTTGAGATGCTTCTTACGGAGCCACGATTAGTTGCCCTGGCTGTGTGTTTCGGGTCGTTGTCATGCTGGAAGACCCAGCCACGACCCATCTTTAATGCTCTTACTGAGGGAAGGAGGTTGTTGGCCAAGATCTCGCGATACGTGGCCCCATCCATCCTCCCCTCAATATGGTGCAGTCGTCCTGTCCCCTTTGCAGAAAAGCATCCCCAAAGAATGATGTTTCTACCTCCATGCTTCACGGTTGGGATGGTGTTCTTGGGGTTGTACTCATCCTTCTTCTTCCTCCAAACACGGCGAGTGGAGTTTAGACCAAAAAGCTCTATTTTTGTCTCATCAGACCACATGACCTTCTCCCATTCCTCCTCTGGATCATCCAGATGGTCATTGGCAAACTTCAGACGGGCCTGGACATGCGCTGGCTTGAGCAGGGGGACCTTGCGTGCGCTGCAGGATTTTAATCCATGACGGCGTAGTGTGTTACTAATGGTTTTCTTTGAGACTGTGGTCCCAGCTCTCTTCAGGTCATTGACCAGGTCCTGCCGTGTAGTTCTGGGCTGATCCCACACCTTCCTCATGATCATTGATGCCCCACGAGGTGAGATCTTGCATGGTGCCCCAGACCGAGGGAGATTGACCGTCATCTTGAACTTCTTCCATTTTCTAATAATTGCGCCAACAGTTGTTGCCTTCTCACCAAGCTGCTTGCCTATTGTCCTGTAGCCCATCCCAGCCTTGTGCAGGTCTACAATTTTATCCCTGATGTCCTTACACAGCTGTTTGATTGAGTGTGTGGAGTCTGTTTGATTGAGTGTGTGGACAGGTGTCTTTTATACAGGTAACGAGTTCAAACAGGTGCAGTTAATACAGGTAATGAGTGGAGAACAGGAGGGCTTCTTAAAGAAAAACAAACAGGTCTGTGAGAGCCGGAATTCTTACTGGTTGGTAGGTGATCAAATACTTATGTCATGCAATAAAATGCAAATTAATTATTTAAAAATCATACAATGTGATTTTCTGGATTTTTGTTTTTAGATTCCGTCTCTCACAGTTGAAGAGTACCTATGATAAAAATTACAGACCTTTACATGCTTTGTAAGTAGGAAAACCTGCAAAATTGGCAGTGTATCAAATACTTGTTCTCCCCACTGTATACGTTAAATCATGTTAAACACTATTATTGCACACAGAGTGAGTCCATGCAACTTATTATGTGACTTGTTAAGCACAGTTTTACTCCTGAACTTATTTGGCTTGCCATAATAAAGGGGTTGAATACTTATTAACTTAAGACATTCCAGCTTCCCAACAAATGTCTAAAAACATAATTCCACTTTGTCATTATGTGGTATTGTGTGTAGGCCAGTGACACAAAATCTCAATTTAACACATTTTAAATTCAGGCTGTAACACAACAGAATGTGGAAAAAGTCAAGGGGTGTGAATACTTGGGATTGGGGATTGGCGATGGAGAGAGAAAGATCGGGGCAGTCGCAGCCCTCCAACGCCAGTTCCCAACCCGGTGCCTCCAGCGTCGGCCCAGAGTCAGGTACGGTCCGTGCCTGCTCTGCGTACCACACCATCGGCGCGCACTCACAGCCCGGCACGGTCAGTGCCGACTTCGCGCACCACACCATCGGTGCGCAGCCAAGGCACGGAGAGGCTGGAGGAAGAGGATCGCCCACCACTTCGTCTGCCAACGATCCAGGATCGAGAGAAACCCGAGGGGTTTTATGAATACCCGAAGGAGGAACAGACGAAGTGGTGGAGAGCCTGGGTTGTTCTTCCACTGGAGAAGCAGACGGACCCGCTTCTGATAGAGATAGAGGAGGAGGAGGACTTCGGGCGCCGATATGCTCTCGTGAACAGGCTGATGGATATGCGGGAGCGGGCTTCTGAGACAGCGAAGGTCAGCAGCCCAGAACCTCCAGTGAAGGTCAGCAGCCCAGAACCTCCAGCGAAGGTCAGCAGCCCAGCAGCCCGGAACCTCCAGTGAAGGTCAGCAACCCAGAACCTCCAGGGAAGGTCCGCAGCCCGGAGCCTCCAGCGAAGGTCCGCAGCCCGGAGCCTCCAGCGAAGGTCCGCAGCCCGGAGCCTCCAGCGAAGGTCCGCAGCCCGGAGCCTCCAGCGAAGGTCCGCAGCCCGGAGCCTCCAGCGAAGGTCCGCAGCACGGAGCCTCCAGCGAAGGTCCGCAGCACGGAGCCTCCAGCGAAGGTAAGCAGCACGGAGCTTCCAGCGAAGGTCAGCAGCACGGAGCCTCCAGCGAAGGTCAGCAGCACGGAGCCTCCAGCAAAGGTCAGCAGCCCGTAGCCTCCAGCGAAGGCCCGCAGCCCGGAGTGCCCAGTCCGGGGCCGGTCGTCTGCTTCACTCCAGTGCCAGAGCAGTCCGCTCCACCGGTGCCCAGTCCGGGGCCGGTCGTCTGCTTCACTCCAGTGTAAGAGCAGTCCGCTCCACCGGTGCCCAGTTCGGGGCCGGTCGTCTGCTTCACTCCAGTGCCAGAGCAGTCCGCTCCACCGGTGCCCAGTCCGGGGTCTGGACGTCGGCCCAGCTCCAGAGCCAGAACCACCTGCCACACCGGTACCCAGTCCGGGTCCGGTCGTCTGTACCGCCCCAGGGTCGGGGGCTCCCACACCAGGGTCCAGACAGGCCTTGGTGCTTTGTGGGAGGACTGAGGGGGAAATCACCGCGCTGGGGTCCGGACCGGACCGGGCGTGCAACTGTGAGGTAGGAAGGGAGCAGCCTCCACTGCCTACGTCACGTCCGAGGCCGGGGCCGGAGCCTCCACCACAACCGCCCCAGTACTCCGTCCTTTCCCCCCTAGTATTGTTTAAAAAAAAATTTGAGGGGGGATTATTTGCGGCCGGGAGTCCGCACCTTGGGGGGGGGGGGGGGTGGGGGTTTTGTGAGGGTTTGGCTGTGGTTAGACCTTACTCCCAATAAGGGGAGTGGTAGAACCACAGTCGAGCCCTCACACCCTAACTAGGGGAGGTAATAATCCTCAATCAGAGACAGCTGTACAGGGTTGTCTCTGATTGGGGATTGTATTTAGGCACCCTACACATCCACCTGTGTGTGGGTCATTGCCTTGAAGTCACGTTATAGTAAGTGTGTTTTTCATTCTTGTTCTTTGCTTTTTTGTTTATATAGTTCGTGACAGTATTTGTTTCTCATTTAATAAACGATGTCGAACTATCGCTGCGCTGCTCCTTGGTCTCTGAACACATCGATCGTGACAGCCATGGACCCAAAATGTCAATGTTTTGTGCCTTATGGCAAGGTGCTCCATCATGCTGGAAAAGGTATTGGTCATCACCAAATTGTTCTTAGATGGTTGGGAGGAGTTGCTCTCGGAGGATGTGTTGGTACCCTTCTTTATTCATGGTTGTGTTCTTAGGCAAAATTGTGAGTGAGCCCACTCCCTTGGCTGAGAAGCAACCCCACACATGAATGGTCTGAGGATGCTTTACTGTTGGCATGACACAGGACTAATGGTAGCGCTCACCTTGTCTTCTCCGGACAAGGTGTTTTCCGGATGGCACAAACAATCGTAAAGGGGATTCATCAGAGAAAATGACTACCCCAGTCCTCAGCAGTCCAATCCCTGTGCCTTTTGCAGAATATCAGTCTGTCCCTGATGAGAGAAGTGGCTTCTTTGCTGCCCTTCTTGACACCAGGCCATCCTCCAAAAGTATTTGCCTCACTGTGCGTGCAGATGCACTCACACCTGCCTGCTGCCATTCCTGAGCAAGCTCTGCACTGGTGGTGCCCCGATCCCGCAGCTGAATCAACTTTTGGAGACGGCCCTGGCGCTTGCTGGACTTTCTTGGGCGCCCTGACGCCTTCTTCACAACAATTGAACCTCTCTCCTCGAAGTTCTTGATGATAAATGGTAAATGATAAATGGTTGATTGATGGTTGATAAATGGTTGATTTAGGTGCAATCTTACCAGCAGCAATATCCTTGTCTGTGAAGCCCTTTTTGTGCAAAGCAATGATGACGGTACGTGTTTCCTTGCAGGTAACCATGGTTGACAGAGGAAGAACAATGATTTCAAGCACCACCCTCCTTTTAAAGCTTCCAGTCTGTTATTCTGGCTCAATCATCATGACAGAGTGATCTCCAGCCTTGTCCTCGTCAACACTCTCACCTGTGTTAACGAGACAATCACTGACATGATGGCAGCTGGTCCTTTTGTGGCAGGGCTGCATTGCAGTGGAAATGTTTTTGGGAGATTAAGTGGCAAAGAGGGACTTTGCAATTCATTGCAATTCATCTGATCACTCTTCATGACATTCTGGAGTATATGCAAATTGCCATCATCAACACTGAGGCAGCAAACTTTGTGGAGACCAATCCTTTTGGCCACGACTGTACAGTATATATTAACACAGGGTTGAAACCCAAACAAAACAGCGAGGTGTTAACCTATACATACCTCACGGGACGAGACCTGTAATCCCTACGGTGAAGCATGGTGGGGATGTTTCTCTGAATGTCCTTGAGTGGGCCAGCCAGAGCCTGGACTTGAACCCGATCGAACATCTCTGGAGAGACCTGAAAATAGCTGTGCAGCAACGCTCCCCATCCAACTTGACAGAGCTTGAGAGGATCTGCAGAGAAGAATGGGAGAAACTCCCCAAATACAGGTGTGCCAACCTTGTAGTGTCATACCCAAGAAGACTATGCTGTAATCACTGCCAAAGGTGCTTCAAGAAAGTACTGAGTAAAGGTTCTGAATACTTATGTAAATGAGATATTTATGAAATTTCCCCCCCGGGGGATCAATAAAGTACCTATCTATCTATCTATCTATCTATCTATCTATCTATCTATCTATCTATCTATCTATCTATCTATCTATCTATCTATCTATCTATCTATCTATCTATCTATCTATCTATCTATCTATCTATCTATTTCAGTTTTTTAATATATTTGCTAAAATTTCTACAAACCTGTTTTTACTTTGTCATTATGGGGTATTGTGTGTAGATTGATGATTCACACTTCTATATGAGCCTTTCACACTTCCAGAGAGTCAAAAGCTCAGTCCAACGTTTGTTGGTTTATGCTTCAAAATGTTAATCACAAAATAAAAACTTGCAAACGAGCGATGCAATACTTTTGGTCCTGCTGGGTTAAAGTGGCTAAAGTTCCGCCAACAGCCTCTCCATTCTCTATGTAGTGTTTTCACTCCATCTCTGCTCTCACGATGGTGGCCTGAGCCCCCGCTGCTATCACCTCTTCTCTGTGGAGCAAGTAGCGCTGCCGTCTTTTAGCCCGGTACACCTCCAACCTCCTCTCCTATGCCAGGGGCTCCTCTAGTACACTTTCCCACCTCAGGCTTTCCCTTACCTGGGCACTCAGAAGATGGAGATGGAGCTCCTCTGAGGCAGATGGCGGCACTCTTCTCTTTCTCAAACCCAGAAGAGGACATCATCGTCACGTCTTTCAGCTCCTGCTCCTCCTGCCGCCCCTTTGACCTTTGACCTTGACCCCTGAGGGGGTGGCGGTGTCATGGGGTGGTGTGCGGTCTGGTGTTTCTCTGTGGGACAATGTTAAAGCAGATAAGACAATTATTGGCCCCGGCTGTATAGGCTACTGTAGTATGACAAAGCACACTGGATCCAGCTATTTTATGCATCCCAAATTGCACCCTTTTCTTACATAGTGCACTACTTTCGACCAGAGCTCATGGGAATAGGGAATAGGGTGCCATTTGGGATGCAGACTTCTTTGTGGTCAGAGGTAGGAGTTGAAAGAGGACAATGGATGGGGTTAATGTTACTAATGTCTCCTCATGGAGGTAGAGAGCTAGAGTAGATAGGTTTGAGCTAATGGCTTAGTTGACACTTATGGTGCCTAATGACACTGGGGCCTATTTATCCCTACAGGGACATCAGTGGAGGCTGGTGGGAGGAGCTATAGGAGGACGAGCTCATTGTGATGGCTGGAATGGAATAAATGGAACGGTATCAAACACATCAAACATATGGAAACCACGTTTGGCTCGGTTCCATTTATTAAATGTCAGCCATTACAATGAGCCTGTCCTCCTATAGCTCTTTCTACCAGCCTCCACTGCACCTGATCCCACAACACTTGTTGTTGTTGTTCAGCTCATCAGCAGAGTTACAGCCAGGACTAGGGTAGGGAGACCTGTGCTAAATGATAGATGGGTGGATAAATGGTCCTGTGTGGATCATTTGGTAGCAACTTCAAGATTGTGGGTTCACTTTCTGCAGGGATCACATACAAAAAATGTATGCACTCACTAAAGTTGCATGTATAGTATTATGGAGTATATCTTCTACGTGCAACAACATCATTAGAATTCAATTAAAAACTGTATTGTATTTTTTTTAAATCCCAAACCTGTGTCCTCTGAATTCGGAGGAGTGCTTGAATGTCCTCTCTTCTTTGACACATTTGTCCATTTCATTTTCTCTTTGCTGTTGGCGTCTTTCTTCTTCTTTGCAGCAGTAGGAGTTTACAGTCTTTATTCACAGAAGACACGCTCCCTCCCAAGTTGCTGCTGTTTAGAATGATCTCCAGTCCCTTCCCCATCCCTTGATGCAACCTGGTCTCAGAGCATTTTTATTATTCTGTATGTAAATCCATGTTACCTTTTGTATGGTATGTATTCATTTGTGATTACAATTCACATGATATGTTAGGAATTGCAATTTGTACAATATGTTAAACATTTGGATTCGTAACATGTTGGGTTGCTAGATGTTCGCATTATACGCCCACCCATTGTGAGGGCTTGGTTGTGATAAGGCCTCTTACCCCCACCTAGGGGAGGATGAGAGGCACACAACCAAGTCCTCACACTCCTATTAGGGAGATTATCATCCCCAATCAGAGACAGCTGTCTAGCGTTGTCTCTGATTGGGGATAGTATTTAGTCTCCACACACAGCCACCTGTGTGTGGATCATTGTTCCTGCTTGTCTGCTTCGTGTTTCAGAAAGCAAGTGAGTCACTGTGTTTTGTTTTGTAATCGTGGTTTTTGTTTATTAGTCATCTCCGTCTGTTTATTTAATGCTTCGGGAGGACATCTCATTAAATAAAAGAGGAATGACACTCCATCAGCGCTCCGTGTATCGTCCCATTAATGCGCACCGTGACAGAATGATCCACCACCCTGGGACGCAACGGGGGATTACTTTAGGAGATATCCTCCTCGGTATGGGAAAAATTACCGAGGAGGAACACTCTTATTATCGCTCGGTGGAGGAAGGCTGGGGTCCGGAGCAGCCGAGGCGCCGGAGACGGAGGACACGTCACCGGGCTAGAGTTGAGGACCAGCCTGGAGCCCAGAAAACCCCTCAAACTGATTTTGGGGGGGGGCTATGGGGGTGGTCGGGGATCGAGGGAGAAGAGCCCCGACCACTGCACTCGTGGGGGTTCCAGGAGGAGCCCCTACAGCCATGGGAGCAGGAGTACAGAGAGGAGTCGGAGGAAGACGACGACGATGTGCTTCTGTTCCCTCACTCGTGGGGGTTCCCGGAGGAACCCTCACAGGATGGGGATTGGCGGTGGAGTAGGGACGACAGGGACAGTCGTGCTCCAGCGCCAGTTCCCAGTCCGGTGCCTCCAGCGCCGGTCCAGAGTCGGAGGAGGAGGAGACCGACTCTGCGCACCAAACCATCGGTGCGCAACACTAGCCCGGTGCGTCCCGTACCAGCTAAACGCACCAACCCAACGGTGCGTTTCCCCAGCCCGGTACGGCCCGCGCCTGCTCCACGCACCAGCCCAACGGTGCGTGTCTCCAGCCCAGTGCGACCAGGAGCTCCATAGCGCGTCGGTGCCCAGTCTGGGGCCGACAGCCAGCCCAACCACAGGGCTGGAAACCCTCTCTGCGTCGGTGCCCAGGGTGGGCACGACGTTCAGCCCCGCTGTGGAGCAGGAGCTCCATAGCGTGTCGGTACCCAGTCTGGGGCCGACAGCCAGCCCAACCAGAGGGCTGGAAACCCTCTCTGCGTCGGTGCCCAGGGTGGGCACGACGTTCAGCTCCGCTGTGGAGCAGGAGCTCCATAGCGTGTCGGTGCCCAGTCTGGGGCCGACAGCCAGCCCAACCACAGGGCTGGAAACCCTCTCTGCGTCGGTGCCCAGGGTGGGCACGACGTTCAGCCCCGCTGTGGAGCAGGAGCTCCATAGCGTGTCGGTGCCCAGTCTGGGGCCGACAGCCAGCCCAACCAGAGGGCTGGAAACCATCTCTGCGTCGGTGCCCAGAGTGGGCACGATGTTCAGTCCCGCTGTGGAGCAGGAGCTCCATAGCGCGTCGGTGCCCAGTCTGGGGCCGACAGCCAGCCCAACCACAGGGCTGGAAACCATCTCTGCGTCGGTGCCCAGGGTGGGCACGACGTTCAGTCCCGCTGTGGAGCAGGAGCTCCATAGCGTGTCGGTGCCCAGTCTGGGGCCGACAACCAGACCAGCTGCAGGGCTGAAGACCACCTCTGCGTCGGTGCCCAGGGTGGGCACGGCGTCCAACCCGAGACCTCCGGTGAGGGTCAACTGCCCGAGGTCTCCGGTGAAGGTCAGCTGCCCGAAACCTCCGGCTAAGGTCAGCAGCCCGAGACCCCCGGAGAAGGTCAGCAGCCCGAGACCTCCAGAGAAGGTCAGCAGCCCGAGGCCTCCAGTGAAGGTCAGCAGCCCGAGGCCTCCAGTGAAGGTCAGCAGCCCGAGGCCTCTAGTGAAGGTCAGTAGCCCGAGGCCTCCAGTGAAGGTCAGCAGCCCGAGGCCTCCAGTGAAGGTCAGCAGCCCGAGGCCTCCAGTGAAGGTCAGCAGCCCGAGGCCTCCAGTGAAGGTCAGTAGCCCGAGGCCTCTAGTGAAGGTCAGTAGCCCGAGGCCTCCAGTGAAGGTCAGCAGCCCGAGGCCTCCAGTGAAGGTCAGCAGCCCGAGGCCTCCAGTGAAGGTCAGCAGCCCGAGGCCTCCAGTGAAGGTCAGCAGCCCGAGGCCTCCAGCGTAGGTGAGCGCCCCGCCACCTCCAGCGAAGGTGAGCGCCCCGAGGCCTCCAGCGAAGGTGAGCGCCCCGAGGCCTCCAGCGAAGGTCAGCGTTCCGCCACCTCCAGCGAAGGTCAGCGTTCCGCCACCTCCAGCGAAGGTCAGCGTTCCGCCACCTCCAGCGAAGGTCAGCGTTCCGCCACCTCCAGCGAAGGTCAGCGTTCCGCCACCTCCAGCGAAGGTCAGCGTTCCGCCAC
The DNA here is from genome assembly GCA_023634145.1 of Thymallus thymallus. Classification (NCBI taxonomy): domain Eukaryota; kingdom Metazoa; phylum Chordata; class Actinopteri; order Salmoniformes; family Salmonidae; genus Thymallus; species Thymallus thymallus. Next base: position 18,877,539 of record CM042391.1, read on the forward strand.
CTCCAGCGAAGGTCAGCGTTCCGCCACCTCCAGCGAAGGTCAGCGTTCCGCCACCTCCAGCGAAGGTCAGCGTTCCGCCACCTCCAGCGAAGGTCAGCAGCCCGGAGCCTCCAGCCACAGCTCAAGGCCTGGAGCCTCCTCCACCGGTGCCCAGTCCAGGGCCGGTCGTCTGCTTCGCTCCAGTGCCGGAGCAGTCCGCTCCACCGGTGTCCAGTCCGGGGCCGGTCGTCTACGTCGCTCCATTGACGGAGCAGTCCGCTCCACCGGTGCCCAGTCCGGGGCCGGTCGTCTACGTCGCTCCAGTGCCGGAGCAGTCCGCTCCACCGGTGCCCAGTCCGGGGCCGGTCGTCTGCGCCGCTCCAGTGCCGGAGCAGTCCGCTCCACCGGTGCCCAGTCCGGGGCCGGTTGTCAGCCCCTCTCCAGGGTCGAGGGCTCCCGCACCAGGGTCCAGACAGGACTTGGTGAATGGCGGGAGTACTGAGGGGGGAACCACCGCGCCGAGGTCCGGACCGGACCGGGCGTGCAACGGAGAGGTAGGAGGGAAGCTACTCTCACAGCCTGTGCCACGCCCGGAACCGGAACCGGAGCCCCCACCAGCAACCACCTCAGTACCCCGCCATGCCCCCCCTAGTTTTGGACATTTTTTCTTTCAGGAGAGGGGGGATTGTATGTGTGCGATCGGGAGTCCGCACCTTAGGGGGGGGGGTACTGTGAGGGCTTGGTTGTGATAAGGCCTCTTACCCCCACCTAGGGGAGGATGAGAGGCACACAACCAATTCCTCACACTCCTATTAGGGAGATTATCATCCCCAATCAGAGACAGCTGTCTAGCGTTGTCTCTGATTGGGGATAGTATTTAGTCTCCACACACAGCCACCTGTGTGTGGATCATTGTTCCTGCTTGTCTGCTTCGTGTTTCAGAAAGCAAGTGAGTCACTGTGTTTTGTTTTGTAATCGTGGTTTTTGTTTATTAGTCATCTCCGTCTGTTTATTTAATGCTTCGGGAGGACATCTCATTAAATAAAAGAGGAATGACACTCCATCAGCGCTCCGTGTATCGTCCCATTAATGCGCACCGTGACACCCATCCACCGCTGCCAACCACCCTCCTTTCGTTTTCGCCTTAAGTAACCCTCTGTCTTATGTAAACTTCTGTCTTATGTAACCATGCCAAACGTAACATATCACGCTAATTTAAGTGTTCTGATTTTACGTTTACTATATTACTTCTAGTCTATGAGACCAGCTGCCCGACAGGGAAGGAAGCGCTCATGGTTTAGAAACTCTTTGACCATAACTAGCTAGTCCGATAAAATGCATTACCTTCAATCTGTCATCTTTTGGCAAATATTATTCAAAATGATTTCTAGCTACATCATGTTCCTTGCGAAGTTGCAATGTTCTCCATGCTTGGAGTGTTGTTTGTCTGCAATCTGCATTTGTGTGAGAGGCACATTCCTGCCAAGAGACGTGTCTCTGTGGAAACAGCAGAACTCCTCCTACGCTGGGAACATTCTGCATTCTGTAGTGGTCACTGGGTCACAGAGCAAAGTTTGCTCACCTAGTAAAGTCCTCTATTTTACTAGTCTGGAATAATAGTTTGTCACGAACGTGGTGAGTGTCAGACCAAGACGCAGCGCTGAAGTAATGCAACATGATTATTTCTTAAATCAATGTGCACAAAAATAACAAAGAGATACACGAACGTAATGCTTGTATTTACACTCTAGAATGTAATAATGTACACTACATAATATAATTAATGGATTAAATTATATCTGTAAATATTTTATATATTTTTAGTTTTTAATAACAATGGGTTTTTATTGCATATATCTGGATTTCTTTGAGCCACGGATTTGCAAATTGACTTTTGGGCTTGACTATCTAGAGAGCAGGCTAATGTTTGAAAAATGCTGGCTTCACCTGGCTTACATAATTTGAGGTGTTCCTGATCTTTTGAAAACATAATTTGAGGAGTTGCCTGAAGCATGAGAGGAATGGGAGATTTGCTTCTCTATGTAGCCATGGTCAGAGTCTGACAGTTCTATTCTTTCTTTCTGGTGGTGGTTGTGTGGGATCCCTAATTAGAGGCAGCTGCAGCGCATCGTCTCTAATTAGGGATCCTACATAGGTTTGTATGTTTCACACTGGGGTGTGGGTCATTGTATATTTCGCAAGTCACGGTGAAACAAGTAAGTGTGCTACGTTACGTATATATCTCGTGTTTGATTTTGAAACGTTACGTTTATATTGTCGTGTTATTTTGGAACGAACGTCTGTCATTCGAGTTTGTTTTGTTTGTGTAGTTCGGGTTTTTGTTGTATACATAGTATAATATTCTTAATTATACATAGTATCAATAAAGGAAAATGTCGAACTACAATCCCTGCGCTGCGTCTTGGTCTCTCTATGCACCCAACCGTGACACCTCTACAAGATCATCAGCAGACTCCATCACCATCATCTACCATCCTCTGACCAGCTCCCTCTGCTCAAGCCATGAACTGACCCTCTCTGTCTTCGGCGGATGGAGAATTCAAAGACGTGGGCGAAATTGTTTGACCTAAACTTAATTTTGTAGCTACTCCTGATAGTTCAAGGAGTGAAGTATACTTTTCTTGTCCTTATCTGTTTTTTTTTGCTAGCTAGGGCCATCTACTTTAAGTGCTGCCTGTCTTCCCAGGGGCATACTTGGTGTTGACACATCAACTAGGATCAAGGGGCAGGGCAATTTGTGACTTTTTTGGTAGTTTTTGGTAGTCAGTTTCACCTCTCCTAGGCAATCAGCTATTAGTACAGGGAGGTGTGCTCTCCACCTCTGCTAGGCAATTAGCGTTAGTTCTCCCCTGGTTTCTCAGTGGCAGCTGTAAGTGGCGGTCGTGTCAGTGGCGGGTTTGTCGCAAAACTAAGACCGCCACCGAAACAAAGACGGTTCTGCAGAGTTGTTCTGTGGAGTTGTTCAAGGAATGAAATAGAAGAAGGCTCCACACCACTCTCTCACTTGAGTATCTTAGCTAGTTATTTACAGATTATCTAATTTTGCTCTATTGTAGCTTTGTCAACTGTGTGTGTGTTTTCTATACCTGTTCGCACCTCTCCCTGTAGGCTTTACACCACCTCTTGGCTGCAACCCTTCTAATTTTGTGTACCCTGCTTGCACAACCCAATCTGCGGTCAAGAACACAGAGTTCCTCTCAGCCCATGCTGCCCTTCAGTCCCTTGACATTTTGGCCCTGACGGAGACATGAATCACCCCTGAGAACACTGCTACTCCAGCTGCTCTTTCTTCATCTGACTACGTTTTCTCTCATAGTCTGAGCACATTTGGTCGTCGTGGTGTTGGCACAAGTGGAGATTTTCTCTTTTCTCCCTCTCACACCTCCTCATTTGAATTCCATGCTGTCACTGTCACTTGTCCACTCAAGATGAACATTATTGTCATCTATCGCCCACCAGGTGCCCTTTGAGTGTTCCTCAATGAGCTTCACACCTTGATAAGCTTTTTGGACCTTTCCCAATCCCCTCCAACTCACAAGGCAGACAATACACTTGACCTCATCTTTACTAGAGGCTGTTCGCCTACTAATCTCACTGCAATCCCCCTCCAGGTCTCTGATTACTACTTTGCTTCCTTTTCTGTCTTCCTTTTCTCCAACACTAACCACCAAGCCCAGATGGTCATGCGCTGTTGCAATCTTCTCTCTTTCTTTCTCACTACTCTCTCTTCTATCCTATCATTTCTCCTTTCTGCTAAATCCTTCTCCGATTCTGCCTCTTCGACCCTACTCTCCTCCCTTTCCGCATCCTATGACTTGCGCTGTCCCCTTTCCTCCGGCATGGTTGGCCCTCCCCTCCTGCTCCGTGGCTGAGTGACTCATTGCCAGCTCACAGAACAGGGCTGTGGGAAACTGAGTGAAAATGGAGGAAAGTCCCTCCTCTCTACCTTCTCTTCCTCTGTATCCGCTGCTAAAGCCTTTTATATCACTCTACATGTCAAGCTTATGCCTCTAACCCTAGCGACTAGTGTGGTCTGGCCACACATCAACCTGCACGCTCGACCCCATCCCCTCCTCCCTTCTCCAGACCATCTCTGCAGGCCTTCTCCCATTCATCACTTCCCTCATCAACTCATCCCTGACCACTGGCTGCATCCCTTCTGACTTCAAAATGGCCCGAGTTGCTCCCCTCCTCAAGAAACTACACAACGCTGGGCGTCTCAGGCGCTGCACACTCTTGGATTGCATCCTTCCTGGCAGGCCGCTCCTACCAGGTGACGTGGACAGGATCTGTGTCTGCACCACGTACTATCACTACTGGTGTCCCCAGGCTCGTTTCTAGGCCCTCTTCTCTCTATACACCAAGTCACTCAGCTCCGTCATATCCTCACATAGTCTCTCCTATCATTGCAGGCACTTGTCCTCTCCCGTCTGGACTACTGCAACTCGCTGTTGGCTGGGCTCCCCACTTGTGCCATCAAACCCCTGCAACTTATCCAGAACGCTGCAGCCCGCCTGGTTTTCAACCTTACCAAGTTCAATCATGTCACCCTGCTCCTCCGCACACTCCACTGGCTTCCAGTCGAAGCTTGCATCAACTACAAGACCATGTTGCTTACCTATGGAACAGCAAGAGGAAATGCCCCTCCCTACCTTCAGGCTATGCTCAAACCCTACACCCAAACCTGAGCACTCTGCTCTGCCACATCAGGTCTCTTGGCCCTCCCACCCCTATGGGAAAGCATCTCCCGCTCAGCCCAGCACAATCTCTTCTTTCTACTGTCCGGTTTAGTCACAAACCAGGAATGACCTTACTCACCTTTACATAACCCCTGCAAGACCTCTCCTGAACTCTCCAGGAGTCTGCGTCCCAATACTCTTAGATAACCATCTGTTGTTCTCCATAGGAAACTCTGGGACTTCTTCCTCTCAGGGTACTACTCAAAGGTCTCACCACCTCCAAAGTATGTCCGCAGGGCAATAGAGAGCAAAGACATGCTGTCATACATCTTCATATTACAGTAACATAGATATCAATGGCCTATCTAACTATCTGTCACGCTCGGGTGTGTAGAGAGACCAAGGCGCAGCGCAGTGATAGTTCGACATCATTTATTTAAATAATAAACTAAACTTGACGTGAACTATACAAAACAACAACAATACATATACAAAAGGAAAACACACTTCTATTCGAACGGAACTGAAGACAATGAACCATGCCTATGGAGTGGGACATACACATATAAGTAGGATCCCTAATTAGAGACAATGCATAGCAGCTGCCTCTAATTAGGGATCCTACACACAACACCACACAGAGATAGAACATATAGATCTGCCAGACTCTGACCATAGAGTATTATAGAGAAGCAATAGGCTTCTCTATGGCCAGAGCCTGACAGTACCCCCCCTCAAAGGCGCGGACTCCCGGCCGCAAGAAATCAAATACAATTACATGAGGGGAGGGTTAGGGAGAGAAAAACAACAAAAACTATAACTATCGCAGGTGGAGTTTCTGGCCCCGGCGAAGTGGATAGCTTCCTCCTTAGTTCTTCTCTGTTGACCGGGCCCGGACTGGGCACCGGTGTAGCAGGTGACACCGGCCATGGAGTGTGGCGGACAACTGGTCCTGGAATGGACATCAGTGGGTTAGGGGACTCAGGCCATGGAGCGGGGCAGATAACCGGGCCAGGACTAGACACCGGTGTGGCAGGCGACTCCGGCCATTTAAAGGGGTAGACAACCGGTCCTGGAATGGGCACCGGTGGGGTAAACGATTCGGGCCATGGAGCGGGGCAAATAACCGGGCCAGGACTGGGCACCGGTGTGGCAGGCGACTCCGGCCATTTAAAGGGGTAGACAACCGGTCCTGGAAATGGACCCGGTGGGGCAAAAGACTCAGGCCATGGAGCGGGGCAAATAACTGGGCCAGGACTGGGCACCGGTGTGGCAGGCGACTCCGGCCTGTGGACCATCACGGGAGGCTCCAGACTGTGGACCATCACGGGAGGCTCCGGGCTGTGGACCATCACGGGAGGCTCCGGGCTGTGGACCATCACGGGAGGCTCCGGACTGTGGATCGGCATGGGACGTACCGGACTGGAGAGGCGCACCGGAGGTCGGGTGCGTGGAGCCGGTACTGGAGGCACCTGGCTGGGCGCATGCAATGGAGGTCGGGTGCGGGGAGCCGGCACGGGACCTACCGGACTGGAGAGGCGCACCGGAGGTTGGGTGCGTGGAGCCGGTACTGGAGGCACCTGGCTGAGCGCACGCACTGGAGGTCGGACTGGGGAGGCGCACCATCTGGGCTCCAGGCTGTTCTCTTGCTCCTTTTGCCCGTCGATTTTTTTCTTCCACTGCACCTCTTGGTCTCGTTATGGTGGGTCATTCTGTCACGAGTGGGTGTAGAGAGAGACCAAGGAGCAGCGCAGCGATAGTTCGACATCGTTTATTTTAAATACTAATGAAACTCAAATGTCACGAACTATGCAAACAAAAAACAACGAAGCAATAACAAAGAACGGAAACACACTTACTGTCACAGTGACTGTTGAATTAATGACCCACACACAGGTGGATGTGTGGGGTGCCTAAATGCAATCCCCAATCAGAAACAACCCTGTACAGCTGTCTCTGATTGAGGATCATACCTCCCCTAGTTAGGGTGTGAGAACACGGCTGTGGTTCTACCACTCCCCTTATTGGGAGTAAGGTCTAACCACAGCCAAACCCTCACAGTACACTACCGTTCAAAAGTTTGGGGTCACTTCGAAACTTCCTTGTTTTTGAAAGAAAAGCTAATTTTTTGTCCATTAAAATAACATACAATTGATCAGAAATACAGTCCAGACATTGTTAATGTTGTAAATGACTATTGTAGCTGGAAACGGCTGATTTGTTATGGAATATCTACATAGGCATACAGAGGCCCATTATCAGCAACAATCACTCCTGTGTTCCAATGGCGCGTTGTGTTAGCTAATACAAGTTTATCATTTTAAAAAGCTAATTGATCATTAGAAAACCCTTTAGAAATTATGTTAGCACAGCTGAAAACTGTTGTGCTGATTAAAGAAGCAATAAAACTGGCCTTCTTTAGACTAGTTGAGTATCTGGAGCATCAGCATTTGTGGTTTCGATTACAGGCTCAAAATGTCCAGAAACAAACTTTTTTCTGAAACTTGTCAGTCTATTCTTGATTTGAGAAATTAAGGCTGTTCCATGTGAGAAATTGCCAAGAAACTGAAGATCTCGTACAACGCTGTGTACTACTCCATTCACAGAACAGCCGCAAACTGGCTCTAACCAGAATAGAAAGAGGAGTGGGAGGCCACGGTGCACCAGTCCCTCCTGCAGCAAAGCACCCCAACAACATGATGCTGCCACCCGCGTGCTTCACGGTTGGGATGGTGTTCTTCGGCTTGCAAGCCTCCCCCTTTTTCCTCCAAACATAACAATGGTCATTATGGCGAAACAGTTCTATTTTTGATTCATCAGACCAGAGGACACTTCTCCAAAAAATATGATCTTCCTTTCTGAGCGGCCTTTCAGGTTATATCGATATAGCACTCGTTTTACTGTGGACATAGATAGATACTTTTGTACCTGTTTCCTCCAGCATCTTCACAAGGTCCTTTGCTGTTGTTCTGGGATTGATTTGCACTTTTCACACCAAAGTACGTTCATCTCTAGGAGACAGAACACGTCTCCTTCCTGAGCGGTATGACGGCTGTGTGGTCCCATGATGTTTATACTTGCGTATCCAGCAGTCTGCCCCGCTCCTGAGCCTGAGCAGTCCGCTCCACCGGTGCCCAATCCGGGTCCAGCCTTCTGTCCCGCTCCTGAGCCTGAGCAGTCCGCTCCACCGGTGCCCAATCCGGGTCCAGCCGTCTGCTCCGCTTCTGAGCCAGAGCAGTCCGCTCCACTGGTGCCCAGTCCGGGTCCAGCCGTCTGCTCCGCTCCAGTGCCTGAGTAGTCCGCTCTACCGGTGCCCATTCCGGGTCCAGCCGTCTGCCCCGCTCCTGAGCCTGAGCAGTCCGCTCCACCGGTGCCCAATCTGGGTCCAGCCATCTGTCCCGCTCCTGAGCCTGAGCAGTCCGCTCCACCGGTGCCCAATCCGGGTCCAGCCGTCTGCTCCGCTTCTGAGCCAGAGCATTCCGCTCCACTGGTGCCCAGTCCGGGTCCAGCCGTCTGCTCCGCTCCAGTGCCTGAACCATGGTCAGAGTCTGACAGGTCTATTCTTTCTGTATCTGGTGGTGGTTTGCGTTGGATCCCTAATTAGAGGCAGCTGCTGCGCATTGTCTCTAATTAGGGAACCTACATAGGTTTGTATGTTTCACACTGGGTTGTGGGTCATTGTCGATTATTTCGCAGTCGCGGTGACAGTAAGTGTGCCACATTCGTTACGTCTATTCATTCGTGTTTGTTTTTGTAAACGTGACGTTTGTATATCGTGTTTTGTTTTGTGCAGTAGTTCGTCATTGGTGTTTATTATTACTTAGTATAAATAAAATATGTCGAACTACTATCCCTGCGCTGCGCATTGGTCTGTATATTCACCCTCTCGTGACAATATCCTAAAGAACTTGCCAAAACTATAGTTTGTTAACATGAAATCTGTGGAGTGGTTGAAAAATGAGTTTTAATGACTTCAACCTAAGTGTATGTAAACTTCTGACTTCAACTGTACAGTCGTATGAAAAAGTTTGGGCACCCCTCTGAGGCTGCATAATAATTTACTCTATCGTCACAGAAAATGATCACAGTGGCATGCCATTCATTTTCTAATAAAAGCTGATGTCCAAGATTTTTAGTGTAGCAATATTAAGTTGTATGAAATTAAATCAGATGTGAAAAATAGGCTATGCAAAAATTTGGGCACCCTTGTCATTCTGTTTGAATACCTGTAACTACTTAGCACTGATTAATTGGAACACACAATTGGTTTGGTGAGCTCATTAAGCCTTGAACTTCATAGACAAGTGCATCCAATCATGAGAAAAGGTATTTAAGGTGGCCAATTGCAAGTTGTTGTTCTCTTTGACTTTCCTCTGAAGAGTGGCAACACGGGGGCCTCAAAACAACTCTCAAATGACCTGAAAACAAAGATTGTTCAACATTATGGTTTAGGGGAAGGCTACAAAAAGCTATCGCAGAGATGTAAGCTGTCAGTGTCCACTGTGAGGAACATAGTGAGGAAATGGAAGACCACAGGCACAGTTCTTGTTAAGGCCAGAAGTGGCAGGCCAAGTAAAATATCGGAGAGGCAAAGGCGAAGGATGGTGAGAACAGTCAAAAACAGCCCACAGACCACCTCCAAAGACCTACAACATCATCTTGCTGCAGATGGTGTCACTGTGCATCGTTCAACAATTCAGCGCACTTTGCACAAGGAGTAGCTGTACGGGAGAGTGATGCGGAAGAAGCCTTTTCTGCACACACGCCACAAACAGAGTCGCTTGAGGTATGCAAACGCACATTTGGACAAGCCAGCTTCATTTTGGAATAAGGTGTTGTGGACTGAGGAAACAAAGATTGAGTTATTTGGTCATAACAAGGGGCGTTATGCATGGCGGCAAAAGAACACAGCATTCCAAGAAAATCACTTGCTACCCACAGTAAAATTTGGTGGGGGTTCCATCATGCTGTGGGGCTGTGTGGCCAGTGCCGGTACTGGGAATCTTGTTAAAGTTGAGGGTCGCATGGATTCCACTCAATATCAGCAGATTCTTGGGAATAATGTTGAAGAATCAGTCACAAAGTTGAAGTTACGCCGGGGCTGGATATTTCAACAAGACAACGACCCAAAACACTGCTCAAAATCTACCCGGGCATTTATGCAGAGGAACAAGTACAATGTTCTGGAATGGCCATCCCAGTCCCCAGACCTGAATATAATTGAGAATCTGTGGGATGATTTGAAGCGGGCTGTCCATGCTCGGCAACCATCAAACCTAACTGAACTGGAGATGTTTTGTAAGGAGGAATGGTCCAAAATACCTTCATCCAGAATCCAGACACTCGTTAGAGGCTATAGGAAGCGTCTAGAGGCTGTTATTGTAACAAAAGGAGGCTCTACTAAATATTGATGTGATTTTTCTGTTGGGGTGCCCAAATGTATGCATCTGTCTAATTTTGTTTTGATGCATATTGCACATTTTCTGTTAATCTAATAAACCTCATTTCACTACTGAAATATTACTGTCAATCAGTTATTTGATAGATCAAAATGAAATTGCTGATCCAAACACTCAATTATTTATAAATGGAAATCATGGAAATTGTCAGGGGTGCCCAAACTTTTTCATACGACTGTATATAGGTAGGGGTAAAGTGACTAGGCAACCGGATAGATAACAGTGCAGCAGCTTATGTGTTGAATCAAAAGAGGGTAAATGCAGATAATTAAATAGTTAACCAATAGCTACCCTGACTAACTATTTAGCATTCTCATGACTTAGAAGAAGATGTTCAGGATCTTGTTGGTTCTAGACTTCATGCATCATTATCGCTAGCAGTGTGGTAGGAGATAGAACAGTCTATGACTTGGGTGGCTGGAGCATTTGACAATTTTTAGGGCCTTCCTCTGACACCGCCTGGTATAGTCCTGGATAGCAGGGAGGTCGGCCCCAGTGATGTACTTGGCAGTACGCACTACCCTCTGTAGCACCTTGTGGTCGGATGCCAAGCAGTTGCCATACCAAGCGGTGATGCAGCCAGTCAAGATGCTCTCAACGGTGCAGCTGTAGAACTTTTAGAGTATTTGAGGGCCCATGCCGAATCTTTTCAGCCTCCTGAGGGGGAAGAGGAGTTGTCTTACCTTCTTCACGACTGTGTTGGTGTGTGTGGACCATGAGGAAGTTGAAGTTCTCGACCCGTTTATGTGGATGGGGGAGTGCTCGGCTCACCATTTCCTGTAGTCCATGATCAGGTCATCGGCATGGTTTCCCTTTATAATCTGTGATAGTTTGCCAGCATTGCCACATCCGATGATTGACGATTTAACTGTTTTATGGCTCGTCGAAGGTTGTATCTGGATTTCTTATAAGCGTCCTAATTAGAGTACCACTCCGCTCCAGCTCTAGCCTTTAGCTCAGTGCGGATGTTGCCTGTAAACATGGCATAAAACTACGTTTTTGGTCTACCAGCCACCGTGGCAGGTAGATTTAAAAACTCTACCCAACACAAAATAATGCACCTGCCAATATACAGTGGGGAGAACAAGTATTTGATACACTGCCGATTTTGCAGGTTTTCCCACTTACAAAGCATGTAGAAGTCTGTAATTTTTATCATAGGTACTCTTCAACTGTGAGTGACGGAATCTAAAACAAAAATCCAGAAAATCACATTGTATGATTTTTAAGTAATTAATTTGCATTTTATTGCATGACATAAGTATTTGATACATCAGAAAAGCAGAACTTAATATTTGGTACAGAAACCTTTGTTTGCAATTACAGAGATCATACGTTTCCTGTAGTTCTTGACCAGGTTTGCACACACTGCAACAGGGATTTTGGCCCACTCCTCCATACAGATCCTTCAGGTTTCGGGGCTGTTGCTGGGCAATACGAACTTTCAGCTCCCTCCAAAGATTTTCTATTGGGTTCAGGTCTGGAGACTGGCTAGGCCACTCCAGGACCTTGAGATGCTTCTTACGGAGCCACTCCTTAGTTGCCCTGGCTGTGTGTTTCAGGTCGTTGTCATGCTGGAAGACCCAGCCACGACCTATCTTCAATGTTCTTACTGAGGGAAGGAGGTTGTTGGCCAAGATCTCGCGATACATGGCCCCATCCATCCTCCCCTCAATACGGTGCAGTCGTCCTGTCCCCTTTGCAGAAAAGCATCCCCAAAGAATGATGTTTCCACCTCCATGCTTCACGGTTGGGATGGTGTTCTTGGGGTTGTGCTCATCCTTCTTCTTCCTCCAAACACGGCGAGTGGAGTTTAGACCAAAAAGCTCTATTTTTGTCTCATCAGACCACATGACCTTCTCCCATTCCTCCTCTGGATCATCCAGATGGTCATTGGCAAACTTCAGACGGGCCTGGACATGCGCTGGCTTGAGGATTTTAATCCATGACGGCGTAGTGTGTTACTAATGGTTTTCTTTGAGGCTGTGGTCCCAGCTCTCTTCAGGTCATTGATCAGGCCCTGCCGTGTAGTTCTGGGCTGATCCCTCTCCTTCCTCATGATCATTGATGCCCCACCAGGTGAGATCTTGCATGGTGCCCCAGACCGAGGGAGATTGACCGTCATCTTGAACTTCTTCCATTTTCTAATAATTGCGCCAACAGTTGTTGCCTTCTCACCAAGCTGCTTGCCTATTGTCCTGTAGCCCATCCCAGCCTTGTGCAGGTCTACAATTTTATCCCTGATGTCCTTACACAGCTCTCTGGTCTTGGCCATTGTGGAGAGGTTGGAGTCTGTTTGATTGAGTGTGTGGACAGGTGTCTTTTATACAGGTAATGAGTTCAAACAGGTGCAGTTAATACAGGTAATGAGTGGAGAACAGGAGGGCTTCTTAAAGAAAAACTAACAGGTCTGTGAGAGCCGGAATTCTTACTGGTTGGTAGGTGATCAAATACTTATGTCATGCAATAAAATGCAAATTAATTATTAAAAAATCATACAATGTGATTTTCTGGATTTTTGTTTTAGATTCCGTCTCTCACAGTTGAAGTGTACCTATGATAAAAATTACAGACCTCTACATGCTTTGTAAGTAGGAAAACCTGCAAAATTGGCAGTGTATCAAATACTTGTTCTCCCCACTGTATATTTTTTGCATTAATTACTCGAAAAAACAACCCAAAATTTATGAGCAGGCTTTGTATTGTTTCTAAAACAAGGAATGTATTACTATTAAGAAGTAATGTGCTATATTGCTCAATTTAATTAAATTTATTTTATCTAAAATATCACAGATGAGACAAAAATGTTCATTTTCCCTTTTAACGTTACTTTGCCTGTGAGAATCTCACTAGTAGAGGCCACCAATGTCTCTTCGCTAGCAAACACAAACAGTGTGTGAGGGCTTGATTGTGGTAGGGCCTCTTACTCCCACCAGGGGGAGTGGAAGGGCCACAATCAAGTCCTCACACCTTAACTGGGGAAGTTAATGATCCCCAATCAGAGACAGCTGTCTAGAGTTGTCTCTGATTGGGGATAGTATTTAGGCCCCACACACATCCACCTGTGTGTGGATCATTGCTTGTTTTAGTGTACTTGTGTCGCTACAACGCCACAGTGTGCAGTACGTTTCTTGTTTTTGTTCGTGTTTTATTTATGAATAAAACATGTTCGCACAGTCCTCTCGCTCTGTGCCTCGTTCCCTGCACACTCACCGTGACACAGTGAAAAACTGTGAAAAACAACCTAACATGAACAAAACTATGTAAATATCCAAAAAGGTCTCACTTTAGTAGTTAGACCAACTTTTATGCCTGTGCGCATTGCTTCTAAAAACAAATATTTCAGCACTTCCAGCAGTCTGTGTTGCTGTGCGAGGTGGGATAGTTATAACGTTAGGATTCCTATTTATTTGTGCAATCCAGATATGAAAGCAGAAATACTTTGAAAATAGCTACTGCTGCATTTATTTAGCCAAATATGGCTATTTTTATGAAATACTTGCACTGTAGAGGCCTGTGTGTAACCACCCGCCGCCGGGTCTGGTGAATTAAACATTATTACCCCCCAATGCAAAAATCTACCTGCAGTTGGCGGGTGTGAATTGTAGGCCCTGCCTGTAATCCATGGCTTCTGGTAGGGATATGTCACTGTGGGGGCGATGTTGTCGATGCACTGATGTGATAAACTTCTTAATGTTATTCGATGAATACCGGAACATATTCCAGACTGTGCTAGTGAAATAGTCCTGCAGTTTAGCGTCCGCATCATTGAACCCCTTACATATTGAGTGCGCAGCTGCTACTTCCTGTGAGTTTTTGCTTGTAAGCCGGAATCAGGAGGATAGAGTTATGGTCAAATTGGTCAAATGTAGGGCGAGGGAGAGCTTTGTAGGCATTCCTGTGTATGGAGTAAAGGTGATCTAGAGTTTTTTAACTTTTAGTTGCACAGGTGACGTGCTGGTAAAATTTTGTTAAAATGGATTACAGTTTACCTGCATTAAATTATAATTTTTTAATTTAACCTTTATTTGACTGAATAAAATCACTGGCCACTAGGAGCACTGCCTCTGGATGCGAATGTTCTTGTTTTCTTATGGCCCTATACAGCTCGTTGAGTGTGGTCTTAATGCCAGCATCAGTTTGTGGTGGTAAATAGACAGCTATGATGAAAACTCTCTAGGTAAATAGTATGGTCTGCAGCTTGTCATGAAGCATTATAACTCAGCTGAGCAAAACCTCAAGACTTTCTTAACATTAGAGATAGCACACCAGCTGTTGTTAACAAAGATACACATCTCCCCCTTAACCTTACCCAAAGCTGCCGTTAAGTCTTTAGATGCATAGGAAAACCAGCTAGATGTATATTATTCATGTCCTCATCAGGGAGCCTGCTCGTTTTCCTCTCTTCCTCTTTGGAGTCCCGGGGAATACGGCCTGGTCCGGAATGAGCAGTACAGCCACAGCTGTTGACTTGTTGAAGTAGAAATCTTCATCCAAATCGAGGTTAGTGATCATGGTTCTGATTTCCAGAAGCTGTTTTCGGTCATAGGAAAGGGCGGAAATATTATATACAAAAAAAGTTTAAGCAAACATGCCCTCGTAAAAATGACCTACCGATCCTTGACTTCGGCGATGTCATTTACAAAATAGCCTCCAACACTCTCCTCAGCAATTTGGATGTAGTCTACCACAGTGCCATCCATTTGGTCACCAAAGCCCCATATACTAACCACCACTGTGACCTGTATGCTCTCGTTGGCTGGCCCTCACTATATATTAGTCGCCAAACCCACTGGTTCCAGGTCATCTATAAGTCCTTGCTAGGTAAATCTTATCTCACTTGTCACCATAGCAACACCCACTCGTAGCCTGCGCTCCAGCAGGTATATTTCACTGGTCACCCCCAAAGCCTACAGCTCCAATGACTGGAACGAATTGCAAAACTCCTTGAAGCTGGAGGTTCCCATCTCCCTCACTAACTTTAAGCATCAGCTGTCAGAGCTGCTTACTGATCATTGCACCTGTATATAGCTCATCTGTAAATAGCCCACCCCAACTACCTCATCCCCATACTGTTATTTTTGCTAATTTGCACCCCAGTATCTCTGCCCGCACCAAAGGCATATTTGCACATCATCATCTGCACATTTATCACTCCAGTGTTAATGCTAAATTGTAACTACTTCGCCACTATGGCCTATTTATTGTCCTACTTCCCTAATCTAACTACATTTGCACTCACTGTATATAGATATTTTATAGTGTACATTTGTTTATCCCATGTGTAACTCTGTGTTGTTGTTTTCTTTGTCGCACTGCTTTGCTTTATCTTGGCCAGGTCGCAGTTGTAGATTAGAACTAGTTCTCAACTGACCTACCTGGTTAAATAAAGGTGAAATATATATATATATATATATATATATATATACACACAGTATATATATATTTTAAATATGAGATTTGAAGAACAATGACCCAAGATGGCCTTCTTTATGGGTATCCCCAACTAGGGATCTCAAGAGCGGTAGTTTTTAAAAAACCCTATGGGTTCTTTACTGCAGGTAAAGACGTTCCTTTCGGTTTTGTTGACCTCTATTCTGTCAGGGTCAAGACGTATGCCCTCTTTTTCATGATAGTCCTGAATGTATCTGTCTTTGCCCTCTTGACCAGTGACTAATGCAGGATACCATGAAGCCATTTGCTTGCATCTCAAGAAGGTCTTGATGTGCTCTTTAAAAATAGTGTCTGATTTCTTGGGAAAGTTCCACACTTCAAAGATTTTGGCCATACCTTCTCTATAGCCTTAGAGAATTCAGCGGTGACCCATACACTGGTCAGGGCTCTTTCTTGATCTAAATGATCACAAGGCTTTTCCTGGTTGTTGTTTTCACTGCAGGTGTGACAAAGGGGAAAGAAAAGTTTTTCTTGAGGTCCCTTGTAAGGCAACACTGGCAGAAACAAGCCCCTGAAGAGGGTAAACAGTAGCTTTTATCAAACCAAAATAGTTTTGTGGTAAGTCAAAGTCACAATAAATGATTTCTGGATGTCCCATAGGATAACAAGAGGAACTCATTACATGAGGATAAAGGGAGGTAAAATCTATATATCCAATTTTCTCATCAGGTTGCGCTATATAGCGTAAGGTCAAAGCATTGGTACGACCCCCAAACAAGGCCTGGCGGGGTTCAAGGGGTTCTGGTATGTCAAAGGTGGAAAGGAAAACTCGAACATGAGGAACAGACTTTTTGAGTTCATCACCTTCACTTTCACCCCATAAGCAGCCTGTAAATACCCCTGGTACATATTAAGACACACATGACCTGGGGCACAAAGCAAGATTTACAACCATGGAAGAAACAAACACTGTCTCAACACTGTCAATCTGTGTGTAACCATCTACATGCTAGGGTCCAATCTTTTTTTCACCTTTATTCAAAGCATGCTGAATAAAAATGTTTTTAGCTTGATTTTACTACCTTGGGCTATGACACTGAATGGAACTCCTTGTTGTATCAAGGGGTTCAAAAGAAGATAGGAATCATAGGCTATAGAACAAGTTTTTGTACTGGGGTTTTAGGAAGAGTAGTGCGCAATTGGGGCCCTCTGCCAACCACTTTTCTCCCTTGAAAGTCATGGTAGATACAAAAATATATAGGGCAGTGTATGATACCACATACGTGAGGTTGGGGGTTGTCTATTTTAAGGTTGTAATTGCAATGGCATTTTGGACATTTCTTGTGGATGTCACAATGCTGACATATTTACATGCCTGGGGATGCCATGTTTCAAGTTTGTGTTTTTCGTAGCAGTAGGAGGAAAGACATGTAAAATGGACACACATAGGGAACTCCTAAGAAAGCTCTGATGTTGGTAATACCATAAAAATTGTTGTTTTGCACATAAAAGTACAGAATATGAGGATGAGGTTTGTTCTGGAATTTCAAGAGAGCTGAATTAGCCCTACTTGTCAGGCTCTGGCCATAGAGAAGCCTATTTGCTTCTCTATGTAGCTATGGTCAGAGTTTGACAGTGTCTTTCTTTTCTGTTTCTGCGTGGGTTTTGGGTTGGATCCCTAATTAGAGGCAGCTGCACTGCATTGTCTCTAATTAGGGATCCTATATATGTTAAGTCTGTAATTCACTCTGGTGTGGGTCGTTGTCGTTATATGTCGCAGCCACAGTGATAGTAAGTGTGCATTCGTTACGTCTAATCATTTCGCGTTTGTTTGGTGAACGTGACGTTTTCTGCTTCGTGTTTGTTTGTGTTCTTTAGTTCGTCCTTCGTTGTTTTATTTATACAGAGTATTTAGTCATTCATGTACATAGTATAATAAAAATAAAGATGTCGAACTATAATCCCTGCGCTGCGCCTTGCTCATTCCCACACCCAAACCGTGACACTACTATGGTACAAAACCACAATCTTGATGTTCAGCAAATTTTCAAATTTGACTGTCAGAGAAAGCCATAGGCTCATGTAAACATAGACCTACAGCCTTTTGGAGGTCATTAGCCTTTTGTAAAGCTTCTAGACCAGTACATCCAGGGTTGAGTAAATGTGACATATTGCAAAGCATAACTGATTACCGGGATTGTTAACGTTTATGAGACACGCATGCTTATTTTTTGTGATTTCTGATTGCATGAGACTATCAAGTTTCCTTCTTTGACCACCTCCTAGGAGTTGGCGGACTATTTGTACAACAAGTTCTAAGGTCCTATCAGCTATGATGGATAAATTAGATTGAAAAAGACGTTCCAGCAGGGCTATAAATTGTTCAAGATCCGCTTTGCCATTAGGTAAAACAAGAGATACTGTGTTTTGCATTCTATCACTACATATTTCAAGCTGTAAGACATCATGAGGTTCGGCAAAATCTGTAGCGCGTTCTAATAGTTATCCTAGAGTATCCAACATCATCACATAAAAAAACAGCATAATCGTGGCTCTGGTTCATACATGTGAAATAAAAAAACGGATGAATCTCTGTATTGTTAAATTTATTACGGTACAAAACATGGACACTTCTATCAATATCGTCCCCCATCTGATTTATTATACAATTTTCCAATTAATCAAAATCATAATGTGGTTGTTCAATGTCCCCACATCCTGCAGGGGATGTAGGTGCCATGAGGTGATTAATTAATGAGACAAGTTCTGGGGTTATTCTAGAAGTATTCATGTTACATACGTCTATATCATTTGTTTGGGCGTTTTTTAATCAGATTGCTGCTTATCAAGTTTGGCATGTTTTTCTTACGTTTATGTCTCTGGACATCTCTGGCTTTTAGAGCCCTGTAAAAGGCTGTGAGGAACCTATCTTGGAGATCTATTTCCTGATCCTCGTCCTCACTGCTGCTAACTTCAATCAGTATAGACTCTACCTCAGAATTGATTGTATCATGCTAATTAGCCGCATCATACTGTACATCACCACATAATCCTCATCATCAACATCATTGACATTGTCATCATTAAATGTATTGACCTGTTTAGGTGTTGTACTCAGTATATCATCAGCGTCTTCTTCCTCCTCTTCCTCTTGATGTACATGAATATGGATATACAACTGTACATGAATATGTACAGAGAGATGCCAAGAGTGTGCAAAGCTGTCATCAAGGCAAGGGTGGCTATTTAAAGAATCTCAAATATAAAATATATTTGGATTTGTTTAACACTTTTTTGGTTACTACATGATTCCACATGTGTTATGTCATAGTTTTGATGTCTTCACTTTTATTCTACAATGTAAAAAATAGTGCAAATAAAGAAAAACCCTTGAATGAGTAATATTCCAAACTTTTGGCCCCCAGTGTATATACAGTCCTGAATGAATGAGTACTGAATGAATAAGTGATTACAGACCAGAGAGTTACTCACGGATGGATGGATGCCTAATTGTTAAACTCCCCAACAGTTCTAGGTCTATGTTGCTGACGGCACGGCACCCCGGTGAGGCATTAAACCGCCGGCAGGAAGGACCTCCTGTAGCGCTCTCTGGCACATCGTGGTGGGATCAGTCTGTGACTGAATGTGCTCCTCTGCGTTATAACCATGGCATGCACCCACCCTCTGCATGCCATGGTTATGACGCAGAGGAGCGCCTTCAGTCATATATATTTATAATATATTAACAATATATCATAACTCACGGTTTCAGTTTCTCTTGGGTTTAGGGTAAATGGCTGTTTGTTGTTTCTTGACTGTTTTTCTGACTGAGTCCTGGATGGAGTGTTTTCTCCACAGATTTCCTCTTTTTGGATAGACTCGGTGTGATCACGATAGGCACTGTTGGAGTCTGAAATATAAAAATAAAATAAGTTAAATTGTTTTAACATAGTCTTTAAAAGTTGCCTTGGGGGGCTTGGGAGAGTGTACAGATATGTAAATTCCTCTGTTCTGGGGTTGTTTTGAGTTTTGTACATGTTAAAGCCGGCCGTGCAGAACGGTAGAAGATGGTTGTTTTCAACAACATTGAAGTCATTCATTGGTAGAGTGTCAGCTGTAAACACAAAATTATGTTTTTAAAACATCGTACACCATTTGTTTATTACTTATTGTATAAAGATTATTACAAATTTTATTTGACTCACGTCTAAAATATCTTGATGGCGTGGGACTGAGTAAAGATACACATTGAGAGAGAGAGAGAGAGATTTTAGATACAGTAAACACCCACACACACATAAAATGTCTAGTAATTTGTAAATAGAGGCTATGTAACTGAACATCCACTAGGTAGAGCCAGTGTTCCACTCTTGAGTACAGCTATGCTTTACATGCCTTAGGAACAGCACATAAATTAACTGTATTCATATAAAATAAGGCCTTTGCTCCTTGATCAGGGTTCTTTAGCGTGTAAACCAACAGCTCGTAACATGACCCCTACCATTCAGCCTCAGGGCAGAGGAAGAGAGACAAGGCCATAGGAAGAGATACAGTATGTCATTCCATGAATGTAAATACATGCTTCTTTTTAAAACCCTTTATTTCTTCAAATTTTACTACCAACATTTAAACATATTACAATTATTAATTATTATTTACTATGCAATATTAAACTATACCTATAATGTTTTTTACTAAACATTTAATTAAATCATATACATATTATTAACACACATTACAACACTTTAATACCCATTAAATGTTTACATGTATAATTATTTTTTTGTCTTTTTTTTCTCTCTGCTTGTAACCCCACAGCTTGTAACCTGACACCTACCATGCAACCAGGCCTTACACACACACACACACACACACACACACACACACACACACACACACACACACACACACAAAGGGAGAGAGAGGAAGAGAGCCTGTTATTCAATGTAAATTACATTTTCCTTTAACTTTAGTACCTAATTGCATACAAAATTACTATTATTAAACAATACATGTTTATATGCATAATTCTTTTTTTATTCATTTTCTTAGAGAAAAAAAGGACTTGGGAAGGGCCTATTGTAACCCAACACCCCCATCGGTCCCCAAATCCCCATCTTCAAGCTGTGAGGGCCTCAGACAATGTCTCTTCCACTCTTGATCTCCAGGGCCTTCCAGGTTTCGTATGTTTTATTTTCCAGGATAGATCAACCTTCTTGCCGTTAAACCCAAGTTATGTCTTGAGGACAGAAGGACCCATATCTATCTATCTATCTATCTATCTATCTATCTATCTATCTATCTATCTATCTATCTATCTATCTATCTATCTAAAATAATCTTGCCATCTGAAGCTAAAGACAGGCACAAAGTAGTTGACCTTTGTGCATGCTTTGGAAAAGACATATGTGCTAACAGATTTGGTGGCATTTGAGCTATTGAATTCAGAACAACCTAAAATTGTCACTTTGGAGTCTGGACTATAGGCAACTGAAGAGATTCTTATGGCTTTCAAATCATCTCGACCGCACACTTCCTCTTCCACTGCATACCCAGGCAGGGATGTTCCACTCAGGGCCTGTTCGGTCTGACAGAGCAAGTTTTATCTTAAGCCATTCTCTCATGCGCAACGCAGGCGAAAAACTCCCGGTTTTTGGCTGAAAAAGGGTGAAAATCTTCACTGTAGAATCCTCTGGTTGGAAAATGTAACCCACACTCGTATCAATCACACCATTAAATCACTCAGGTGCATCACAAAGAATGGCATCGATGGTTTTGTCATTTTGTTCCTGACACAAAGGACACAATACACAGAGAATTGGTCTAGGAGCCATGTTTTCTGTATTTTATATCTCTTGAGGTTTCTTGAAACTCATAGTGTTCACAGATCTAACACTTACTTATACTCAGGCAGACCTACCCCGGAAATTACTTTTTTTCACTCTACAAGGGCTCACATGCTCACTCCACAAGTTCACTACAAAAATTCCCAACTGTTTAAACTTTTCAAACTCAGGCTTCCCACATTCACTACATGAATGCACAACTGTTTCAAATGTTCAAACACATTCAACAGTTCAACAAGGTCACTACACACCAATCACCAGGACATTTTTATTGCAAACATTTGCTTTACTTCAAAGGAACAGCTGCATTATCATGTTATATAAGCACTCCCTAAATTTACTTCAAAGGAACAGCTGCACTATCATGTTACATAAGCACTCACTCGATAACGTGAGAACATCCGGACAGGATGACCTTTTTGTCATAAGCTGTACACTGTATTCTCTCTCACATGTGGCCTATAGCCTGTTTTAGAAAAATGTCATCATCGAATATTGTAAGAGCTTTCATTGTCTGCTTATGTGCCCCTGTTAATTATCCTATGGTTCTTACTTGGTGTACAGAGAGAATACTGTAAGAACGGCCGATGTTCTAAATTCTGTCACTGTACATTTCAAAAGTGCTAAACAAATAGTTATATCGACTATTCGCTCATTAATGTACAGTATTAATTGAAATTACGGCCTGCCTCTTATCCGCTCATTGTTCCCTTATGCCATAGTTTGTACATCTTAATAGGTCTGTCTCAGTATCATATTAATAATTTAGGCAATGTTGGAATGATTTAATTGTTTTGCTTACCTTGTGTATTATAATTATTTAATGTGCTTTACTTCACAAGGGGGATACATATAATGTTGTTGTGTCTGTAACCATGTTTGCCAGTGACAGTCTTCCCATAAAATTTTATTTTTTTAAACAAAAAGTTCAGTAATAGACCCATGTAATTCCAGTTGATATTGCAAGGGTTGTTTTGTTTGTTTGTCTGTGCGTCGGTATATTGTCTATAAAAGGGGATCCTGAAAATCATAGGATTAATATGGAGTTGGTCCCCCCTTTCCTGCTATAACAGCCTCCCCTCTTCTGAACATTGCTGCGGGGACTTGCTTCCATTCAGCCACAAGAGCATTAGCGAGGTCAGGCACTGATGTTGGGCGATTAGGCCTGGCTCGCAGTCGGTGTTCTAATTCATCCCAAAGGTGTTCGATCGGGTTGAGGTCAGGGCTCTGTGTAGGCCATTGGAATTTCTTAATATATTGGGGGTGTTGATTTTCTTTTATGATGTGATTTTTCCATGCAAAAAGTTACCACGCAAATGATCTTCCTTCCATCAACAAGTCCTTTATTACTGGAAGTTATTGTACAAACAACTTCACAACATACCAATTTGGAACAACAGATATATTCTGTTTAGAAACAAATCGTAATATTTTAGTGACTGGAGGGAAAGAAACATATGTGACTCATTTTAGGAAACTAGGCGTATGTCGCGTGTCACTACTTCACAGGAGAGGCATTTGGACGTTAACAATTATTTTTTATCTAAACGTGTTTTTTGGCAGAAATGGTTTCTCGAACATTTAATGTGCCTTAATAATAAACTTGTATGCCATCTGTAAATACAAATAAAATTGTTAAATTACGAGCCTAGTCAGTTTAGCCAAAGAAAAAGACAGCAACGTTCCCGGTAGCCATGATTGGCTGAG
The DNA here is from genome assembly GCA_023634145.1 of Thymallus thymallus. Taxonomy (NCBI): domain Eukaryota; kingdom Metazoa; phylum Chordata; class Actinopteri; order Salmoniformes; family Salmonidae; genus Thymallus; species Thymallus thymallus. The sequence goes on from CM042391.1 coordinate 18,900,624, forward strand.
ATAATGAGTGGGCTGGACATGCCGAGAGAGGCATTCGTATTGGTCTGCCATATAGAAGGCTTCTGTCTATTTGAGCTGTTTAGTATGTCTAGGTAATCCTGTCTAACGCAGCTTTATTTGTGTTGCTTTCCACTTTCTGGAGGATTGAGTTTTGAAAGCAGTGGAATTTGAGTTTAATAGCTAAGGAAATTGAGAAAACATTTTCTCCGGATTAGATCGTCAAACTAAGGCCGGGCAACCATGCCATGGCATCCGACAGGAGACGCGTTCAACCATGAATGAAGTATACGGGTAAGATATGTTAGATCGCGTCAATTCAAATCTGGTATTGGAATAAGATAAGACATCAGGAGCTGTTTCAAACTAAGCTAAGTTTATTAAATGCAAATGTATAGATGATAAGTATGAAGGTTCGTATACGGGCTCACTGTAACACCACGCAGGGCAGACAGAGAACTGACTACAGTTTCACGTGTTCTTCTTCAAATACCCCAGACAGAGTTAGTTCCGGTTTCCGAACAGACCAGTCAGGGTAGAGGCTGAGTGTGGTTTAGACTTACTCAGCCTATCCGTTGGCGCACGGGTTGGTCCCAACCCCTTGGCGCTCTGTCTCCGGGCAAAGTTGTTGTTTCGAGTAGCCAAGTACACCTACAGCAACACCCTGATATTATGTTAACAAAACATGAATAGGTTATTAACTAAAAGGTCAGGTCCCCACAATCCCCCTTTTCACACCCTCTGGGTGTGACTTCAAAATGCATTTGGACCCCCATAAAATTGCCGGCGAATTTTAGGATTCCCCCTTTTGACACCATTCAATGGTGTCACTACAAATGACAGTTTAGACAGAACATAAACACAAGAAAGATATGAAAATATAAAAACTGGTACAAGATATGAAAATATAAAAACTGGTACAAGATATGAAAATATAAAAAATATAAAAACTGGTACAAGATATGAAAATATAAAAACTGGTACAAGATAAGATATGAAAATATAAAACCTGGTATAAGATAAGATATGAAAATATAAAACCTGGTATAAGATAAGATATGAAAATATAAAACCTGGTATTCCTCCTCTACACCGTACTGAGTTGACTACCAGTCACTCAGGAATCCTTTACCTTCACATTAGGAGGAGTAAACAATCACGAGTAATAAAACAAAAGGTAAAAAAGGATAAGCTGTAAAAAGAAATGAATAAAATCTGTAAAGAGAACACACATGTACTTTCCCTTTTAGGCATACCATGGATCATCCAACTTTGTCTCAGAGTCAGTAGCAGAGTCATCTGCATTATCCTGTACCGGCAACAACGGCATCATACCTGACGCCTCCACCACTCTTACCACTGACTTCCTGAGACAAGGGACAAAGCATGCCGCACAACACATTAACAACAAAAACACAAGTACAAGGGTCAGAAACCCGGTAACCACCATAGAAGAATACTTGCCGAACCAGCCACCCAACCAGGAGAACATCCCCCCTCTCTCCACTCCAGCCATGCCCTTCATCTCTGCCGATAATTTATCCAAGCCAACGAGGGCCTTCGTGATGCTCCCGTCAGGGCTAGTATTGTTAGGGATAAACGTACAGCATTGCTCCCCAAACATCTTGCATACCCCCCCTTTATTAGCAAGTACCATGTCTAAAGCCAGTCTATTCTGCCTGGCCACCCTAGAGGTGGCTTCTAATTGCTCAGACATTCCTGTCAGAGCGGTGCGTGTGTAATTAACAAATCTCTGTTGATTATAGTAAATATAATTTATCCAGGAGCGCTGTTTAGCAGCGTCTATGGCGGGTCCAATAATAGGCAGGAGATGCCAAAACCCATAATTTCTATTTAATGCTTGGAATTCTTCAGGAACCCCCACAGGCACCCCCAACAGGTTATGCCCTATTTCAGTCCCAGCTGACCATGGGGCACTACGCTTCCTTCTTCTAGTCTCACCTTTATCTGGCTCTAGATCAGCTGCTCTCACTAATTGGTCTGAGGAAACATCAATAATGGTTAGTGGCACAATTAAGCTGGCAAGGGCACATGTGCCCTGCCAGTCCCCCTGTAGTATGGGAACCAATTTCCTATTGGGTCCACAGATCCACCATACATCAGCCACACCCTTAGTCTGATTCTTACCCTGCCCCGGCCAAGTGCTGTTCATAGTGACACTTGTAGCACAATCTCCCATTGGCAGCCTACCATAGTTCCTTCCTTTACCTGTCCCAGTGACACAACTATAGTTACCTCCATAGGCCTGTACACCTGCTGGTGCCTTCTGTGGGGGAATTTCAGGGAAGATCAGGCTCAGGGCTTTACATAGGGTAGAGTTTGGCAGTGAATGGTAGAATTCCTCTATTATACACTGCCATCCTTCCCCTTCAGCTAAGGCAAATGGGTGGGTTGCCAACCCCGGCCTTGCATGCCCACAGATTACGCAGTCCTGCCTTCCTAATGTTCTAGCAGTATATCTCATATAAGCCAACCACATATTTTCCCTCCCTTCATAGCCAGTTTCTGTCCCCAATTGGTCACTGTCCGTTATATCCCTAACATTAACCACCTGAACAGGGTTCGGTACCTTAGTGGGTTGAAGTTGGGCTGGTCCTGGAGTGGTGGTATGGTTCAGCTGGGTCTGTTTCTCCCCAACTGCAGGGCTGGGTGTGACCATGATGGTGAACACACCCATGGTGTCTGGTCCGGTTCGTACTGCTGCCAAGGTGTACACACCTGCATCTGTAAGTTTAATGTCTTGGATGGTTAATAGGATTTCATCTCCCTCACATGCACCCCCCTGTGCACCCCTTATCATTGAAAATCTTGCTGCTTTAGAAGCATCACCTACTGCATATGGATAACTTCTACGCCACTCCCAGAAAGTGCCAACATTCGTGATCATATAATCCCAGTATGGACACCATTTTCCTCCACACAGGTAAATACCTCTTTTTAACACATGGGGATACATGTTGTTACATGTCTCCTTCTGGTTCCAAGTGCAACCAGTGTCCCCGATTCCACTAGCCCTATTCCTCCATGACCAAATCTTACATGGTTCTAGGGATATAACTTGAGATTCCCCTTCCTGCAAAGTAATGACTATATTATAATACTGGTTGGATGTCACTACTCCCCAAAGGGTCAGCCCCACTATCCACCATAACATCCTCCCCATCTGCAACCAAGTCCTGTTTTACTTGATCTAGAGTTCTTTCTGGCACTATATCTTTGGCACAATGTGTTCTGTGGTACCACCCGTCCTTCTTGCTCGCACGTACCCTCAGCGAGTGACTTGATACCTCTTTCACCTGAAAAGGTCCCTCCCACCGTGGCTCTGTCCACTTTCTGGAATGCACCTTCACTCTCACCCAGTCCCCAACCAGGATGTCTCTGCTCTCGTCCGTGGTTTCTACCGCAGGAGTGCGCACTTCCACCACCTGTTTGGACAATCTTTCAACAAGAGAAATGAGTGCCTGCATATAGTCTGTGTATCTGATTTTTGCAATGTCTAGCCTAGGCATACTAAGATTGTCCGCTGGTGGCCCTGGCATTCTACGTCCTGTCATAAGCTCATGTGGAGTCAAGTGGGTGTCAGACCCAGGTGAGTTTCTCATTGACATTAGAGCAAGGGGTAGGGCATCTACCCATTTTAATTTGGTGCCTGCCATGATCTTGGCCATTTTCCGTTTCAGAGTTTGGTTTGCGCGCTCAACAAGTCCCTGTGATTGAGGGTGATAGACTGACCCAAACTTATGAGTAATCCCTAGGGCTTGTTCCACCTCTCTCAGGTGTTCATTCTTGAAATGGGTGCCATTGTCAGAGCGGATCATTCGTGGGACCCCATATCTTGGAATGAGGTCCCGTCTCAACCACTTGACTACGGCTTTTGCATCTTCTCTTGCTGTGGGGATGGCCTCCACCCATCGGGTGAATCTGTCAACCATTACCAACAGGTATCTTTTTCCTTCCACCCTATTGTCCTGTCCCATGTCGGTGAAGTCAATGCAGATGTCTTGGAATGGTGCATCAGGTATGTGGAAGCTGCCTATCACTGCTCCGAGTGATACTTTGTTGTTGTATTGTCTGCACACTTCACAACTTTCAGATGTCTCTCTGGCCATGTCCAACATGTTTGGATGCCACCATGCCTTTTCAACTGACTTTGCGACACTCTTCCATCCTCCATGAGCCTTCTCATGCTCTTCCCTTAAGATTGATCTGAGGAGTTTTGCAGGTCCCACTGTCTTTCCTGTGTGAGATCTCCAAATCCCTTGGTGGTCCTGCCTTGCTCCCTGTCTGTTCCATACATTTTGTTCGTAAGCGCCTGCTGCTTCTTGCAACTGTCTTACTGTGTCTGCTGTCAACTCCTCCTGTCCTTGAGTGGCTCGTTGCACCATTTGCTGGGCAGTGAAGCCCCCTGCATCCTTTGCTGCCTGATCAGCCCGATCGTTTCCTTCTCTCACTCTGGTGCTTTCTCTGCTGTGACCCTTGCACTTCATTATTGCCACTCGTTCAGGGAGCTGGATTGCATCAATTAGCTTCTGTACTTCAACTTTGTGTTTGATAGGTTCATTTGAGCTGGTCACAAATCCCCTCCGCATCCATTGTGGTCCATCAATGTGTGCAATCCCATGTGCGTAGGCAGAGTCTGTGTAAATGTCCACATTCTTCCCTTCACTCAATTGCAGAGCTCTCCTTAATGCCCTGAGTTCAGCCAGTTGTGCTGAGCCTTCATTTGGATCTAACCGTTTTGCCTCTATTACTTCATGTTCCCCTTCCTTGGTCTGTTTCACCACAGCGTAGGCAGCAATATTCCCTTCTGTTGGGTCTTTTGACCTATAACAGCAACCGTCTGTGAACAGAATAGTCTTGTTGCCGTCCAGGGGTGAGTTGTGTAGGTCCATTCGAACCTTGATTTGTTTGGCCGCTCTGTCTTCACATATATGCGGTTCCCCTTGGCCCATGCCATCAGTCATGTTGGTTGTGGTGGTCACATAGGTGATGTGTTTTGCAGTGATGGCCTTTGTTATGTTGGATTTTCTTTTGCTGGACAACGTGAAAAGTTTAGAGCCAATAAAAGCTGTTACTCCATGGTCTGTGTTGATTTCCAGTGGATGTCTCATTACGATGTGGGCCGTTTTGCCTACAGCTTTGGCAATGGCAGCCATGTGTCTGGCACAATCAGTTTGTCCTATCTCAATATTGTCCAACTTCGCACTGTAGTAGTGCAATACTCTTCTCTCCCCCTTTTGTTTCTGATAAAGGATGGAATGCACATAACCATCCCTTTCAGAAACATCCAAGCAGAATGGTGTGGTGTAATCAGGTAAAGACAGTGCTTCCGCCTGTGCCAGCGTCTGTTTAAGTTGGATGAAGGTTGCCTCTGCTTCTGGAGTCCATTTAAGGACAGCTGTGAGATTTCTGTTCCCTGCCTCTCTCAGGATTGCTCGTAATGGTTCCACTTTAAGGCAGTATTCAGGCACGTGTGTTCTGCTGTATCCAGTAAGGCCAAGAAAAGACAACAGATGTTGTACCGTAGTGGGTTTGGGATGTTCCAAGATTGACGTCCTCTGCGCCGTAGAGACAGCCTGTCCTTTCCCTGACAGTACTCTTCCCAGAAACTGTACACTTCTCCTGCAGCATTGTACTTTGTCCTTCTTTACTTTATACCCTTTCTCGGCCACTAAGAGGAGGAGGGATTTGGTAGCTTGCAGACAGGACTCGGCGGTGGGTGCTGCCAATAGGAGGTCATCAACGTATTGGAGTAGCGTCACTCCGTCCGGCAAGACAAGTTCCTCAAGGTGGCCCTTCAGGACAGCATTGAAGATTCCCGGAGAGTCACGGTAGCCTTGTGGAAGACGAGAGTATGTGAATTTTTGCCCCCTGTAGGTGAATGCAAACAGTGGCTGAGAGTCTGGATGTAATGGGATACAGAAGAATGCATTTGCCAGGTCCACCACGGTGAACCAGTCTTGGGTAGGCGAAATGTTTTGCAGGGCCAGATATGGGTCCGGGACAGGTCTAACGTCAGGCACAGTCACATCATTAATTGGTCTGAAATCCTGTACCATCCTCCATTTTCCCGTGTCCCCTTTTTTAACTGGTGAGATTGGAGTGTTCCAGTCAGATTTGGTTGGATATATCACATTCCCTTTGAGAAGTCCTGAAATGGTGGTCTCAATTCCCCTTGTCATTTCTTCACTGAGGGGGTATTGGCGTCTGCAAACTGGGACTGCAATATCATTTCCTCTTGTAATTGTAATGACTACAGGGGGCACTTCAACAAGGCCTACATCCTCAGGGGTAGATGTCCATAGTTGTTCTGGTAGCTGATTGAAAATATTGACTGTGTCTGGATGGTCAGTCATTTCCCTTCCATGGTAACGGGATCGTCTTGCCACTTCAGGCTTTCCTACGTCATCCACATTCAGCAGAATTCTCCACACCTGATTTTCATTCATGACTGTGCTCTCTATCTTGTTACAGGCACTCTTGTTCCATTGCAGGCAACTTGCCTGTTTGACCGCCGGCCCCAATGACCTGGCTTCGTAGCCAAATCCCACCAGGAGTGTGACATGTGGTACAGAATCATCAGCCAGTGTGTACCACTTGTCAGTTAGTACTACATCTCCATCCATTACCATGCACTTAGTTGCCACTCCCTCTTTGAGTATATACATGTGATTGCTTGTCACCGTTGGTCGCCTATCCTCCATTTCCTCCTCCCAGACTTCGTCGTATGCTTCATCCAGATCTCTAGAGTAATTCATTGTCACATGTGGAGGGTCCTCAGGAGGGTAGTATGCGTTCAAAGTCTGTATCCATGCTTTCCACAACTGGAATTCTCTACATACTCTGGGCGCATCTGGGTCAGTATCTAGTAACTTCAGCCAGTAGATGTACGCCTGTTCCTCTTCTTCCTCCTCTGGGTGTGTTCCCAGGCACAACATGCGAGGGGGGTCAGAGAGTTCCTTCATGAGTGTTGGCATGAGCTCTCCAATTGGTGTGATGGAGGCATGCAACCCCTCTTGGTTACAATAAATGCTGCACCCTAGTTTGGACAACAGGTCACGCCCCATCAACCCCACGGAGCACTCTGGATTATGTAGAAACTGGTGTTACTTTTAGGTCATCCCATACAACCTCCAATGGAACTGTATATGGCTTTCTCATTATAGCCCCAGAAACCCCAGAGAAAGCCTGTGTCCTGGTAGTGAGTGGGTATGTTGCTTGTACAGAAGACCATGTGCATCCTGTATCAATCAACATATCATGTTTCCTCCCTCCTATAAAACATGTCACTACTGGCTCTGATCCTGGGGGAAATGTATAGATGTTGGTGTTCTGGTCGTATTGGGTTTCTGGGCGTCTTCATTGGCAATTTGAATCATTTCCTCCCATCCATGACATGCTTGGTAGGAGTGCTGCATTCGGGACCGGCTCTCCTGCAGGAAATGGCTGTCTTGGAGGTTGCTGTTGGTGCTGTTGGCTAGTAAAACTTGGTCCTGGAGGTCCTCCCCTCTGCCAACTCCCATTTCCCTGGAACCTTGGTCCTTGTGCCTCCCCCTTTTTCCAGTCCTCTATTCCTCTGCCGACCTTGTCTACCACTTCGTGGGCAGTTTCTGGCATAATGCCCTGGTTGACCACAGTTGTAACATATGATAATGTCCCGTGGAGGCGGGCCATAATCTTGCTGGGGGTTGGGGAAATACATCTCCCCCATCCGCATTTGTCCCATTATTGGAGGCGCCATCATTCCCATTCCTGCCATGGTTTGTACAACAGCAGCTACTGTAGCAGGGTCACTTCCTGTCGTACTCCCAGGGGACACCCCAGCAGGGGTACTGGTAACCACCAGCTGTTTCCCTGGTTTGTCTTCTATTAGCTGCTTTTTTAGGACTTTCTTCTGTAACTGTTTAATCTCATCCTCCTCTCTCCTTTTTCCTTCTCTCCACCGTTCTACATGGTGTTGTGCTATTTCTGTAAACTCTACGATGGATTTGGCTGTAAGCGCCACAACCTTCTCACACTCGACCCTGGCCTGGTCTGGGAGTCCTCCCAAACAACTTGCTAGAAATAGATGGCTCATGGTGGGTTTTGTGGGTTCTTCGTTCCATGCCTGCCTCCAAAGGCCCTTTGCTCTTTTCATGTAGGCTGGTATGGACTCATCTTCTTTCAGTGTCAGAGTTCTCATCAACTCGGGTCTTGCTTGAGTAGGGTACTTTCTTCTTATTGAGTCCCAGATATCTGTGCGGAAAGGGTCGAAGCCGGTGTTTGATCCCACTTGTCCTCTTAATCCTGCCGCTGTCAGTATGTCCCTACATTCTTGGTCCCCCATGCATCTGTTCATTACTGCTACTATATCACCTATGGTGAGTTCGTCCGCTGTAGTGAGGCTCTCAAATGCTTTCACCCACCGGTGTCCAGATTCCTCAGGCTGGGGTAGACTGTCCACTAGGGTCTGCACATCTCTGTGTGCCCAGGGCTTATAGACAGTTGCCCCTCCAGGGGCTTCCCTCAATGGGTATTGTCCTCTGCTGGTGTCTCTCTGAGTTTTTGCCCTTGTTCGGTGTGCAGGTCCTTCTTCATCCCAAATATCCCCTTGGAAGGCCCCATAGAGCATTTTTGTTGTTCCTCTATCTTCACATTCTTCCTCTTCTTCCTCCACTTCCCCTAAGTTAATGTATGGGCCTCTTCTGGGCTTAGGTTTTTTCTGCTGTAGTGACCGCCTCAGCTCTTCTTCCCCTTCCATCACTTCTTGTTCTCTTCTCTTCAACTCTCTCTCTAGGTCTGGGTCATTCTCCTCCCTTCCACTGCGTAGGGGTGCACTTTCACTCTTCCTCCCACTGGTTATACTCCCTTGTTCAGATTCCTCACTCTCTCGTTCCAGCCTACTAATCTGGGCAAGCCCCTCCCTCAGTTCTTGTGTAGCTGTCAGTAAGGTCTGTATGTCTCCCCTTCTTGCCCATGTTTCGTCCATTCCTCCTTCTTTTTGTTGGTAATGTACTTGTCCAGTTAATTCTAAAACTGGGGCCATTCTTTTTGGTTGGACGTTATATGGTGGGGGAGCTGTAGGTAGGGTTGGATATAACCGGTTCTTCACCTTTGTTTGTCCTGTTTTTTCCTCCCAAAGTTTCTTCAGTTTTTCTAACATAGCTAAACCAATTCGTTCCTTCAATTTAGTTTTTTCCATGGCATCTTTGGTCTTTCCTTTGCGAGGTTCTCCTTCATTTTTCCATTCACTTTCTGCCTTTCTAGTTTTCTTCTTTAAGGCTTCTATGATTAATCCTGGTTCTCCTTTTTCTGGAATTCCATCCTCAGCCATTATGCATCCATCTTCAATCCATTCTTTATATAGTTTTTCTCCCCTTTTCTTCCACTCTTTACCCTCCTTACCTCCATTAATTTCTAGAGTAGATTTTAACACCTTGACTATTTTATCCGTCATGTTTACTTTTAGTTTTATTAATTAATTGTTATTATCAGATACACATATATTATTATTGTTGTTATTTATACATATATCTATATATTTTTTAGTCAATTACACCTTTTCTGTATAACAATAATCTCCTAATAGTAATAACCTTCTACACATACAATACTTTTAAATATAGTTATTATTCCTTGTGTGTTTTTTTTAAATATTATTCAACAATATCCATTATAAGCTTAAAAAAAACTTCAGCGTTGTTTATAATCACACGATGTTGCTTTATGTTACTATTTTTACATACTCACACGGTAAACTCTGTTACTCTATTTTTCTCTTCGTGCCAGCCACGCCCTGTACACGGTATAATTTATTACACTATTTTTCTCTTCGTGCCAGCCACACCCTGTACACGGTAAAATCTATTACACTATTTTTCTCTTCGTGCCAGCCACACCCTGTACACGGTAAAATCTATTACACTATTTTTCTCTTCGTGCCAGCCACACCCTGTACACGGTATAATCTATTACACTATTTTTCTCCTCGTGCCAGCCACACCCTGTACACGGTATAATCTATTACACTATTTTTCTCCTCGTGCCAGCCACACCCTGTACACGGTAAAATGTTATACCATGGTTTTAACCTTCACAGTTATCAAACATTTGCATCATATCACTTTTAGTAAATTAACATATCTGTACATTTCAATTTAATTGTCCACTTACATCAAACAGGTGTTTCACAAATTTAATTTGGATAAAGCCAATATGCAGAATTTCAGTTATATAAACAATAGGTATCTGCTTACCTGTTTTTAGAAGTCCGGACACTTTGTGAAACACGGTTCAACGACAGTGATGTCCAATGGGCTGGCCGAATCCCAGCGAAATCCCGATACCAAATCACGTCGGGGTCACCAATTGTTAGATCGCGTCAATTCAAATCTGGTATTGGAATAAGATAAGACATCAGGAGCTGTTTCAAACTAAGCTAAGTTTATTAAATGCAAATGTATAGATGATAAGTATGAAGGTTCGTATACGGGCTCACTGTAACACCACGCAGGGCAGACAGAGAACTGACTACAGTTTCACGTGTTCTTCTTCAAATACCCCAGACAGTTAGTTCCGGTTTCCGAACAGACCAGTCAGGGTAGAGGCTGAGTGTGGTTTAGACTTACTCAGCCTATCCGTTGGCGCACGGGTTGGTCCCAACCCCTTGGCGCTCTGTCTCCGGGCAAAGTTGTTGTTTCGAGTAGCCAAGTACACCTACAGCAACACCCTGATATTATGTTAACAAAACATGAATAGGTTATTAACTAAAAGGTCAGGTCCCCACAGATACATTTTCAGATATTGCACATTTCAAATTTTGACAGAAAGAGACATTTGCTTGGCTAGCTATAGCCTAATGTTAGCTAGCTAACATTGAACCTGGTTGTTTACCTACCTGTAGATTCATGCAGGGTAGTAACGTCATGAGTTGTAATTATGGTTCATCATTGTTTACCTACCTAGCTAGCTAGCTAACATTAGCTGGATGGCTCGCTATCTAACGTTAAGTGTATGACCTTATTATTTGTATCTCAATGCTATAGCCTAATGTTACCTAGCTAACATTGAACCTGGTTTGATAGCTACCTGCAGATTCATTTTTTACATTTTTTTATTTAACCTTCATTTAACTAGGCAAGTCAGTTAAGAACAATTTCTTATTTACAATGACGGCCTATACCGGCCAAACCCGGACGACGCTGGGCCAATTGTGCGCCACCCTATGGGACTCCCAATCACGGACGGTTGTGATACAGCCTGGAATCGAACCAGGGTGTCTGTAGTGAAGCCTCTAGCACTGAGATGCTGCGCAACTCGGGATGGCAGGGTAGTAAAGCGTCATGAGTTGTGATTATGTTTCATTGTTACGTGTATGACCTTATTATTCGTATCTCAGAGCCATTTGCTTAGCTAGCTATAGACTAATGTTAGCTAGCTAACATTGAACCTGATTGGTTAGCTACCTGCAGATTCATACAGGGTAGTAGCATCATGAGTTGTGATTATGGTTCATCATTGTTTACCTAGCTAGCTAGCTAACATTAGCTGGCTGGCTCGCTCGCTAGCTAATGTTAACGTTACGTGTATGACCTTATTATTCCACTATGCAAGTAACCATTTCAGGTGCGTTCATAAATTCAGTCAGCCATCTACTCTGATTTCAGAGCACTCTCGTCTGAGTGTGCCAGAGAACGCAGAATAACCGATGAATTTACGAATGCTCAACACCCGTTGAATATGGCCGGTAAACTCATCGGCCACGTACGCTCTGAACGTGAAACGCTATGAATTTACAAACGGACAATCTGACAGCACATTTGCAGTCACGCTCTAGATAACATAACAGCCTAACCAGCTCTGCTGTTCAGTGAGTTGTTCTCTCTCACTTAGATGTCTGGAAGTAGCTAGCAAGTTAGCTTGGGTACTTGACTGCTGTTAGTACATTCAGATCAACTCTTAAAGAGATGGGTGGGGCTAAAGCTTAAGAGGGTGTGAACGATGTTGAAATGGTGTAGACGAAGAAGGGCTCTCAGGTGCTGAATAGTAGTACCAAAACATTCAAAGGCTATTTTCTCAAAAGTGAGTTTCCAAGTTTATCAACTTTCAAAGCAAAATTACTTTCCTATTTTTCCTAGCCAGCTAACTTAACCTTAGCTAGCTAACTAACAAGCTAGAAACTAACCAAATTGTTTAAAAAGTTGCCTGGTTTGCTAAATTGACAACCCATCCATGAATTTTTAAATGGATGGGTTTATTGGTGTTAAAATACACCAGTTATGCTATTTTGGACCACCAGGCTACTGATGTCATGCAGCCTGTAGAGTTTGTGTTTATACTTTTTCATAACGACAATGACAAGTTTGATGTCGGACGACAATAGAATGTTCATTGTCACTGCGACAACTGTATAAACCAGCATTTAGACTGGAAATCTTTGGTTTTACACTACCGTACTCACTGTTTTGCACATTACCTCCCATGTGAATCCTTAAGGAGATGAGTGGGGCTAAGGCTTAAGAGGTGTGAATGATGAGTTCTCCAGTAGGTGTACCAAAGCATTCAAGGGCCATTTTCTCAAAAGTAGGGTTACAAGTGCTTTCAAAGCAGAATTACTTTCCCATTGTTCCTCAAATGTAGTGTATTATTTACAATTTTCTAGCTCTGGGTCTGTACGTAAACATAATTTCACATTTTTCTACATAAGACCGAATCAAGCCAGTCAGTCACATATGGTCTTTTGTCCACCTTTTAGTTGGGAATATTATGCTGTATGAGGACTTGCAATGCAATCACAAACTATTTGAAAAAGGTATTAAGGGTATCCCAAAGTATTTTTGCTCTGATGGTTAAAAACACAGTGCTTCATATGTGACTCACCACCTGGATTCGGTCTTATGTAGCAACATTTACATTTCTTTTCTTTATATTGGATAAAAGTAGAGACTCAGAGCTACAAAATTGTATATCATACACTGCATTTTTGAGGAACAATGGGAAAGTAATTAGGCTTTGAAAGTTGATAAACTTGTAAACTCACTTCTGAGAAAAAAGCTTTTTAAAGTTTTGGTATCTAGTGAATAGCTCTTCTTTGTCTACACCCATTCAGCATTGTTCACACCCTCTTAAGCTTTAGCCCCACTGTGGGGACCTGACCTTTTAGTTCATAACCTATTCATGCTTTGTTAACATAATATCAGGGTGTTGCTGTAGGTGTACTTGGCTGCTCGAAACAACAACTTTGCCCGGAGACAGAGCGCCAAGGGGTTGGGACCAACCCGTGCGCCAACGGATAGGCTGAGTAAGTCTAAACCACACTCAGCCTCTACCCTGACCGGTCTGTTCGGAAACCGGAACTAACTCTGTCTGGGGTATTTAAAGAAGAACACGTGAAACTGTAGTCAGTTCTCTGTCTGCCCTGCGTGGTGTTACAGTGAGCCCGTATACGAACCTTCATACTTATCATCTATACATTTGCATTTAATAAACTTAGCTTAGTTTGAAACAGCTCCTGATGTCTTATCTTATTCCAATACCAGATTTGAATTGACGCGATCTAACAATTGGTGACACCGACGTGATTTGGTATCGGGATTTCGCTGGGATTTGGCCAGCCCATTGGACATCACTGTCGTTGAACCGTGTTTCACAAAGTGTCCGGACTTCTAAAAACAGGTAAGCAGATCTATTGTTTATATAACTGAAATTCTGCATATTGGCTTTATCCAAATTAAATTTGTGAAACACCTGTTTGATGTAAGTGGACAATTAAATTGAAATGTACAGATAATATGTTAATTTACTAAAAGTGATATGATGCAAATGTTTGATAACTGTGAAGGTTAAAACCATGGTATAAGATTTTACCGTGTACAGGTTGTGGCTGGCACGAGGAGAAAAATAGTGTAATAGATTTTACCGTGTACAGGTTGTGGCTGGCACGAGGAGAAAAATAGTGTAATAGATTTTACCGTGTACAGGTTGTGGCTGGCACGAGGAGAAAAATAGTGTAATAGATTTTACCGTGTACAGGTTGTGGCTGGCACGAGGAGAAAAATAGTGTAATAGATTTTACCGTGTACAGGTTGTGGCTGGCACGAGGAGAAAAATAGTGTAATAGATTTTACCGTGTACAGGGTGTGGCTGGCACGAAGAGAAAAATAGTGTAATAAATTATACCGTGTACAGGGCGTGGCTGGCACGAAGAGAAAAATAGAGTAATAGAGTTTACCGTGTGAGTATGTAAAAATAGTAACATAAAGCAACATCGTGTGATTATAAACGACGCTGAAGTTGAAGGAAGCTTATAATGGATATTGTTGAATAATATTAAAAAAACACACAAGGAATAATAACTATATTCAAAAGTATTGTATGTGTAGAAGGTTATTACTATTAGGAGATTATTGTTATACAGAAAAGGTGTAATTGACTAAAAAATATATAGATATATGTATAAATAACAACAATAATAATATATGTGTATCTGATAATAACAATTAATTAATAAAACTAAAAGTAAACATGACGGATAAAATAGTCAAGGTGTTAAAATCTACTCTAGAAATTAATGGAGGTAAGGAGGGTAAAGAGTGGAAGAGAAGGGGAGAAAAACTATATAAAGAATGGATTGAAGATGGATGAATAATGGCTGAGGATATGTATATTATATGATATGGAACGAAGTGTGAATCTGAGCAAGGAGTTGCGTTCATAGGCTTGAATCAGAGGAGTGGTGATGGAGCTGGTAATTTAGAGGAATCGCACGTAATGAGGTATTTTAAGGTGTTACATGGGGAAGTTTAAAAAGAGTACTCGGAGAAGGTATGAAAGATTAAGGCCTGTGTTTGTATGTTGGAATGAGAGGACGGTGAACTGACGAGTTTGTCCTGCTGCGATTAGAATTGGCATCGTTTGTCTCTGATTGTTGTGTGTCTTATAATCGACTGTAAGTAAAAAGTTTGTCTTTGTGTGGGAATAACCCGATTGTGTATAAACGTTGATTAATGGTTGTGTCGCGATAAACTTTGGTAAAATATGATAAAATGTTTATAGGAATTTAGGAGTCTAGGTTGGCTAGCGCACGTAAAACTGTTGAAATATATTTTCTTTCCCCATAATATAAATGTTACTCCTCATTAACCGAGGTTGTGTGTAATATATGGTATTATATAATGACTGACATGATAAATGAATTGGCATTTTAGGTTACAATACATGTAGGACAACCCTGGTGGATGGTGGAGTTATAATTCTGGTGGATCTTAAACGTTTGAAGGAAGGGAGTTTGCCTGAGCTGCGGTTTCAACGTTTGAGCTGGATAAGAAACAAATGTGGGGGATGGGTTGTGTCTGTGGTGAGAATGAGGACGATGGAGAATTCAATGTGTTGAATGACTCATGATAATTTGGAAGGGAATAGTTTTTGGGTAATTGCATACTGAGAGGGTGTGTTGATAGGGAAATAGATGTTAAGTAAAATAATATGGATAATATTAGAACCATGGAGATATTTTATGTGGAATAGCTGATTAGTTCAGTACTTAAAAATGTAAGAGACAGGAGAGGTTAATACTTGGAGGGTTGGAACACCATATGATAGAGAAATAACATGGATGTTATTAGGAGGGAAACAATTCTGGTCTAGTATTCCAGATTAGATGGGCTATTAGGAAAATACTGGAGGACAGGAGAAACCGAGTGGTTTACAATTTGTGATAGTTTTATGGAGGGACATTTTGAACATTGGACAGAGGGGAGGAGGAGGCAAGCCTATTGAGGCCCCCTCCGTTCTGTAGAGATAAGTGGGGAGTCTATCCATAAACCCTGAATGTTTACTGAAGATTTGACCTGGGGGGAGGTTAGGTACCCTGCCATCCAAGAGAACAACTGGTTCTCCACTATCAGATCAGATGTCTAAAGAACTAGGAGACCTGATGAATGAAGACACAGAATAACAACATAGGGAACAGGCAGAGACAATAAGAAAGAACTAGATAATATAGAAACTAGAAAAGTGTCAATAAAATAGTTTAAAATATGAGATTGACTCAATTGATAGGACAGTATTGATAGAAAATGGTTTACTTTTATTTTGTTTTTTAAGTTGACAGTCTTACTTAATAGGACAAT
Source organism: Thymallus thymallus (assembly GCA_023634145.1). NCBI lineage: Eukaryota > Metazoa > Chordata > Actinopteri > Salmoniformes > Salmonidae > Thymallus > Thymallus thymallus. The sequence goes on from CM042391.1 coordinate 18,916,751, forward strand.
ATTGATCAACTTTATTTGTGGTTTATTTCACTTTTGTCTAGACAGGCTAATTACAGGATCTAATTTACTAGGATAGCCCTCACTGAGGCATGTAAACTAGGTAGTGGTGTACATGTGAACAGATATTCTGATATAGATTGGTGTTTGGCCACTATGCAAGGCCATCAAGATAACATTAGCTTAAAGTAATAAAGTTGCTGCTGAAAGGTTTCACACCCATGTTGTGTATCTGGTTTTTGCTATGGCCTCGCCTGTTGTTGAGTTGCAACAACAACAGGGGACTGACCATATGTCTCACTCCCTATGGGAGACCAGAGGTTGCTCCCAGGGCCCTGATGGCCTCTGTAGACAACACCTTTCAGGTAAATTTGTGTTGATAGAGTAACTCATTCTGTAGGTTTGCTGAATATAAGACTATTTTTTAATATTCATTATGTGTATTTAATATAACATTGCCAAGTGGATGCTTCTTAAACCAGGTAATGTTACTTAATGGTTTCTTTACAACATTGCATTAGACTTTATTGATATGATTGAGAAAAAGTGCTCTTGTCTAGTGATAAGTGATAGATTCATACAAGGGTTATACCTGCTGTGATGCCAACACAGTAGCTAACAGTCTGGTAAGGGAAATATTCCCTGAATTCGGAATCCCAGAAACCTTGTCTGTAGACACACGGCACCCATGTTACAGGAGATACCGTGACCCAAATTGTCCTTATAATAGGAATAGATCAGAAATTTGTATGTCTCTATTATCCAAAAAGTAATGGCTAAGGCCTAGATTAACAGGTTGAACCAGAGTAGAATGTATACATCTGGTGCCGAGGAGAATGTGAAGCAGCCCTTATAGGGGTACTGGGTCTAGCCCTCATGTGATGTTAACAGGCCGTCCCATGAATGTTCTGTATTATATGCCGATGACTGACAACCAGACTGACTAGACTGGAAGATGATCTGTTAAATTATATGTAGAAACTAACTTCTACTGTTAGGTTTTTGTATTTCTCGTATCTAGGAAAGCCCAGGAGGTCCCAGCCAGAGAGGACCGAGGAATGCCTATCCTAATCAGAGGGAAACTGAGGGAGCTCAGGGGAGAGAGGGGGATGAGACAGATGTAGAGATAGGTATCACAGAAATTTTAAAGGAACTATTGGTGAGACAGGGAGGCAAGGGAGTTGGAGGAAAGGATGAGGTAACAGGAGGTCTCCCTGCGAACCAGTGCCCATTGATAGCCTAACTAATCCATTAGCAGGCATAGATGGGGCAGTGCTCACATTAGATGTGTATAAACCATGGACAGAGAGCAGTTAAAGATAGTATTCCTCGCTGGAATGAGACCTGTAATGATTAGAAGCTGTTAAGAAAACATTGGTGGGAATATGGGGGACTGCACAACTGGTAGAAGTTAAAAGATGTGATCCATCACAAGCAGAATGGAAAACAGGATCAAGCTAAGCATAGTGGAATTTTTTAATGATTGGAGAATAGTATTTGATCTCTAGGGAGTGAATCAGAGTGTGTTAGAGCTCTAGGTGTAACAGATTTACACACCCTGCATAGTCAAGTGAGAGGGGAAAATATTTAGCTAACTATGATGAATTTGGCTAAATGGTTTTTTAGCATACCTGTACATCCTGTTAGCCAAGGGTGTTTTGGGTTTACCTTTTAGGGGAAGAAATTGCCATATAAAAAGGGGTTTTAGTAAGACTGTACGGAAAGTCCTACGGATTTTTTATAAAGCTATCACTAATAATCTAGTAAAATTAGAGCCTCAAAGGAAACAGATATTTTGATTTATGTAGATGATGATATTTGGCATTAGGGTAATTTACCAATATTACTAAAGTCTGTTTAGAGAACTAATTACTTAAAACAATTAGGAAGTATGATTGTAGCGTATGGAAGAACAAATTACTTTAAAAAATGTTGTTCCAGGTGTGTTATATGTGCACAAAGTAATGCTCATAGAACTTACAGGGGGTGAAGGAAAGTAATGGTGATTGACTGTGATAGAAGTTAGATATTACCAGGAAGAAATATTGTTCATATTCATCCGCAATCGGCAGGTTTAATTAAACGCATGAATGGAACAATAAAAAATAGACTAAGGAAGACCTATATAGGTATTGGAAGAAACTTGGTAAGATGAGTACCTATAGTGTTAATGACCATTAGAGTAACGGCAGACAGAGATGGGTTATCTTCCTTTGAAGAGGGTTTGGGAGACCATATAGAATGTAGAGTTAGGAGGACCAGAGTAGGTAGAGATAGACACTGAGAATACTCTGGCTGAACACATGAGAAGATTGATTGCTAATCACACCCGTATGTCAAAGATTTTGTGACCTACAGGTGAACTGAAGGAGAGTGACCCACTCTATCCAACCAGGTGATTGGGTGCGGGTCCAAATGATTGAAAAGGAAAGACTGGAAGCAGCCCGGTTGGGAAGGCCCCTACTAGGTCTTGTTGGAAACTGCCTATTTGCCGTTTAGATATGTTCAGAAAAAGAGCGACCTGGGTCCACGTTGCCCACTGCAAGGAGGTAAGAACGCATACAAACACTGCTGAACACACACAGAGTTAAGGAGCAGAACCGAGTACCAATAGGGTCCGGGGGTTACCTCCTTAACGAAGATTCCCTACCCCGACCTATCATCACTGTGGTGTGTTCCTAGAGGTGTGAGTATGGGGTGGAACTCAGCAGACTGACTAAGGGCAGGAGAGGGTTGGTGGTTCTTGGGAATATGGGGGACCCTGGGCTGCATCAGTCTTAATTTTGATACATCCAGATCCACCACTCACCAAAAATATAAATGAAACTCTATTAAAAGACTGACGACTCAGGATAAGGATTCCACTAGAAGTGAATATTATAACATAGTGGCCAGAGAGGGGCAGGATGTGGTTTTCAAAATAACTGTTCATACTTATGCATTATACCTCTGTACGGGACCTACTCCCAGTTGCCCTTGGGCTACAGTTTAAACATATTTGGGGAAAATATTAAGTGAAGGCGGTGAGCCAAGAGGATATTATACAAGTATTGGGCTTGCACGGATGACTATGGTTAGGATACCTGTAGACGTAAATAGCACCAAAATTAACTGAGCAAAACAGAGGTGAAAACTGTACTGGGATGGGGTTGGCGAGATTGAAAGAGGCTGCTAACCCACCCCAGTTCACTCTGACTCCAGGGGAGTGTTATAGAATGACACCAGAGATTTGGGTGATTTTAATGGAGTAAGTCAGTAGTTAATGTTACTGATCGGAGTTCAGAGGCACAGGAGAAACTACTAAACCTTACAGCCTGGTAGCAGATGTGTGATGGGCGTGTACCAGTAAAGGACGTATAAGGCAGACACTGCAAAAAGGGTGGGTAGGTACCTGCACCCCGGTCCTATTGGTTCAGCCAGTTAGAATTAGACACCAGAAACCAAGGAAAGGTTTAATCAGACGTAGGAGGAGTTTGGACAAGGAGGAGAATAGCCCTATCTGGATTGATGCGATTGGAATTCTTAGGGGAGTCCCTGATGAATATGAAGCTATGAATCAAGTAGGTGAAGGTTTCACGACGACATTCTTTTGGTGGGTGACGTTTAATAAACATGTGGATTGGATCAATTACATCTATTATAATCAGTAACGATTCGTAAATGGGACTAAGAATGCAGAGAGGGGGATCTCAGACCAATTATCCGCCACCTCGCTCATGACCTGGGAAGATAGGTTGGCTCTAGACATGATGTTGGCGAACCAATAGGGAGTGTGTAAAATGTTTGGAGAACAATGTTGTACTTTTATCCCCAATAATACTAGCCCTGACGGCAGCATCACGAAGGCCCTCGTTGGCTTGGATAAATTATCGGCGGAAATGAAGGGCATGGCTGGAGTGGAGAGTGAAGGGATGTTCTCCTGGTTGGGTGACTGGTTCGGAAGTCAGTGGTAGGAGTGGTGGAGGCGTCAGGTATGATGCCGTTGTTGCCGGTACAGGATAATGCAGATGACTCTGCTACTGACTCTGAGACAAAGTTGGATGATCCATGGTATGCCTAAAAGGGAAAGTACATGTGTGTCCTCTTTACAGATTTTATTCATTTCTTTTTACAGCTTATCCTTTTTACCTTTTGTTTTATTACTCATGTGATTGTTTACTCCTCCTAATGTGAAGGTAAAGGATTCCTGAGTGACTGGTAGTCAACTCAGTACATGTTCGGTGTAGAGGAGGAATAGCAGGTTTTATATTTTCATATCTTGTACCAGTTTTTATATTTTCATATCTTGTACCAGTTTTTATATTTTCATATCTTGTACCAGTTTTTATATTTTGATATCTTTCTTGTGTTTATGTTCTGTCTAAACTGTCATTTGTAGTGACACCATTGAATGGTGTCAAAAGGGGGAATCCTAAAATTCGCCTGCAATTTTATGGGGGTCCAAATGCATTTTGAAGTCACACCCAGAGGGTGTGAAAAGGGGGATTGTGGGGACCTGACCTTTTAGTTCATAACCTATTCATGCTTTGTTAACATAATATCAGGGTGTTGCTGTAGGTGTACTTGGCTGCTCGAAACAACAACTTTGCCCGGAGACAGAGCGCCAAGGGGTTGGGACCAACCCGTGCGCCAACGGATAGGCTGAGTAAGTCTAAACCACACTCAGCCTCTACCCTGACCGGTCTGTTCGGAAACCGGAACTAACTCTGTCTGGGGTATTTAAAGAAGAACACGTGAAACTGTAGTCAGTTCTCTGTCTGCCCTGCGTGGTGTTACAGTGAGCCCGTATACGAACCTTCATACTTATCATCTATACATTTGCATTTAATAAACTTAGCTTAGTTTGAAACAGCTCCTGATGTCTTATCTTATTCCAATACCAGATTTGAATTGACGCGATCTAACACCACCCATCTCAATTCGCTCTCGGAGTGTTCAGAGGTCATACTTGACGCTCCGGCCGATGATTTGTTTACCTCTGGATGACATGAAAACAGCCTAACCAGCTCTGCTGGCAACAATTTCACTACGCTTTTTTGCACCGGCCATATTAAACGGGTGTTGTACACTTTAGCTTAAGACATGTGGTAAACAATGAACCTAGCTAGGTAAACAACATGTAAGACCACACACGTCACGTCAGCTAACGAGCCAGCCAGCGAACGTTAGCTAGTTAAACAACAATGAACAGTGCCAAATCATGCCATTATTACCCTGCATACGAATAACAACGTCATACACACAAGGTTAGCTAGGGAGCCAGCCAGCTAACGTAGCTAGCTAACAGTACACTTTAGCTTAAGACATGTAGCTAGCTAGCTAGGTAAACAAAGAACCTAGTGTATAGAATATATTCTGTCATTTAACATACATTGCTTTTGTCCAAGGTCCATTCCTGTGTGACACCCTAACATATTTACTCTTGCCTGACTTAATCATTGCAACATATAGAACCTTGAGATAATACTGATGAGACAGCTAATCTTTTGAATGCCATTTGCGCAACACACCCTACAATCACAAGCTTACACAAACAGGCATTTCACAACATAACTGAAAACGGGAACCCCCATCCTGTTGTTGCATCACATTGCATGTCAGCAGATAATCACACACACACACAGACTTATGAGGGCTGGACTCCGAGGACAAAGAACACTGCCAAGAGCCAATGGGAAGTCGATACTGCCCGAGGAGGGACTGCCCTCCATAACAACGACCAGTCAGGCGTGTGGATCTACCAGACTCTGCCTACGTCATTTTATTACTATTGCTCTGTATAAATATGTGGGCCACATGTTTAGGAGGGTTTTTTGTTCCGGACGACTCCCTAAGAGCTGAAGGAACGAGCCCGTGCACGAGTTACCAAATATCTTTGCATCAAATAAATCGCTTGATTGAATATCAATTCCACCTGGTCCTGAGTTATGACTTGTCTCCTTCTCGAGTAATTATGAACATCAACACTAGCTAGGTAAACCACGTTAGCTAACGAGCCAGCCAGCTAAGTTAGCTAGTTAAACAACAATGCATAATAACGTCATACACATAACGTTTGCTAGGGAGCTAGCCAGCTAGCGTTAGCTAGCTAACAGTACACTTTAGCTTGAAATGAAACCACTCTCTGTCAAAATTAGAAACTTGTAATATCTGTAAATGTAGCTAGCTAGACTATTTTACCCATATACATCATGGTTGGATGCGTCTCCTGTCGGATGCCATGCATGGTTGTCCTTAGTTTGAAGATGTAATCCAGACAGGTGTTTTCTCCATCTCCTTAGCTATCATACTCTAATTCCACTCATTTCAAAACTCGATCCTCCAGAAAGTGGAGACCAACACTTATGCAGCTCCACAACAAATGTTATTAAAAAGCCACGTTCGACAGGATTACCAACACAGACTGGGCTCAAATAGACAGAAGCCTTCTATATGGCAGACCAATCCAAACTCCTCTCTCGGCATGTCCAGCCCACTCATTTTCTCAGCCAATGATGGCTAGTGGCAAGGTCTTTTTCTGTGGCTTCACCAACAATTTTATTCGTATTTACAGATATCATACAAGTTTGTTATTAAGGGACATGAAAGGGATGGAATTGGTTATAGGCACATTTCTAAGCTTCTGAATGTTCCAGTGAGCACTGTTGGGGCCATAATACGGAAGTGGAAAGACAATCATTTCACCATAAATTTGCCTCGACCAGGTGCTCCTCGCAAGATTTCTGACAGAGGAGTGAAAAGAATAATCAGAAGAGTTGTCCAGGAGCCTTGTCTCAAAGAAAACATTAAGTAATGCACTCCACCGCCATGGCCTGTATGCACGCTCACCAAGCATGTTGAAGCTCGTTTAACGTTTGCTGCACAACATTTGGAAAAGCCAGTGAAATACTGGGAGAATATAGTGTGGTCAGATGAGAGCAAAATTGAATTGTTTGGATGTCATAATACACACCATGTTTGGAGGATAAATGGCACTGCACATCACCCTAAAAACACCATACCAACAGTGAAGTTTGGAGGTGGGAACATCATGGTGTGGGGCTGCTTTTCAGCAAATGGTACTGGCAAACTTCACATACAGTGGGGAGAACAAGTATTTGATACACTGCCGATTTTGCAGGTTTTCCTACTTACAAAGCATGTAGAGGTCTGTAATTTTTATCATAGGTACTCTTCAACTGTGAGAGGCGGAATCTAAAACAAAAATCCAGAAAATCACATTGTATGATTTTTAAATAATTAATTTGCATTTTATTGCATGACATAAGTATTTGATCACCTACCAACCAGTAAGAATTCCAGCTCTCACAGAGCTGTTAGTTTTTCTTTAAGAAGCCCTCCTGTTCTCCACTCATTACCTGTATTAACTGCACCTGTTTGAATTTGTTACCTGTATAAAAGACACCTGTCCACACACTCAATCAAACAGACTCCAACCTCTCCACAATGGCCAAGACCAGAGAGCTGTGTAAGGACATCAGGGATACAATTATAGACCTGCACAAGGCTGGGATGGGCTACAGGACAATAGGCAAGCAGCTTGGTGAGAAGGCAACAACTGTTGGCGCAATTATTAGAAAATGGAAGAAGTTCAAGATGACGGTCAATCTCCCTCGGTCTAGGGCACCATGCAAGATCTCACCTCGTGGGGCATCAATGATCATGAGGAAGGTGAGGGATCAGCCCAGAACTACACGGCAGGACCTGGTCAATGACCTGAAGAGAGCTGGGACCACAGTCTCAAAGAAAACCATTAGTAACACACTATGCCGTTATGGATTAAAATCCTGCAGCGCACGCAAGGTCCCCCTGCTCAAGCCAGCGCATGTCCAGGCCCGTCTGAAGTTTGCCAATGACCATCTGGATGATCCAGAGGAGGAATGGGAGAAGGTCATGTGGTCTGATGAGCCAAAAATAGAGCTTTTTGGTCTAAACTCCACTCGCCGTGTTTGGAGGAAGAAGAAGGATGAGTACAACCCCAAGAACACCATCCCAACCGTGAAGCATGGAGGTGGAAACATAATTCTTTGGGGATGCTTTTCTGCAAAGGGGACAGGACGACTGCACCATATTGAGGGGAGGATGGATGGGGCCATGTATTGCGAGATCTTGGCCAACAACCTCCTTCCCTCAGTAAGAGCATTGAAGATGGGTCGTGGCTGGGTCTTCCAGTATGACAACGACCCGAAACACACAGCCAGGGCAACTAAGGAGTGGCTCCGTAAGAAGCATCTCAAAGTCCTGGAGTGGCCTAGCCAGTCTCCAGACCTGAACCCAATAGAAAATCTTTGGAGGGAGCTGTAAATCCGTATTGCCCAGCGACAGCCCCGAAACCTGAAGGATCTGTATGGAGGAGTGGGCCAAAATCCCTGCTGCAGTGTGTGCAAACCTGGTATAGAACTACAGGAAACGTATGATCTCTGTAGTTGCACCAAATATTAATTGTACCAAATATTAAGTTCTGCTTTTCTGATGTATCAAATACTTATGTCATGCAATAAAATGCAAATTAATTACTTAAAAATCATACAATGTGATTTTCTGGATTTTTGTTTTAGATTCCGTCTCTCACAGTTGAAGTGTACCTATGATAAAAATTACAGACCTCTACATGCTTTGTAAGTAGGAAAACCTGCAAAATCGGCAGTGTATCAAATACTTGTTCTCCCCACTGTAATTGAAGGAAGGATGAATGGGCAAATTTACGAGGAGCACCTGGTCGAGGCAAATTTATGGTGAAATGATTGTCTTTCCACTTCCGTATTATGGCCCCAAAAGTGCTCACTGGAGTCCCCACTCTGTTTCTCAGGGAAACGGAAGTTAGGTTTAAAATACTGTATTCCTGAAAACCAGACACATCAGCTTTCTACCAACACTGCTAATGGTGGCAACGTCTAAGCATAGGAACGTGCCCTTAATAATTTTAGGTTGAGTTGGTCAGATTAATAGGCGTTTACATGATATGGAATATGTTATTTGACGTGGGTTTCTTATTGGCCAGCTATGGCAGACTGCATCACTGCACTACCAGTTGATCAGAGTTAGAAGTCGGGAGTGTGAGAGGGGGACTAGGAAAAGTAAAGCCTTGTCAATATCAATATGATTTGAATAAGGGTTATTGGGGTAGTATTTCTATTGATGGGAGGGGTTTGGGTGATGCACTTGTTAAGGTCGCGTCAATTCAAATCTGGTATTGGAACAAAATGATTACTACGCCGTTTAAATCATCTATGTATTTTAGAGAGCGCAAGAGAGCGAGAGAGAGTGAGCAAACAGCGAGCAGCGCTAGAGAAGAGCGCCTAGAGAAGAGAGCGAGCCCTGTCCTTTGTTCTTCCTTAAATACTCCGACAGAATAGTTTCAGCTCCTTGCTGGCCTGTCAGAGTAGAGGCTGAGTGTGGTTTAAACTTACTCAGCCTATCGTTGGCGTGCAGGCTGGTCCCAGCCTCGTGACGCAATCCAGTTGCCAGACGTAGTTACTCTCAGCAGATGTTCTTGTCTCGTGAAACCCTTAAGCTAGCACATTCTTTCCACATGGCTCCCCCACACACAAGCCTACAGCAGTCCTACAAGTTTTATGATCACACAATACATTCAGTTAGTAACTCTTGTTGTAGATTAACATATTAATTAGCTAAACATGTTCAGCCCTTACACACTTTATTAAGCACTCGGCTGGACTGACCTACTATCCGTAAATCTATGGTCAAGGTGAGGCCACGGTTAGAAAACAGGGTTCGCTGTCTTAGTTTAGGGGTAGACTACTCTTATTGTTTTATTCATTTCCAATTTGTCATCCATTAAATACAACTCTTTAAAATAAAATTGTCTGTTACAGTAATTTCTTACCAAGATCTGCAACTAAATCAAGTCAATCGTTTATCAAATGAAAATGTAGGCAAATTATTTTTTATATAGTTATTTTAAAATATATATATACACACACACAGTCAAAAGTTTGGAATATTACTCATTCAAGGGTTTTTCTTTATTTGCAAACATTTTTACATTGTAGAATAAAAGTGATTACATCAAAACCATGACATAACACATATGGAATCATGTAGTAACCAAAAAAGAAAAACCCTTGAATGAGTAGTATTCCAAACTTTTGGCCCCCAGTGTGTGTATATATATATATATATATATATATATATATATATATATATATATATATATACAGTTGAAGTCAGAGGTTTACATACACTTAGGTTGAAGTCATTAAAACTCATTTTTCAACCACTCCATAGATTTCATGTTAACAAACTATAGTTTTGACAAGTCGGTTAAGACATCTACTTTGTGCATGACACAAGTAATTCTTACAACAATTGTTTACAGACAGATTATTTCACTTATAATGTACTATATCACAATTCCAGTGGGTCAGAAGTTTACATACAGTTGACTGTGCCTTTTAACAGCTTGGAAAATTCCAGAAAATTGTCATGGCTTTAGAAGCTTCTGATAGGCTAAATGACATAATTTGAGTCAATTGGAGGTGTACCTGTGGATGTATTTCAAGGCCTACCTTCAAACTCAGTGCCTCTTTGCTCGACATCTTGGGAAAATCAAAATAAATCAGCCAAGACCTCAGAAGAAGAATTGTAGACCTCTACAAGTCTGGTTCATCCTTGGGAGCAATTTCCAAACGCCTGAAGGTACCACGTTCATCTATACAAACAATAGTACGCAAGTATAAACACCATGGGACCATACCGCTCAGGAAGGAGATGCGTTCTGTCTCCTAGAGACGAACGTACTTTGGTGCGAAAAGTGAAAATCAATCCCAGAACAACAGCAAAGATGCTGGAGGAAACAGGTACAAAAGTATCTATATCCACATAAAACAAGTCTTAAATCGACATAACCTGAAAGGCCGCTCAGCGAGGAAGAAGCCAATGCTTTAAAACCGACATAAAAAAGAAAGACTACAGTTTGTAACTGCACATGGGGACAAAGATCGTACTTTTTGGAGAAAACTGAGGATTAATCAACAACATTGTAGTTACTCCACAATACTAACCTAATTGACAGAGTGAAAAGAAGGAAGCCTGTACAGCAAAAAATCCAACACATTAATGAGTACCACTATTGTGATTGCTTTCCTGCGCGAAAGGCAGGCGTAGTGGAAACAAGCGCAGGGAGGCAGTAACGGGAAAATGAGTTTACTCGACACACTCATTAAATAGTTCCGCAACACAATGAACTCACATGTAACACACACTCACAATAATGACAATCACCGACAGAGACCCGGGGGGAGCAGAGGGAATAAGACGCACCAACAATTAGTGACAAAATGGAAAACAGGTGTGAAGGGAACAGGACAAAACGGACACTGAGTAGTGGATCGATGGTGGCTAGTACTCGGGTGACGTTGGAGGCGATGGAATTCCCTCAACAGTGAGGTATCCAGGATGTCCTCCACCGGTACCCAGCATCTCTCCTCCGGGCCGTGTCCCTCCCACTCCACGAGGTACTGGAGGCCCTTCGCCCGACGTCTTGAGTCCAGGATGGCTCGGACCGCATACGCCGGGGCCCCCTCGATGTCCAGGAGGGAACTCCAGTATCCTATGTCCTTGGAGTGGACCAGCCACCACCGGCCTGAGGAGAGACGCATGGAACGAGCGGTTAATGCGGTAGTCAGGCGGAAGCCTCAGTCTGTAGCATACCTCGTTCAGTCTCCTCAGGACTTTGAACGGCCCCACAAACCGCGGATCCAGCTTCCGGCAGGGCAGGCGGAGGTTTCGGGTCGAGAGCCAGACTCGGTCCCCTGGTGCGTACACCGGGGCCTCGCTGCGGTGGCGGTCGGCGCTCGCCTTACACCTACCCACGGCTTGTTGGAGATGTGAGTGGGCGGCCCTCCAGGTCTCCTTCGAGCGCTCAAACCACTCATCCACCGCAGGAGCCTCGGTCTGGCTCAAATGCCACGGTGCCAGAACCGGCTGATAACCTAACACGCACTGAAATGGGGATAGGTTAGTGGAGGAGTGACGGAGCGAGTTGTGTGCCATCTCGGCCCAGGGAATGAACTCCGCCCACTCCTCCAGCCGATCCTGGCAATAGGACCTCAGAAACCCCCCCACGTCTTGGTTCACTCTTTCCACCTGCCCGTTACTCTCGGGGTGAAAACCTGAGGTGAGGCTGACCGAGACCCCCAGATGTTTCATAAACGCCCTCCACACCCTGGACGTGAATTGGGAACCCCGGTCAGACACTATGTCATCAGGCACCCCGTAGTGCCGAACGACATGGGTGAACAGGGCCTCTGCCGTTTGCAGAGCCGTCGGGAGACCGGGCAATGGGAGGAGTCGACAGGACTTAGAAAACCGATCCACAACGACCAGGATCGTCGTTTTCCCTTGTGACGGTGGAAGGTCCGTCACAAAGTCCACCGACAGGTGTGACCACGGCCGCTGTGGAACGGGTAGAGGTTGTAGTTTACCTCTGGGTAGGTGTCTGGGCGCCTTGTACTGCGCACACACCGAGCAGGAGGAAACATAGGTCCTCACATCCTTAGCTAGAGTGGGCCACCAGTACTTTACATTCAAGCAGCGCACAGTCCTCGCGATGCCAGGATGACTGGAGGAGGGTGACTTGTGGGCCCACACGATCAAGCGGTCACGAACACCGGACGGCACATACCTGAGCCCTTCGGGACACTGAGGGGGAGCGGGCTCGGTGCGCATCGCCTTTTCGATGTCCGTGTCCACTTCCCATCTCACCGGAGCCACTAGGCATGAGGCGGGGAGGATGGGAGTAGGATCGATGGGCCGCTCCTTCACATTCTGTGAACCCGGTCTGTAGGAGAGCTTGAAATCAAACCGGGTGAAAAACATGGCCCACCTTGCCTGGCAAGGATTCTGTCTCCTCGCCGCCCGGATGTACTCCAGATTGCGGTGGTCAGTCCAGATGAGAAAAGGGTGTTTAGCCCCCTCAAGCCAATGCCTCCACACCTTTAGAGCTTTCACGACAGCTACCAACTCTCAGTCCCCCACATCATAGTTTCGCTCCGCTGGACTGAGCTTCTTCTAAAAGAAAGCGCAGGGCGGAGCTTAGGTGGCGCACCCGTGCGCTGAGACAGCACAGCTCCTATCCCAGCCTCGGATGCGTCCACCTCAACTATGAATGACCGAGAAGGGTCCGGATGAGCCAACACTGGGGCCGAGGTAAACAACGCGTTCAGGCGACTGAAAGCCCTATCCACCCCAGCTGACCAGCGCAGACGTACCGGCCCCCCACTCAGTAGTGAGGTAATGGGAGCTGCTACCTGACCGAAACCCCGGATAAACCTCTGGTAGTAGTTGGCAAACCCTAGAAACCGCTGCACCTCCTTTACCGTGGTGGGAGTCGGCCAATTATGCACGGCTGAAATGCGGTCTACCTCCATCTCCACCCCGGACGTGGAAATACGATACCCCAAAAAGGAGACGGATTGTTGGGAGAACAGACACTTCTCTGCCTTGACATACAGGTCATGCTTCAACAGTCTCCCAAGCACTCTGCGCACCAGGGCTACATGCGCGGCGCGTGTAGCGGAGTATATCAATATATCATCGATATACACCACTACACCCTGCCCGAGCAGGTCCCTAAAGATCTCGTCTACAAAGGAGTGAAAGACTGCTGGAGCATTCTTCAACACGTATGGCATGACGAGGTATTCATAGTGCCCTGAGGTGGTACTAAAGGCTGTCTTCCACTCGTCCCCTTCTCGGATACGCACCAGATTGTAAGCGCTCCTGAGGTCTAGTTTTGTGAAAAAACGCGCCCCATGTATTGACTATGGCACTGGCTATGAGGGGCAGCGGGTAGCTGTATCCCACAGTGATACGATTTATCCCTCTATAGTCAATGCACGGGCGCAGTCCTCCCTCCTTTTTCTTCACAAAAAAGAAACTTGAGGAGGCAGGGGAAATGGAGGACTGAATGTATCCCTGTCGCAGTGATTCGGAGACATAAGTTTCCATAGCCTCCGTCTCTGCCTGCGACAAGGGATACACATGACTCCGAGGAAGGGCAGCGTCTACCAGGAGATTTATCGCACAATCCCCTCGTCGATGAGGTGGTAGTTGAGTCGCCTTCCTTTTACAGAAGGCGATAGCCAAATCGGCATATTCTGAGGGAATGTGTATGGTGGGCGACTGGTCTGAACTCTCCACCGTAGTTGCACCCACGGAAACACCCACACACCTACCCAAACACCCTCGGGACCACCCCTCCAGAGCCCTCCATTTCGGGGTCGTGACAGGTCAACCAGGGAATGCCCAACACCACCGGAAACGCAAGAGAATCAATGAGATATAGCTCAATTCTCTCCTCATGATCCCCCTGCGTCACCATAACGAGTGGCGCCGTGATCTAAGGCATGTACAGGAAAGGGAACATTTAGAGACACAATAGGGATCCCTAACTTCCAGGCTTTGCCGGACCCTGATCGGGACGTCCTCGGGTGGCCAACAGGTTATCCAGCCTGATGGACATGTCCACCAGCTGGTCCAGGGTGAGGGTGGCATCCCTGCAGGCCAACTCCCGACGGACGCCCTCTCAGAGACTACACCGATAGTGGTCGATCAAAGCCCGGTCATTCCAGCCTGCGCTCGCCGCCAGGGTTCGGAAGTCCAGCGTGAACTCCCGTGCGCTCCTCGTCCCCTGTCGCAGATGGAAGAGTCGTTCACCCGCCGATCTACCCTCAGGCGGATGGTCAAACACCGCCCGAAATCGGTGGGTGAACTCCTCGTAGTGGTCCAACGCCACTCCTCCCTCAAACCAAATGGCGTTGGCCCACTGCAGGGCCTTCCCATCCAGACAGGAGATGAGGGCCGACACTTTCTCTCGTCCCGAGGGTGCCGGGTGAACGGTGGCCAGGTATAACTCCACCTGTAGCAGGAACCCCTGGCACTCCGTTGCTCCGCCCGCGTATGCCCTCGGGAGTGAGAGTCGTATCCCCCCTTGCCCAGAAACAGGGACAGGGATCATCTGAGCCATGGGGGGAACCAGTGGAGGAACGGGGGGTCCCGTCTGACCCCAACGCTCCATGGTGGACAGCACTGTCCATCGCGGTCCCCAGCCGCTGCAACATGTCCTCATGTTGCTGCACTCGCTCCTCCACCTGGGCAGGAGCGCTGACTCCACCTGCTGCTTCCATCTTTATAAGGTCGGTGATTCTGCAACTTCGGCTGAAGTCGTGACAACTATTCATAATTTCAAGCATAGTGGTGGCTGCTTCATGTTATTGGTATACTTTACTTGTAATAGGTAAGTTTTTCGGGAATAAAAAAAATCCTAGAGGAAAACCTGGTTCAATCTGCTTTCCATCAGACAATGGGAGATGAAATCCATTTTCATTCCAATTTGTAACACCACAAAATTTGGAAAAAGTCAAGGGGTGTGAATTCTTTCTGTAAATGGCTTCTAGTCTTCCAAGCATATAGGCTACTTTCTGTCCTTAACACTAAAACTGAATAATATAAAACGAAATAGAAATGTTTTTATAAAACTAAAATAAAAACTATTAATTCAGATCTTAAAACTGAAACTAATTAAAATGTCAAATACAATCTTAAAACTGTGTGCGTATTTGTTAGTCTAGGTGTATTAGTGTACAAACTGTATTATGACTCTCAGTTTTATAACAGCTTTGTTTACTCCATCGCTCTACTATATTATGGTTACAGTTCTGTTGTATGTTACGTCATGTGAAGGGTCTTATGAGTCAAGGCCTGTCTGGCTGCCTGCCTGTCTCGAGGTCTTCTTGAAGAGAGGTTCTAGAGGCCAATACAGCTGGATGGAGGGATGGACAGGATGAGAGGGGGAAGGATAGATAGTGATTGAAAGAGGGAGTGGAGGAGCCACAGGCTGTAGTGCAGGCCACAGCAGCCGGATGGAATTTCTCACATATGCAACTGTAATGCTGGGAATGCAGGTCAGGGAGGGAGAGAGGCAGAGGGAGAGAGGGGAGGGAGGGAGGCAGAAAACGACAAGGAGGGGGATAAGGAGGGCAGAAAGAGAGGAGGGAGAGAGAGCGATGGGGTGAAAGAGGGAGGGGCAGAGGCATGCAGAGGCAGAAAATAGAGAAAGACGTTTCCATTAACTTGTCCCGTGATTTCCCAAAAATGTTTAGACATTAAGAACATTTGCATAGAAAATACATTACATGCGATAATTGCCAGCTAGGGTGCGTTTCCATTGATCTATCTTGTGTCGATTAAAAACAGCTGAACGTATTGACGTCACACCTAAAAAAATAATGTTTTTCACTAAAACCTACTGTGTCGCATTTAGGCAAATAGCGCATTAATAAATATCTGTTTCATGTCTCAGGTAGCCCACGAAAACCAGCATGGGTAGAATGCAATAATTTACTAATATTTGCCATTCTAATAATTCTTGAAAGTCAGAACATTCCATGTCCTGCAAAGATAAATAATTTTTATAGTTGAAGAAATTGATTTGTTAGCAGTAGATATTTAGAATTAAATGAGGACTGGAGCTTTATAGTTACGTGATGACATCACGTGCCCTGCGTACCTTCAAAATTATTAGGCGTATCATCATGTCACAACAAAGAAAGTTTGACAAAATAAAAAAATCCACCCGTCGAACAGAAAAATGTTGTTGATCTTTAGAAAGTTTATACTATCTGCCGTTTCCATTACACGTCGCAAGATTTTTTTTGGTGACATTGCTTTTGTCGAATAAACCTGTGTCAGTGGAAACCTGCCTAGTGAGAGAGAGCTGAGTGACAGAAAAAGGGAGAAAGTGTGAGGAAGAGAGAGGGACACGATACAGTTACTGTAGAGTTACTCTAGAGCTACTCTGGGTGGAGGGAGAATCACAGAAGGCCTAATGAGTGAAAAGGTCTGGTTTCAGCCTGCTCTCAGTTTCATGTGAGATGCATGTTAAACACACCGCACACATACTGTATGTTTGTATAAGGGGAGAGGGGCATAGACTGTTGAAAGCTTTTGGATTGGTTTAGAGGTCAAAGTGTGTGTGTCCATGTGTGTGTGAGAAGGAGCCGAAGCATCGCTCCCTGACTCTTACTGCAGCTCACAGACAATCATTGCTCCATTGTCACCATGGAGACGCCACAGGTCATCATAGGCACAAATAAATGGCTCTCATTGGCTCTGACTTTACTCACGTCATTGAAAGAACTTGTGATTGGCCGTTTTACCTGAGTGGAGTGGAGTTTATTGTATACTGTTCAATGCTAACTGAACTGTTTCCCATCCTTTGAAATGGCATTTAGCCCAAACTGAGCTCCACAGAGGGTGTTGAGTGATTAGGCAATAGGATAAAGTTGAATGAATTTTAATATCTACCTAATTCAGTGTTTTATCTAGGCCATTAGTTTTTCCTGATCAGATCACAAGCGTAGGAAAATATCCTGGTCCTAGCTACAAGGCTATTGCCTAGTTAGTTCAGTAAGTAGCACATGATAGTAGCACATGAGCTCCAGCCCTATCTCAGCTCACTGGTCACCATAGCAACACCCACCCTAGCATGTGTAACAGATTGGAAGTCTGTTAATTTCTAAAATAAATCTAGATTTCCCGGCCACACCAACACAGCGAGAAATACGGATGAAATATATATAAATAGTAATTTATTATTTAAAAGGTTACCTTTAAAATGACAATATTAAAATGACATTACTTAATAAGTTAAGTTTAAAACAACAATGTCCAATATTCTGTCCCAGGGCGAAACAATGCCCGAATCCAGTCCAGCCTGGAGTCAGCTCCGTGTTTCCCCCGTTGCCGGCACAGAATCTAATTTCAGCGGCAGACTCTGCTTTTCATGTGGGCTCATCAATAATACCGCCGTATCTGTTGCTCTGCTGTCAGCCTCTGAATCTGGCACCTTCACAGAAAATGAACTACTAAAAAACGACTCCTTCAACTCAATGCTAAAAACATACACACGCATCAGTGTGGGAGAAAAGGACCACTTCCCTTTAGTCAGAGTTTCGTGAGCGTTGACACTTGCAGAGTCGGGTAGTCAGCTCCACCGAAACACAGGAGATCCAGTCAGTAGCAACGCCAAGAGAGAAGAAGATCCTCAAGCCAGTCCGCTGCAGCACACGGCACGTCCATCTGCCCAGAGCGTTCTCTTCGTAAGAGCGCTGTTTGTTTCCTCCCCGTCGTAAGAGATCTAGCCTCCTTTTATTGGGAGTGGTCTGATCAGCTGGCAAATTAGATCGCTGATATGAACAGGGTTCTACAGGTGTGCAATTAATGGTTGTTGTAGCAGTTCGTGAAAGAGAGGAAACAGTGCTATCAAAAGTCCAGCAACATCACAGCAAACAATATAATACATTAATCCACAGCAAATCATAAAGAAAAAGATCACTATCCAATCACTAACAATTCCACAAAATAAAGTAAGGTTAATCATCAATCACACTGCGCCACCTGTTCTATATTATGACACATGCGCTCCAGCAGGTATATCTCACTGGTCACCCCCAAAGCCAACACCTCCTTTGGCCGCCATTCCTTCCAGTTCTCTGCTGCCAATGACTGGAACGAATTGCAAAAATCATTGAAGCTGGAGGTTCCTATCTCCCTCACTAACTTTAAGCATCAGCTGTCAAAGCTGCTTATCGATCACTGCACCTGTATATAGCCCTTCTGTAAATAGCCCACACTACTACCTCATCCCCATATTTATTTTTTATTATTTTTCGCTAATCTTGCACTCCAGTATCTCCATTTGCACATCCTTCATTCCCGTGTTAATGCTAACCTGTAATTCATATCACCACTATGGTCTATTTATTGTCCTACCTCCTAACCTTATTGCATTTTGCACTACATTTTGCACTCTGTATATAGATTTTCTATTGTGTTTTTGACTATGTTTGTTTACTGTGTAACTCTGTGTTGTTGTTTTTTGTCGCACTGCTTTGCTTTGTCTTGGCCAGGTCGCAGTTGCAAATGAGAACTTGTTCTCAACTGACCTACCTGGTTAAATAAAGGTGAAATAAAAAAAAAATAATAAATGAGCAGAAGGTCAACAATGTCATAGGACCTTTATAAGGGAAGGGGAAACACCATGCATAGTCAGTTTAAATATTTTATTCTGGTTTGGAGGTTAAAAGTTGATGACAGACAGGGGTCATAAATCTAGGATGAGGACAAATGTTTCATTTTGACTCACATCACGGCGGCAGGTAGCCTAGTGGTTAGAGTGTTAGGCCCGTAACTGGAAGGTTGCAGGATCGAATCCCTGAGCTGACAAGGTAAAACTCTGTCGTTCTGCCCCTGAACAAGGCAGTTAACCCACTGTTCCTAGGCCGTCATTGTAAATAAGAATTTGTTCTTAACTGACTTGCCTAGTAAAATAAAGGTTAAATAAAAAAATAAAAATTACATGAGTAAGTAGTGGTATTTTTTTCTCTAACATTAACTTAATATTTCCACAAACAAATGGTAAGGATATTTAACGCTTTGAGGAAGTTTACCTCAGTGACCTATTTTCTCACTTATTAGTAGCCTTGGTTACTAGGAGAAGCAGTGTGGTTTTGGATGGTGCTTTGTGATTTTGAATAGAACCCAGAAAAAAGGTACAGATAATTTTCTGTTCCTACATGCTGGGATAGATTGTGACCGACAGTGTAGAATTATTGGCTAGTGTCATTATTTCCTTCAGTGTTTTTCAGAATACTATATGATTCTGTGTGTTTCATAGCCACTCTCTTTAGCACGCTTCACCCAGTCCCGTACACTCTATCACACACTGACGGCCCTGACTTCGTCTGAACCTTTTCAGTGCTTCTGCCAATAGGGCGCTTCCCCTTTCATTCCCTATTAAATAGCCAGCATTAGCTGCACAAAAGGGATGATTGGGTTGTGACAGTGGCGCGAGTGTTCTACCTTCAGCTTGGAAGCTTGTTGAGACCCAGTTTGTTTTGTTTGTAGTTAAGTGTGTACTGTAGCCGTGTCGCAGGATCAACCAGTATTGGATCTACCGTCTGTTGTTGGACTACTGATCTACGTTGGTCTCCACTGTTTCTTCGTGGCCTTTCACCGCTGGAGATCGGATTGTCTGATTACAATTTTTTGCATACAGCATTTCATTTGTTTTGGTGTGATTTATACCGTGATGATTTATGTGTTCTGTTGTAGTGACGACTACAGAGATGTGACACTCTTTATAGTTGAGTGGTAAAAGTTGATTGCAATCTGATTGTATTAATCACTTTATGAAAGGACAATTGCGTTACTGAGGTCACTTGGGTTCACTGAACTCCTTTACCGGGCTGGACTCTTTTAGGCCTGTGGTACGAGACTTTTGTGTTATATTATGTGTGTGATCATTTATTTTGGAAATACAACCAATGTAATAGAACAGTTGTTTTGAAGTTATTTCCAATGTTTTAAGGGTTTATAAAAAACGTTTCCATACTGACTTTAACATGAGTCCTTTGTAGTGGTGTAGATAGGACTATAGACAAACGAAAGACAATCCACCTTTGTATCTATTTCCTCCCTTTCTCTCTGTCTGCTATCTATCTACCCACATGAATAAATACTACAGTTTACTATTCACCTTATTCTGGAACGTCACAATGATCGCGGCGAGTTAGTTGCAATTGTGTTTCTATTTCCGGCATCATCGTGTGACGCTAGCGCATGCAAAAGTGGTACTTTTAGTTGACAACTTTATAAATTTACACTGATAGAACCGCACAACAAATCCTAAAATCGATCAACATGACAAGCATGTTCAGTACAAGGCAGTTTTTAATGTTTTGAACACCAACCTCTAACGTCATGTTGATCTGAATGTACCTGTGGAGCCCCATATGATTTGCATCCACCTCCTAAAGACACAGTCTTTGCGGATCTGGCTCAAAGCGTTGAACCTAAAGAAACCACCAAAACGCCCCTTTGTGTGCTCCAACCACTTCTTTGACAAGAAGCCTACAGTTGAGCATTCTTACCCAGAAAAAATGTAAGTGCATGTCTACGATGCTCCACTCGTGAAGAAGCGTTTGGTGTTGGTCAGGCAGTCATCAGTGACAGGGAAGCCAAACGCTTGAGCAGTTTGCCTGCTCTCATTAAGTCTCCCTCTTGTATCTAAACAGTCTCATAATAGCACAATTTATTTCCTCTACAACTCAATACAAAACTCCCATTTTATATTATATACTTAATTATTGTGATTATTAAATATTATAGGAGCTTCCATGCAGTAAGGTGTTTTATTGTACAGTACTGTTATTCATTGTCGATTGACTTGTTTAACAAGCAATACTGATTTCTTAACAGATGACACAACAGGCTCAAGTGTTCACCAACTTGAAAATGGGGATTGGCCAACACCGATAGAAGGAATGGATATGCCTTCAGAGAAGGATGCCCAAACCCAATGGGAAGACCCATCTCTAAGTGATCACAACTACAGCTCAGGTGATCATGTAAAGCCCACTACCTGTGAGGCAGAGACACAGTGCAGAGCAGCACCTCTCTACAAAACCCTGCTGAGGAACGACACACTGTCGACTGCATACAGGCTTGTCTCTTGCTGCCTTTTCTACTCTGGCGGAATCTTCTACCCCTCTAAAAAGGCAGCAAATACAGTTGAAGTCAGAGTTTAGCCAATTACATTTAAACAATATTCACAATTCCTGACATTTAATCCTAGTAAAAATTCCCTTAGGTCAATTAAGATCACCACTTTATTTTAAGAATGTGAAATGTCAGAATAATAGTAGAGTGATTTATTGCAGCTTTTATTTCTTTCATCACATTCCCAGTGGGTCAAAAGTTTACATGCACTCAATTAGTATTTGGTAGCATTGCCTTTAAATTGTTTAACTTACGTCAAATGTTTCGGGTAGCCTTCCACAAGCTTCCCACAATAAGTTGGGTGAATTTTGGCCCATTCCTCCTGACAGAACTGGTGTAACTGAGTCAGGCTTGTAGGCCTCCTTGTTCGCACACGCTTTTTCAGTTCTGCCCACAAATGTTCTATAGGATTGAGGTCAGGGCTTTGTGATGGCCACTCCAATACCTTGACTTTGTTGTCCTTAAGCCATTTCGCCACAACTTTGGAAGTATGCTTGTGGTCATTATCCATTTGCAACCAAGCTTTAACTTCCTGACTGATGTCTTGAGATGTTGCTTGAATAGTATATAACATCGTATTCTGGGTTCCTGGAGTACCTCTGTCCAGGTGATGAGATCATGGCTGACTGGGGCTTCACAATGCATGATCTGCTACACTAGAAGAAGGTCAAATTAACAATTCCACCCTTCATGTGGAACGCGTAATCAAAGGTTCAAACGGTTTAGAATAATCTCACAGACAGTGCCAATCAACCTCATCTATAATGGACAACATACTTCGAAACTATGCTGCCCTGTGTAACCTGTGTGGTGATATTCATGAAGATGCTGAATGAACTGAACAGTCAAATGCCATTCACAGGGTTGATTTCCCAGGCTTTTTAATTGAAAACCGATTTGTTAATAGTAAATGCAAACAGGAGAGACATCTGACTTCATACTTCTACAGAGCTGCATATATTTGTCACTCAGTGACAATCATCCTGCCTGATGCTCCTCAACAAATGGCAGCATGTGTGTCAAGTAGAATACCTTCAACCTCAAGACAGCCTCTGCATCATAGGGAACAGGGATGACAAATTGCTGGGACGGAATTCAGATGAGCAACTTACTTTCTCTCAGTCCTGTGCAAAACATACCAATTGGCACCTGCATGTAGTAGCCACGTGGACCCATGTGGTTGCACTTGGTGTGCCCTCCACCACCTTCACATCACAGGCTTTCCCATTGAAGACGTCATCCAGTGAATCACAGCCCTTCCACATGACAGGACACTTGATCTCAAACAGCTCCTTGGAGTTCAGCACTCCGTCAGGGCTTGCTGATAGCCATGGCTATTAAACACTGACAACAGTGCCTCTGTGGTCCACAGAGTATCCAGTCTTCCAGCCACTGGGAGGCCATCAGCTAATTATCTTTCCTGTAGCATGTGGCTGCATTCCCTGAGTCATGCCATAAGTGTGAGGCACTCTGCTCCTTTGAGATCTGTTCCAAAGCAGTCGACTGGGTTGGGGCAAGTTTCACAAATTCATTGTAGAAGGACAGGCACTTCTGGCAGTTGTAATTGACATGCTCTCCATGTGGCTGGGAAAGAGTAGGGAATCTATATTAAGTTATGGAGTTGAATGCATTGAACAGAAGAGACACACACATCAGTTAAAATTCATGGTAATGGTAAAGCCACAAATATTCCTTTCTGTCCAATTTTACCTGGGATGCTACTGGCTGTGATATTCTTGTCGGTTCAGCATTAACACACTTATAGAGCAGACCCCACACAGGCATATTCAGGTGCGTCAGGCTCCTATTAAATTCCTCCTGTGAGTGGGAGGCAGGGGTGGACATTCTGGACGCTTTTCTGCATATTGGTCACTGGCCTTGTGGTGTATGAAGTCAACGCTGTTTAACCGCATTGGCTCAAGGTTCCTCCGAGTCCCTGCATTCCACTGGGCTATGCCAGCATTCTGCCCCTGTGATAGAATGTTTGTTACAAAAAAGACATTCAGAGAAAATTCATCATAAACTTACCTTGCTATTGTTCCCAATGAGATGAGACTACTTATACTTACCATACTTTAGGCATTACCCCCAACCACAAGGATATTTTACAAACCTTATTCATCCAGAAAAAAACAATAACACTAAAGAAATACAGTTGAAGTCGGAAGCTTACGTACACTTAGGTTGAAGTCATTAAAACTAATTTTTCAACCACTCCACAGGTTTCATGTTAACAAACTATAGTTTTGGCAAGTCGGTAAGGACATCTACCTTGTGCATGACAAGTAATTCTTCCAACAATTGTTTACAGACAGATTATTTAATTTATAATTCACTATATCACAATTCCAGTGGGTCAGAAGTTTATACACTAAGTTGACTGTGCCTTTAAACAGCTTGGAAAATTCCAGAAAATTATGTCATGGCTTTAGAAGCTTCTGATAGGCTAATTGACATAATTGGAGTAAATTGGAGGTGTACCTGTGGATGCATTTCAAGGACTACCTTCAAACGCAGAGCCTTTTTGTTCGACATCATGGGAAAATCAAAAGAAATCAGACCTCAGAAAAAAATAATAATTTGTAGACCTCCACAAGCCTGGTTCATCCTTGGGAGCAATTTCCAAACGCCTGAAGGAACCATGTTCATCTGTACAAACAATAGTATGCAAGTATAAACACCATCAGACCACGCAACGTCATACCACTCAGGAAGGAGACGCGTTCTGTCTCCTAGAGATGAGCGTACTTTGGTGCGAAAAGTGCAAATCAATCTCAGAACAACAGGAAAGGACCTTGTGAATATGCTGGAGGAAACGGGTATAAAAGTATCTATATCGACAACCTGAAAGGCCGCTCAGCAAGGAAGAAGCCACTGCTCCAAAACCGCCATAAAAAAGCCAGACTACGGTTTGCAACTGCACATGGGGACAAAGATTGTCCTCTGGTCTGATGAAACAAAAATAGAACTGTTTGGCCATAATGACTATCATTATGTTTGGAGAAAAAAGGGGGAGGCTTGCAAGCCGAAGAACACCATCCCAACTGTGAAGCACGGGGGTGGCAGCATCATGTTGTTTGGGTACTTTGCTGCAGGAGGGACTGGTGCACTTCACAAAATAGATGACATCATGAGGAAGGTAAATTGTGGATATATTGAAGCAACATCTCAAGACATCAGTCAGAAAGTTAAAGCTTAATCGCAAATGGGTCTTCCAAATAGACAAAGACCCCAAGTATGCTACCAAATACTAATTAAGTGTGAACTTTTGACCCACTAATTATCTTAATGACATTTCACATTCTTAAAGTGGTGATAGGACTGAAGTTTTACTAGGATTAAATGTCAGGAATTGTGAAGAACTGAGTTTAAATGTATTTGGCTAAGGTGTATGTAAACTTCGACTTCAACTGTACATGTGATGCTGACATGTTTAAATAAATGGACTCCATAAACCTACCTTGCTTCACCAACATGAGATATGACAGGATACTTAGATTCCCTACATTAATACAGCAGTTCTGTTGATCCACAAATACATGTTAACAACCAATAAATCATGACATTCTCAATACAGCTTTCATCCAACAAAACGTTGTCTAACTGCAATGTTAAGCCTGACTATTTTATTCTGTGTCTAGATAAGGCAGCATTGCGCACTTTCATCTATAAAAGGAACGAAGATGTAATTGATGTTTATAGCCTAAGTAATGCAGGAGATTAATCATATATCATCTGAGAACTATCATAACTTTAGCCTATGGATTATAGTAACTATCACCACAACACATGTAGGCTGCTTATATATTGTAATCGCTTATGTTAAGTAATGTTAAGCATATAAATGCAAGTGAATTTGCTTATTAGCCTACCTTCCACAAAATTGAGGCTGCATGACTTTCCAAGGCCAGTGACGCAAGTGCATCCAGCCGTCTCTACTGATCCATTGTTGGATACAAGTACCCAAGCAGCTTGATTGGTTGGGCTGAACATCGGCCTTCAAAAATACCAATCCTTTTACCATCCGCCCTCCGAAGAGACATGTGTGTTCCCAAATGTGAGCAATTTTTTGTTTATTTGTTATTGATGCGCAGTTTTTTTATTATTAGCTAGCCACCGCTCTGAGGCAAATCGCTAGCAATGACAGAAGTTGTGAAACGGAAACACAATCGCGTTGGAATGGAACTGGGTCAAGTGGGCGGGGCTACATAAGAATACCACAGTTTACTATAGAATTCAACGGTATACTATACTACACACTGTAGTATCCATCGATCATTTGTAGTACTTACTATAGAATGTTGTAGTATACTGTAGAACAGGGTTTCCCAAACTCGGTCCTGGGCGCACGTTTAGATTTTTGCCCTAGCACTACACAGCTGATTCAAATAACCAACTCATCAAGCTTTGATTATTTGAGTCAGCTGTGTAGTGCTAGGGAAAAAAACAAGGACCGAGTTTGGGAAACCCTACAGTATTATCCACATGATATGGATGTTGCCATATCATGATACATTAATAAATGTATGAAATAAGGCATTTTTGTTTCGTTCAACATTTCAGTTGAGGCATACAGCCTAGTGGGCTAGTTCAAATTGTTTATATTTTACTAAAAACTGCCTTTTTTAGCAAATAAAAAAACTAGAAGCATGGATGTTACACGCAATCTGCTTGCCAATCAAAATCAAAAAACAAGCACGCGCAACTGCAGAGTAAGCAAACATTTAGTGAAGTAAACTCCCTTTCATTAGCAAAAGTGTAAGCAAACATTGAGGATGACTGAAGACAAGGAAAATAACGCTATTGAGGTTGATTTGCAGAACGAATAATTGGTTTGAAAAAATGGGGATTAAATGACGAGTGCAATTACGTACACATAGCGAAAAACATGGAACCATTTCAAACTGTGGAGAAAGACGGTTTCAGAAATTTCTTCGAACTATAGACCCAAGATACGAGATCCCGAGCCGTGAATACATCAGCAAAACATGCCTGCCAGAACTCTACACAGAATGTCGGGACAGAGTTGCCAACAAAATCCGTAATGCTGCATTCTTCTCTACCGAATTATGGTCAAGCCGGACCACAGAGCCATACATTAGCCTTACGATACATTACATCGACGACAACTGGAAACTGCAAAGCAAATGCCTTCAGACCTCTTTATTTCCCAGACGAACAAACCAGAGAAATAGTTTCAGCTGGGCTGAGGGAGGCACTTTCACCCTTGGGCTTGAGAGTCGCGTCAAGTATGTATGACTACTACCGATAGCGGATCGAACATGTTCAAAGCATTGGAGCTGAACAAATGGACAAGACTAGGGTGTTTCGAACACAGGCTACACATTGCTATTGGTAAGTTTCGACGTCCAAAACACATAGAACTATGTAGAAAAATTACGTAACTTGAAAACAACTTAATGCAGAATAACTATTGTATTCCTTATCTCCTCTTTAAAGTTATAGCTGACTACACTGCCTGATCCTTCTTATACGTTAAGCCATATATGTGTATATATATATATTATGCAAATCTATAATATTTGTAAATGTATGCAATATCCAAACATTACATGGATTATATTGCTTTTGTTTATGTGGTTTCAATATATGAATCTATCCCCTCTCTTTCGATAATAAATAGCCTACTCAATAAATGATCCTGTATTCTAAAGCAACATAGTTCTCTTAATCATAACAGTTGTATGGTAATGCCCCCTTTCTGTTTCGGAGGTAAACAGCAATATTTAGTCATTTATGAACTTTGAAGGGATCATAATTATATATAAAAAATTAACAGTATATTGTGATATTATATCGTTATTGTCCGGACAGTGGAAAATATTTTGATATGAATTTTAGTTCATATCTCCCACCCCTAGTAAATACTACAGTAATGTACACAAAAACACTACAGTCCGCAAAAGCAATACACTTTAACTATAGTAAATGCTACAGTAGTTAATTTGTGTATTGCCCATTCCCCTTTTTCTTGTTTGCTATTTTTGACACCAATAAGTGAGAAACCTACATGCCAAGTGTAGACCACATATTAGAAAAGAGCAGAAGTGCTGAACTATCCGTTCAGACCCCAGTCCTGCCTACAGGTTATGGAAAACGTGCTCTTTTAGTATTTCTCCAGTAGGTTTTCAGAAGGAGAAATCCTCCACTATGTCAAAGATAATAAAATAAAAACTCTACATTAAATACTACAGTCTGCAGAAACAGTACAGTAAATTCAACAGTATACTACAATCTTCAAAAACACTACAGTAAATATTACGGTAAATACTACATTAAATACTACAGTAAAATCTGTAAACACTACAGTGAATACTACAGTAAAGTCTGCAGAAACACTACAGTAAATACTACAGTAAATACTGCATTGAATACTACAGTAAAGTCTGCAAAGTAATACAGTGAATACTATAGTACTTGATCTATAGTATAATATAGAATCTTTAATGTGGTTATCTCTTCACCTCCCTTCGCTCGCTCTCTCCCTCTATTTTCCCTCTCTCTATAGGTAGCTGTCTCCTGTGGTGTTGCAAGGTATACCGAAACTTCTGTACTTTTTTGATACCAGAACATGAAAAACAGTTTGGTACTAGATTTGGTTTTTACTTTCGGTACTTCTGTCTCACGGATCAACTGTATCAATGCAGCTGTTGTCCCCCTATAGCGCAAAAGCACTGTGCCTGCTCTACTTAGCCTGCCACACTTAGCCTGCACTGGGGATCTGGGCTGCATCAAGTTAGCTCCCCATTCATGCTGCATAGAAGTTAACATACTTGAATAATGCAACATGACATGTAGAATTTTTTTAACTGTTAATTGCTGTTTGCAAAACAATGTCCATACAAGATAGAAAGCTTTACAATGCAAGAAGATACCGGTAGCTTCCAGCTTATGTAGGCTAATGTAAGGATTTATGTTCAGAGAGGTCTCTGGAAACCTTTATGGTTTTCAGGTTCAGTGTCCAGAGACCTCTCTGGAATTCTCTTTGTTCCCTTTGATATTGGTCCCCAATTAGAGGCAGCTGAGTCGCATTGCCTCTAATTGGGGAGCCTATTTATGTTCAGTTTTTCCCACCTGTGCTTGTAGGTATTTGTGTAGGTATTTGTTTTCACGCCAGTTCATGGTTGCTGTCTCTCCTTTTGTTTGGAGTTTTGCCAACTAATAAAAGGAATGTTTTCGCACTACAGCTCTGCGCCTCGGGTCCCGTCTCATAGCGATTGTGACAGCTAACTTTTCTTGCTAGTTTACAGCTGAAGCTATCATCAATTCACTATTCTGGTACTTTGTAATAGTATGCAAACCATAACGCAAAATATGCAGATTTCAAAGCTGATTGCAACATTATTCATTTACTTAATCGGTCTCTCTCACGTCTTTCCCAAATAGTATCTAATGCCTCAGCGAACTGACTCTTGGCAGCCCCCGTCTTGCCTCATGACCTACCTCAATGCAAATGTTGCTGATCCGTACAATAAAATAGTTCCCAAATGGAAGGGAAACAGATTGTTTGTTTGTCATCTGTAGCCCCATGAAATTAGCCAAAACAAGTTCAATAACTCAATGCATGCACACACTTCTTTTGAATATGCATTCAACTGTATTGTGAAGTGGAGCCGGCTAAATGAAGCAGTCATGGTGCTTTCGCGCTATGCTACATCTTGATTTACCCAGTTTAGCAATATTTATTTACCATTCAAATAAATTATTACCATTATGTTGTTTAGTTAGATTGGTAAAAATAAAGTGAAATTGTGTAATTGATTAATTAATGCATACATTGAAGTCTCTGAAAATGTTTGATGTAAACATTTTAAAAAGTTATAATATTGAACTCAAGATGCCTAGTGATTGAACAGAGCAGTAGCTGAGTTTCTGTCTGGATCAAGTGACATTCTGTGACTGGTTAATATGCCTTTTTTTTTGCAGTGGTATCGTTTTGGTGTGGAGTATTATGGTTGTATTAAGAATTGTGATACTAAATCTGGTTTCGGTATCAAAGTCAACATTCTGGTATTGTGACAACACTAGTCTCCTGTGGTGTGAAGACGAGGAGGTCAGTGTGTGCCCTCACTGGTCGACAGCCTCATGATTCACTCCTGCTGACTCACTCTCGCCCTTAATGGCCACGGCACCGCAGTGTTTCACTCCTGCCCCAAATGGCCAACACAAAGCAGTTCTTCACTGGTAAGCTTTATGTTCCTGTACACACGCTAAAGCTGCCAGCTGAAGAACTGCTTTGGTCAGCTCTGTCCGAGGAGGAGGAGTTGGAGTTTGGTCCATAGTCTTACACCCACACACTGATGATGGTAAAACTGGACAGCTGGATTCTTCCAACATTGGTTTTTCTTTTAGGTTTACAGTACAACAATTCATCATAGAGGTAGTGGAAACATAATTCATCATTATTATTTTCCAGCTCCTCTACCCATTCCCCAACTTCCTTGAGTCAGTATGTGTGATCTCCAACAGCAGTGGGATCTGGGTCGCTTACGTGTCCAGCTCTCATACCCTTCCCAACCACTGAGGAGTGAGTGTCAGTACTATGTGTCTGTGCTATGTGCAGTCAACTAGTGTAATTAGTGTTTGTGAAGTAAATATGGTATTTATTATTAAGGTTCTAGTATTCTGAGATGCAAACAAGTATAGAACAAACCAAATAACTATACAATTAAACAACTAAATAAAATAAAATACAATTATCATATGTTTGGTTGCTTCGAGTCTAATGAGTCTTATGTCTACACAATATTATTTACAAGGAGCGGTGTCTGTTTTTTTTCACATACATCTGTTTGTGGTTTTATTTTATGGGTGATTTTTTTTTTCCCATTAAAGGTCCACTCTTCTAGGGTAGGAATGTTATTATTTAACCAATGTGCTGTGATACATGTCTTTGCTGCAGACAAGTATATTTAATAGGCAGGCATTTTTAAACCATTCAGGGATTACTCTCAAGTATGGCACTCTTTGGGTTCTTTGCCAGGGAACATTTAAATACATTGTTTACAGAGTCAAAAATATAATTCCAGAGGGGCAAGAACAACAAATATTTAGGTAGTTTCGGGCAATTCCCCACATTTTCTCCAGCATTCACTGGTTGTTTCTGGTCTTATCTTCACCATTTTGTCTGGATTTAGAAAGTACCTACCTATTATTTTATATTGATACTCTTTCCATAAATCCTATAGATCAAGTTTAATTTGTTTTATGTTCTCCCCAAGTTCAGATCCCCATTTGCAGAGTATTGCTCTGTGTCAGGAGAGCAATAGATTGGTATAGTTTTGTTACTTGTTTACTACCAATTTACCTTTTCTGGGTATTGATTAGGTGTTTTTCTATGGGTGACAGGGACATTGGGATACCTAGTCAGTTGTATAAGTTAATGAATTTAACTGAAATGTGTCTTTCTCATTTAACCCAACCCCTCTGAATCAGAGAGGTGTGGAGGGCTGCCTTAATCGACATCCACGGCGCCTCGGGTACAGTGGGTTAACTGCCTTGCTCAGGGGCAGAACAACATATTTTTACCTTGTCAGCTCGGGGATTCGATCCACCAACATTTCGGCTACTGGCCCAAAGCTCCTACCCGCCAGGCTACCTGCCGAGGGCTCATTCTTCATTTTTACCCAGTTGGGGGGTCTCTTGGCTGTAAAAATACATCTGACTTTGGCAAATGGTAGTCTGAACTTAGTTCACCAAATTATTTAACTTAGTTGTTCTTCAAGTAATAACTAGCTTTGAAATCCTGAATCTAGTGATAATTGGGGGAAATCTGTAAGATTTGCAATACCAGTTAGGGATGATATGCCCATAGGCAGATGGAGACTGCATTGTACTTTTCTCACAATCTGGAGCATATCACTGTAAACCCTAGTATCACAAACATATTAAGTAGACTGAACTTTAAATATTTCCAAATGTTTCACACACTCAAACACTTTCAGTGGTACTGACACAACTTGATGATAAGTCATGTGAACTTTACATTTTTAAGTTGGCAATTACACACTTAAGTACTTATAACATACAGTCGTGGCCAAAAGTTTTGAGAATGACACAAGTATTGGTCTCCACAAAGTTTGCTGCCTCAGTGTTGATGATGGCTATTTGCATATACTCCAGAATGTCATGAAGAGTGACCAGATGAATTGCAATTAATTGCAAAGTCCCTCTTTGCCATGAAAATGAACTTAATCCCCCAAAAACATTTCCACTGCATTTCAGTCTTGCCACAAAAGGACCAGCTTCCATCATGTCAGTGATTGTCTCGTTAACACAGGTGAGAGTGTTTACGAGGACAAGGCTGGAGATCACTCTGTCATGCTGATTGAGTCAGAATAAGAGACTGGAAGTTTTAAAAGGAGGGTGGTGCTTGAAATCATTGTTCTTCCTCTGTTAACCATGGTTACCTGCAAGGAAACGCGTGCCGTCATCATTGCTTTGCACAAAAAGGGCTTCACAGGCAAGGATATTGCTGCTGGTAAGATTACACCTAAATCAACCATTTATCGGATCATCAATAACTTCAAGGATAGAAGTTCAATTGTTGTGATGAAGGTGTCAGGGCGCCCAAGAAAGTCCAGCAAGCACCAGGACCGTCTCCTAAAGTTGATTCAGCTGCGGGATCAGGGCACCACCAGTGCAGGAATGGCAGCAGGCAGGTGTGAGTGCATCTGCACGCACAGTGAGGTGAAGACTTTTGGAGGATGGCCTGGTGTCAAGAAGGGCAGCAAAGAAGCCACTTCTCTCCAGGAAAAACATCAGGGACAGACTGATATTCTGCAAAAGGTACAGGGATTGGACTGCTGAGGACTGGGGTAGAGTCATTTTCTCTGATGAATCCCCTTTCCGATTGTTTGGGCAATCTGGAAAACACCTTGTGCGGAGAAGACAAGGTGAGCGCTACCATCAGTCCTTTGTCATGCCAACAGTAAAGCATCCTCAGACCATTCATGTGTGGGGTTGCTTCTCAGCCAAGGGAGTGGGCTCACTCACAATTTTGCCTAAGAACACAGCCATGAATAAGGAATGGTACCAACACATCCTCTGAGAGAAACTTCTCCCAACCATCCAAGAACAGTTTGGTGACGACCAATGCCTTTTCCAGCATGATGGAGCACCTTGCCATAAGGCAAAAGTAATAACTAAGTGGCTCTGGGAACAAAACATCGACATTTTGGGTCCTTGGCCAGGAAATTCCCCAGACCTTAATCCCATTGAGAACTTGTGGTCGATCCTCAAGAGGCAAGGTGGACAAATAAAAACCCACAACTTCTGACAAACTCCAAGCATTGATTATGCAAGAATGGCCTGCCATCAGTCAGGATGTGGCCCAGAAGTAAATTGACAGCATGCCAGGGCGGATTGCAGAGGTCTTGAAAAAGAAGGGTCAACACTGCAAATAGACTCTTTGCATAAACTGAATGTCATTCTCACTGAAAGCCTTTGGCACTTATGGAATACTTGTAATTATACTTCAGTGTACCATAGTAACTACTGACATACAGATCTAAGAACACTGAAGCAGCAAACTTTGAGGAGACCAATACTTGTGTCATTCTCAACTTTTGGCCAGGACTGTATACTTTTTAAGTGACAGTAGTTTAGTTGTGTAAGTGCATATAACAAAAGACAGTTTGTACATTGTCACGTATGGGTGCAAGCGTAGACCAAGACGCAGCGCAGGGATTATAGTTCAACATGATTTATTATACTATGTAATAATACAACACCAAATGACGAACTAAACAACACAAAACAAACACGATAGACAAAACGTCACGTTCCCAAAAACAAACACGAAATGAACGGACGTAACAAATAGCACACTTACTTTCACCGTGACTGCGACATATAACGACAACGACCCACAACCCAGTGTGAAAATCTACCAACCTATGTAGGATCCCTAATTAGAGACTATGCACTACAGCTGCCTCTAATTAGGGATCCCACACAAACCACCACCAGAAAGAGAAAGAAAAGACCTGTCAGACTCTGACCATGGTTACATAGAGAAGCAAATAGGCTTCTCTATGGCCAGAGCCTGACAGTAACCCCCGTGGTATAGGGAGGGAAGACCGGTGGAGTACATGGCTCCGGCCATGGAGCTGGGCAAATAACCCGGCCCGGAATGGGTACCGGTGGAGCAGACTGCTCAGGCTCTGGAGCGGAGCAGACGGCTGAACCCGGAATGGGTACCTTCAGGTGTTTGGAAATTGCCCCCAAGGATGAACCAGACTTGTGGAGGTCTACAATTTTTTTTCTGAGATCTTGGCTGATTTCTTTAGATTTTCCCATGATGTCAAGCAAAGAGGCACTGAGTTTGAAGGTAGGCCTTGAAATACATCCACAGGTACACCTCCAATTGACTCAAATGATGTCAGAAGCTTCTAAAGCCATGGCATCATTTTCTGGAGTTTTCCAAGCTGTTTAAAGGCACAGTCAACTTAGTGTATGTAAACTTCTGACCCACTGGAATTGTGATATAGTGAATTATAAGTTAAATAATCTGTCTGTAAACAATTGTTGGAAAAATTACTTGTGTCATGCACAAAGTAGATGTCCTAACCGACTTGCCAAAACTATAGTTTGTTAACATGAAATCTGTAGAGTGGTTGAATAATGACTTTTAATGACTTCAACCTAAGTGTATGTGAACTTCCGACTTCAACTGTATGTCATGCCATGCAGCGGATAGAGGATTGTTAGCAGGAAGCAAGTAACATTAGCTAAGAATTTTCAGGGTTCGCCTGCAGCATCGCAATTAGCATCGACAATGCACGGGACCGGAGACGTTTTTGTTCTAGTGGTATGTAGAAAGCTAACTTGCTGTACCGCATGTTTGAATGTTTGATATACACTACTGTTCAAAAGTTTGGCGTCACTTAGAAATGTCCTTGTTTTTGAAAGAAAAGCTAATTTTTTGTCCATTAAAATAACATCAAATTGATCATTAATACAGTGTAGACATTGTTAATGTTGTGAATGACTATTGTAGCTGGAAACAGCAGATTTTTTTAAATGGAATATCTACATAGGTGTACAGAGGTCCATTATCAGCAACCATCACTCCTGTGTTCCAATGGCACGTTGTGTTAGCTAATCCAAGTTCATCATTTTAAAAAGCTAATTGATCATTAGAAACCCCTTTTGCAATTATTTTAGCACAGCTGAAAACTGTTGTGCTGATTAAAGAAGCAATAAAGCTGTCCTTCTTTAGACTAGTTAAGTATCTGGAGCATCAGCATCTGTGAGTTCGATTACAGGCTCAAAATGGCCAGAAACAAATAACTTTCTTCTGAAACTCGTCAGTCTGTTCTTGTTCTGAGAAATGAAGGCTATTCCATGCGAGAAATTGCCAAGAAACTGAAGATCTCGTACAACACTGTGTACTACTCCCTTCACAGAACAGCACAAACTGGCTCTAACCAGAATAGAAAGAGGAGTGGGAGGACCCGGTGCACATCTGAGCAAGAGGACAAGTACATTAGAGTGTCTAGTTTGAGAAACAGACGCCTCACAAATCCTCAACCGGCAGCTTCATTAAATAGTACCCGCAAAACACCAGTCTCAACATCAACAGTGAAGAGGCGACTCCGGGACGCTGGCCTTCTAGGCAGAGTTGCAAAGAAAAAGCCATATCTCAGACTGGCCAATTAAAAGAAAAGATTAAGATGGACAAAAGATCACACTGGACAGAGGAAGATATGGCTTTCTCTTTGCAACTCTGCCTAGAAGGCCAGTGTCCCGGAGTCTCCTCAGAGGCAGAGAATCCCAGTCGTGAGAGGGGAGCTGGCCAGGCAGAGACCGCAACGGTGGTTCATCACGCAGTTCACCTTCGCAGTTCACCTTCGCACCCCTGGTCCAGTCTACACTAAATCATAGGACCTACTGAAGAGATGAGTCTTCAGTAAAGACTTAAAAGTTGAGACAGTACGGTCACAAGACGCAAGACTCCTTATTGTTCCTAGACTTTCTAAGCAAACAGCTGGAGACAGGGCCGTCTGCCGATCCATTTTTTAAAATGGAATATCTACGTGTCATTGGAACGCAGGAGTGATGGTTGCTGATAATGGACCTCTGTACACCTATGTAGATATTCCATTTTAAAAAATGGATCGGCAGACCATTCCATAAAAATGTAGCAGAATGCCCTGTCTCCAGCAGTTTGCTTAGAAAGTCTAGGAACAATAAGGAGGCTTGCGTCTTGTGACCGTACCGTATGTGTAGGTATGTACGGCAGGACCAAATCGGAGAGATGGGTAAAAGCAAGTCAATGTAATGCTTTGTAGGTTAATCAGCCCTAGCCTTAACAGAAGGCTTGAGCTGGAGTAATATGATTGAATTATAGCAGCCATATGTATCATTAGCTGAAGTTAATTTAGTGCTTTATCCGTGTAGCTGAAGAGTACAGCATTGCAGTAGTCTAATCTTGACGTGACAAAAGCATGGGTTAGCTTTTTCTGCAAAATATTTGGACAAAAAGTTTAAGATTTTTGCAATGTTATGAAGGTGGAAAAAAGCTGCTCTTCAAATATTTGTTATATGTTCGTCATAAGAGCGATCAGTGTCCAGAGTAATGCAGAGGTTCTTCACAGTTTGAGAATACTGTACAACCATCGAGATTCATTGTCAGATCTGACGGCCGATCTCTTTGTTTCTTGGGACCTAGAACTAGCATCTCTGTTTTGTCCGCGTTTAAAAGTTAAACATTTGCTGCCATCCACTTTCTTATGTCTGAAACACTGGCTTCCAGGGCAATTTTGGGGATTCACCATGTTTCATTGAAATGTACAGCTGTGTGTCGTCCACATAGCAGTGGAAGTTGACAGAATGACATCACCAAGAGAATATACAGTGAAAACAATAGTGGTCCTAAAACAAAACCTTAAGGAACAACTTACCATTGATTTGTCAGAGGACAAACCATCCACAGAGATGAACTGATACTATGTTAACGACAGAATTTGTATGCATAAGCCAATTAGGGTTTCCATTCCTCCAAAAGAATGTTGTGATCCATGGTGTCGAAAGTAGCACTAAGGACTGGAGAGTTTCGTATACGTTATTTGTCTTCAGGAAGGCAGTGAGTTGCTGAGCAACAGCTTTCGAAGAATGGGAGATTCGATATAGGAGAGGCTTTATTACTACGTTTGTTTATTCCCATGTGTAACTGTGTTGTTTTTGTCGCACTGCTTTGCTTTGTCTTGGCCAGGTCGCAGTTGTAAATGAGAACTTGTTCTCAACTGGCCTACCTGGTTAATTAAAGCTAAAATAAAACAAATACAAATAAAATTACTGCCACTTTTAGTGAGTTTGGTACACATCCAGAGGATAGGGAGCCATTTATTATGTTCAACATAGGAGGGCCAAGCACGGCAAGTAACTCTTTCGGTAGTTTAGTTAGAATAGGGTCCAGTAGACAGCTGGAAGGTTTAGAGGCCATGACTATTTTCTTGAATGTATTTAGAGATACAGGATTTAAAAACTTGAGTGTCTCCATTGAGCCAAGGTCCTGGCAGTTCAAAGGAGTCCATAATTTGCTTTCTAATGATCATGATCTTTTTGTCAAGGAAGTTCATGAAGTCATCACTGCTATAGTGAAGGCAATCCTCACTTGGGGAATGCTGCTTTTTAGTTAGCTTTGTGACAGTATCAACAATACATTTTGATTGTTTTTATTCTACTCAATCAGGTTGGAAACGTAGGCTGATCAAGTAGCACTGAGGGCTTTTCGATATTGCACTGTACTTTCTTTCCAAGCTAGTCACAAGACTTCCAATTTGGTGGAGCACCATTTCCGTTTTTCTGGAAGCTTGCTTCAGGGCTCAGGTATTTTTCTGTATAGCAGGGAGCTAGTTTCTTGTGACAATTATTTTTATTTTTAGCGGTGCAACTGCATTTTGGATATTATGCAAGGTTAAGTTTAGATCCTCGGTTAGGTGGTTAAATCCTTAAGAGTCTATTGATTTCTTTATTATGTTACTTAGATTGACTCACAACTACATCAATCAATCTCCAAAGTTTAAGCTAGAGATATGTTTTTTTGCATGGGCTGTGGCATGGTTACACGTTGTCTGTGGTTGTGAGGCCGGGTGGACGAACTGACAAATGATCTAAAACAACGTTGGAGGTGGCTTATGGTAGAGAAATGAACATTGAATTCTATGGCAACAGCTCTGGTGGACATTCCTGCAGTCATTATGACAATTGCATACTCTAAAAACTTGAGACATCTGTGGCGTTGTGTGACAAACTGCACATTTTAGAGTGGCCTTTGATTGTCCACAACGTGCATCTGTGTAATGATGATGCTGTTTAATCAGCTTCTTGATATACCACACCTGTCAGGTGGATGGATTATCTTGACAAAGGCTAAAATGCTCACTACCATGGATGTAAAAAAAAATAGTGAACGAAATTTAAAAGAAATAGCTTTTTGTGCGTAGGGAACATTACTGGGATTTTTTATTTCAGCTCAAACCATATACACTGCGTGCACACCTGTTCGGTAAACTATGTGGAGATATGGGATCAGAACATGACAATGTTCTATTTCATACCAAGGCTTGGTGGTTATCGTGTTGGAAAGATTTTTCGCATTGAGAGGGGAACTGTTGTCATTCACAGAAGGTTGTAAAAAAAACAACAAAAAAAAACCGACTTGGTTGACTTTCTGTGTAATCTCCTTGCTTTTGTAACAGACATATTTGGGAAACTGAACGAACCGAACGCAATCATGCAGGGGAAATACAAAAACATTCTACAGATAAGTGACCGAATCAGTAGATTCAGAGGAAATTATTCTTATTGGAGACAGTCTTTCAGAAGCGAACCATGCCCCCTTCCCTTGTCTGCTTGTTTGTAACAGAACAAAGCATCAGTAAGTGTCCCACATGAGTGATGACTGCTCTTCTCCAATGCTTGGAAGGGCACTTTGGGACCTTCTTCCTAATTGGTTAGACATTGATCCTGGCTCAGTTGACATACCAGTGTCATGATGGTCCTGACAGTGGATCAAAGGATGCTCTCTCCCTCCCACAGGAGAGGGAGGGAGTGGGGAGCGGAAGTTGGACAGTTTAACGACAGGTCGTAAATTCCTTGCAGAGACTTTCTCTTCCTGGCCAAGCAGTATTGAGGGAGAGAGCCTCTGTGGAACAAAATAGTTATTCCCGTCAAAACTCCATCATCCAAAAATGGATAATGAGACAGTATTCCTAACATAAAGAATGTGGGAAATGGTAGGTGGGGATTTATATACCATCATGTCGAATTTGTTACTAATTTGTGATGTAACTAAGGACGGTATAACAACATAACTGTATCTCTGAAAGTACATTTCCCAGTTATGAGGTTTGGATCAAATTTTTGTATAAAACTAATGATTAAGTATAATAATACTTTTGTGAAGATAATGTGATTTTAGTCTTTTAATGAGATCATTGTTTTTCATGTCTGTTGCACGCTAAGCCACGACCCTAATGAGGCCAGGAGAGCAGGTCAGTGTGACTGAACCGCCTTTCTGACCAGACTGCTTAAAAGGACTCACTAATAAATAACATACTAGACCAAGCAGACTAAGGTGTAAGCTGAATGTTGCAAATGGTTGAATTTCTACCAGACCAAAGAACGTGAGGCATGGTCCACATGTTGAAATGATTATAAACTCTGAAACTATCGATCACTACAGATGAAGTGATAAATCCTAGACCATAGCCTTTATCAGTCTGCAGCTGAAAATGTGTGTAATCCAGGAGGAGAATACCAACAACCGCTGAAGTATCTATTCTAACAGATCAACTCTAAGAACTACAGGCTACAGGGTCCATTCTAACCACCACTACGACCAGGAACTCTAAAAAAGACATTGTGATCTCTGGTGGGCAAACCAGAGTCTTACCTTATCAACTCAACTATCGAAGACAACTACACGTAAATACGAATTGCATTCCTTTTTCCGAATGAGCGAATATTAGGTTGCTAAGTATTTGTATTTTTGTGAGCGTAGCTTACCAATGTCCGATAGAGGAATTCCTTTGTTGTCACAGCCTGATTTGTTTCACCTGTCCTTGTGCTTGTCTCCACCCCCCTCCAGGTGTTGCCCATCTTCCCCATTATCCCCTGTGTATTTATATCTGAGTTTTCTCTCTGTCTGTGCCAGTTCGTCTTGTTTGCCAAGTCAACCAGCATTTTTTATCATAGCTCCTGTTTTTTCCCAGTATCTGTATTTTTCTAGTCCTCCTGGTTCTGACCCTTGCCTGTCCTGACACTGAGCCCGCCTGCCTGACCATTCTTCCTGCCTGACCTCGAGCATTCCTGCCACCCTGTACTGTTTGGACTCTGACCTGGTTAATGAACTCTTGCCTGTCCCCGACCTGCCTTTTGCCTACCCCTTGTACAATAATAAATATCAGAGCTCAAACCCTCTGCCTGCCCCCCCTCTCCTCTCTCTGAATTTGCTATTGTGTTATAACCAAACTGTCCTGTTTTGTTAGTCCTCTAGAGACTGTATTTACTGTATAATGCTATTGTGTTTTATGTATTCTGTAATTGTTTAATTAGTTAGTGAATAAATAATTCAGCCAATTTGTGTGTTGCTGATTCATCAATAAAGTTAGGGTTTGTGCAGACTACAAGATATTACGACGTTCAAAATGAGACCGAGGTAATAAGTCATTAATAAGTGACTGCTATCTGTGATATGAAAATATCTTATGAGAGTTTAATTCAGCAGATAGTAACTCTTTAAACACATTTTCTCGTGGTGCCCCAGCTTACTGATGAGTTAATTGTTACATGATTAATTTAAGCTGTCATGTGACCGAATGCATTTACAGGTCACTATGGTGGATCCTGACTCAAAGGGAATACCCTGTCAACCTCTGAGCATTAATCCTGCATTCAAAATAACTGGGAAAATCGGAACCGGGAACTCGGAAATCTCCCACTTCCAACTTCAGTGCGTTGAATACAACTGGGAAAACAAGATCCGACTAGGAAAAATCTTTTTGAACGTTCATCCAACTCGGAATTCCAACTCGGACTTACCGACCTGAAGATCACTGACATCATGATTTGACCTCGTATTTTTCAGAGTTCCCAGTCTTAAAAGCACTATAAAACTCATGGTGACCTTCAACAGCTCATATCTCTGTGAAGCTGGATTCTGCACTCTCGTCTGCATTAAAATCAAATATCGATCCAGGTTGGATGTGACAACAGCGATGTCGACCTCGCCCTCTGACTTTGACAAGTTCCGACACGACATGCATCAAGCACACACATCTCATTAGTGGTGGTGAGAAAAGATACAGTACATTATGTAAGACTAATTTGCAATTGACTGTCTTAGACCAACATTAAAAAGTAAACATTGGCTGTTAATATTACATAATGTTTTCACATTGTTGGGGTCATGAGAATATTCATATATCAAAATGGGGTTGTAGGCCCTTGGATTAGGCTTTACGTCGATAGCCCTGCCCCCTGGTAAACAATGTATGATCGCTGGATGATTCTTTTTAAGTCTGATATTGCGGGTAATGGAGTCGTCAATGACTAGGGTTTCCAATTTGTCAGACCTAATAGTGGGAGGCTTCGGAGGCTCAGACCCAGTAACGAGTGGAGGAGAAATATGAGAAGTCTCGATCTCTGACTCTAACTCCTTGCTTAGTGGGCAAAACTGGTTGAAAGTTTATATCGGCTGAAATGAGCGAAACCGGTTGAGCATGCCGACACCATTTATTTCCAGAAGCGGTGAGAAAATTGCATGGCTGCTGTGACTGAGCTGGGGAATTAACACTACTACCTGTACTTACTGGTGGCACAGACACTGTTTCATCTTTACTACACTTAAAAGCCCTTGTGCCGGAAGCCGGGTTTGCAGCTCGGCTATCCCTACCACTATTCTGTTAGTGACTGATTAGACTGTCACCTTGGTGGACAGCCCATGCAGTCATAGGTATCAATATCTTGGTGTTGATATTATATTGGTGAGAAACAGAACTTCCCGAATCATGATCATCAGAACCTTTTGAAGAAACGTAATCTTAAATGTTTTATTATTTTTGAATTCCTTTATAAACAAACAAAATTAAGAGTATTTCATAATAAGCCCTTCGTCCAGACTGAGGTGTTTGTAATGAATGGACATAGGGGGCCTTATTCTAGATCAGCACATTCTTATCTGAAATGCTTTATGAATATTTGTATTTATTTATTTTAACCCTTATTTTACCAGATAAGTAGACTGAGAGCACATTCTCATTTACAGCAACGACCTGGGGAATAGTTACAGGGATGAATGAGCCAATTGGAAGCTGGGGATGATTAGGTGGTCATGGTAGTATGAGAGCCAGATTGGGAATTTAGCCAGGACACTGTAGTTAACAGCTCTACTCTTATGATAAGTACCATGAGATCTTTTGTGCCCACAGAGAGTCAGGACACCCTATCCAAAAGATAGAACAAGGACCCCAATCACTGCCCGGGTTATTGGATATTATTTGGGGCGGCTAGTTGAAAGAGTGCCTCCTACTGGCTCCCCAACACCATCCAGGGACTGACCAGGACCAACCCTGCTTAGCTTCAGAGGCAAGCCAGCAGTGGGATGCAGGGTGGTAGGCTGCTGAATTTGGGACCTGACATAGTGCCTTCAGAAAGTATTCACACCCCTTGACTTTTTTCACATTTTGTTGTGTTAGAAAAGTGGAATTAAAAGGCATTTAATTGTCATTTGTTTTGTCAACAATATACAGAAAATGCTCTGTACTGTCATATACCTTGATTACATAAGTATTCAACCCCCTGAGTCAATACATGTTACAATCACCTTTGGCAGCGATTACAGCTGTGAGTATTTTCTGGGTTCCACACCTGGATTGTGCAACATTTGTCCATTATAATTTTCTCAATTCTTCAAGCTGTGTCAAATTAGTTTATTGATAATTGCAAGACAACCATTTTCAGGTCTTGCCATAGATTTTCAAGCAGATTTAAGTCAAAACTGTAACTCGACCATTCAGGAACATTCACTGTCTTTTTGGCAAGCCACTCCAGTATAAATGTGGCCTTGTATTTTAAGTTATTGTCCTGCTGAGGGGAATTCATCTCCCAGTGTCTGGTGGAAAACAGATTGAACCAGGCTTTCCTCTAGGATTTTGCCTGTGCTAAGCTCCATTCTGTTTATTTTTTATCCTGAAGAACTCCTCAGTCCTTAAAGATTACAAGCATACCCATAATTCTGTCCACACATTTCAAGGCTGCGTTGAGACAATGACTTATCAGTGACCCAAGCCCAGCTCAGATAATTCTTACCATTGTGTTGCTGAGTTGTACTAATGCTGCAGCAAATGTACATTATCCCAGGGGCGTTGGCAGTCACAATGTATGTAACCTAATTCCCCTGAATGCCTCTGTCGATCCTACCACTATTGTATACAGTAATCATGTGCCTATGAACCAGAGTCACACTGAGTAGGAAGTCCACTGTGTGCAGCTCACCCTGCACTATCAACTCAACATACAGTGGGGAGAACAAGAATTTGATACACTGCCGATTTTGCAGGTTTTCCCACTTACAAAGCATGTAGAAGTCTGTAGTTTTTATCATAGGTACTCTTCAACTGTGAGTGACGGAATCTAAAACAAAAATCCAGAAAATCACGTATGATTTTTAAGTAATTCATCTGCATTTTATTGCATGACATAAGTATTTGATACATCAGAAAAGCAGAACTTAATATTTGGTACAGAAACCTTTGTTTGCAATTACAGAGATCAGGTTTGCACACACTGTTCTTGACCAGGTTTGCACACACTGCAGCAGGGATTTTGGCCCACTCCTCCATACAGACCTTCTCCAGATCCTTCAGGTTTCGGGGCTGTCGCTGGGCAATACGGACATTCAGCTCCCTCCAAAGATTTTCTATTGGGTTCAGGTCTGGAGGCTGGCTAGGCCACTCCAGGACCTTGAGATGCTTCTTACGGAGCCACTCCTTAGTTGCCCTGGCTGTGTGTTTCGGGTCGTTGTCATGCTGGAAGACCCAGCCACGACCCATCTTCAATGCTCTTACTGAGGGAAGGAGGTTGTTGGCCAAGATACATGGCCCCATCCATCCTCCCCTCAATACGGTGCAGTCGTCCTGTCCCCTTTGCAGAAAAGCATCCCCAAAGAATGATGTTTCCACCTCCATGCTTCACG
This sequence comes from Thymallus thymallus, assembly GCA_023634145.1. Lineage (NCBI taxonomy): Eukaryota > Metazoa > Chordata > Actinopteri > Salmoniformes > Salmonidae > Thymallus > Thymallus thymallus. The sequence continues at coordinate 18,960,555 of CM042391.1, forward strand.
GTTGGGATGGTGTTCTTGGGGTTGTACTCATCCTTCTTTTTCCTCCAAACATGGCGAGTGGAGTTTAGACCAAAAAGCTAAATTTTTGTCTCATCAGACCACATGACCTTCTCCCATTCCTCCTCTGGATCATCCAGATGGTCATTGGCAAACTTCAGACGGGCCTGGACTTGCGCTGGCTTGAGCAGGGGGACCTTGCGTGCGCTGCAGGATTTTAATCCATGACGGCGTTGTGTGTTACTAATGGTTTTCTTTGAGACTGTGGTCCCAGCTCTCTTCAGGTCATTGACCAGGTCCTGCCGTGTAGTTCTGGGCTGATCCCTCACCTTCCTCATGATCATTGATACCCCACGAGGTGAGATCTTGCATGGTGCCCCAGACCGAGGGAGATTGACCGTCATCTTGAACTTCTTCCATTTTCTAATAATTGCGCCAACAGTTGTTGCCTTCTCACCAAGCTCCTTGCCTATTGTCCTGTAGCCCATCCCAGCCTTGTGCAGGTCTACAGTTTTATCCCTGATGTCCTTACACAGCTCTCTGGTCTTGGACATTGTGGAGAGGTTGGAGTCTGTTTGATTGAGTGTGTGGACAGGTGTCTTTTATACAGGTAACGAGTTCAAACAGGTGCAGTTAATACAGGTAATGAGTGGAGAACAGGAGGGCTTCTTAAAGAAAAACTAACAGGTCTGTAAGAGCCGGAATTCTTACTGGTTGGTAGGTGATCAAATACTTATGTCATGCAATAAAATTCTGGATTTTTGTTTTAGGTTCCGTCTCTCACAGTTGAAGTGTACCTATGATAAACATGACAGACCTCTACATGCTTTGTAAGTAGGAAAGCCTGCAAAATCGGCAGTGTATCAAATACTTGTTCTCCCCACTGTAAATAACATGATAAGCTTCATAGTAAAGCAATAAAAACAATCAAGCATCCCAGAAAAGTACAAAAAATAGCCCACCTTAACATATGTAGCCTAAGAAACAAGGTTCATGTAATCAATAACTTGCTAGTAACATTCTTATTCTGACTATATCTGAAACTCCCTTAGATAATACCTTTGATAATTCAGTGGTAGCAATACATGGCTATAACATCTACAGAAAAGACAGAAATGCCAATGGGGTGGTGTTGCGGCCTATATACAGAGGAGAGGTTGACTTCATCAATACTTGTTTTTTTAAGAAGTATTGACATGCTGAATGCACCATGCTGTCTGTTTAAACTACTAGTACACAGCTCGGACACCCATGTATAACCCACAAGACATGCCACCAGAGGTCTCGTCACAATCCCAAAGTCCAGAGCAGACTATTAGAGGCGCACAGTACTACATAAAGCCATTGCTACATGGAACTCTACTCCACCTTAGGTAACTGATGCAAGCAGTAGAATCAGATTTCTGAAAACTGATAAAAATACACCTTATGGAACAGCGGGGACTTGGAAGAGACACACAGACAGGAACAGACACATGCTTACACATACACATGATAAGACACCCACTCTACACACAAGTACACATGGATTTTGTATTGTAGATATGTGGTAGTTGAGTTGAGTAGTGGCCTGAGGTCACACTATTAATTTGTTGTGAAATGTTTTATGAAATGTAATGTTTTGTATTGTATTTTCCCCTAACATAACACTTTGTGTTCAGGACAAAAATGTAATTACTTATGTATTCTTACTTCTGTTCACTCTGTCAATTAGGTTAGTATTGTGGAGTAACTGCAATATTGTTAATCCATCCTAAATGTTCTCCTATCACAGCCATTAAACTGTTTTAAAGTCAACATTGTTGTATGTGTGGGGTACAGAGATGGGTTAGTCATTCAACAATCATGTTAAAACTATTATTGCACACATAGTCCATATAGTTTATTATGTGACTTGTTAAACAGATGTTTGCTCCTGAATTTATTTACGCTTGCCATAACAAAGGGGTTGAATACTTATTGACTAAAGACATTTCAGCTTTTTATTTTTAATTACATTTGTTAAAATAATACTTTTTTTACATAATGGGTTATTGTGTGTAGGCCTGTGATAATTTAATCGATTTCAAATTCAGGCTGTGAAGCAACACAAACATAGACACATGCATACAAACACACGGTAACATACGCACTATACACACATGTACACATGGATTTTGTGTTATAGATGAGTGGTAGTGGAGTAGAGGCCTGAGGGCACACACTTAAGATGTTGTTAAATCTGTTATGAATGTATTGTAATGTTTTTAAAATGTATAACTGCCTTAATTTTGCTGGACCTTAGGAAGAGTTGCTGTTGCCTAGTATATTCCACCTCAAGCCGATATCACAACGGCCCTCAAAGAACTACACTGAACTTTATGCAAATTGGAAACCACATATCCTGAGGCCTCATTTATTGTAGCTGGGGATTTTAACAAAGCAAATTTGAGGAAAATGTTACCGAAGTTCTACTGTGGTATTTGCAAAAAAACAAAAACATTGGACCATTGCTATTCACTTTTTCAAAATGCCTACAAGGCCCTCCCCCGCCCTCCCTTCGGCAAATTTGATCACGACTCCATTTTTCTCCTCCCTTCCTATAGGAAAAAAATCAAATAGGCAGTACCCGTGCTAAGGTCTATTTAACGCTGGTCTGACCAATCGGAATCCATACTTCAAGATTGTTTTGATCACGCGGACTGGGATATGTTCCTGGTAGCCTCCAAGAATAACATCGACGAATACACAGATACGGTGACTGAGTTCATCAGGGAGTGTATAGGAGATGTTGTACCGACTGTGACTATTAAAACCTACCCAAACCAGAAACCGTGGATAGATAGCAGCATTCGCGCAAAACTGAAACCGCTGCATTTAACCATGGCAAGGTGAATGGGAATATGGCTGAATACAAACAGTGTAGTTATTCCCTCCGTAAGGCAATCAAACAAGCAAAACGTCAGTACAGAGACAAAGTGGAGTCGCAATTCAAAGGCTCAGACACTAAATGTATGAGGCAGGGTCTACAGACAATCACAGATTCCAAATGGAAAAACAGCTACGTCGCAGACACAGACGTCTTGCTTCCGGAAGCCCGCTTTGAGGATAACACAGTGCCACCGACACGGCCGCTACCAAGGACTGTGTTCTCTCCTTCTCCGTGGCTGACAAGAGTAAGACATTTAAGCGTGTTAACCCTCGCAAGGCTCCTGGCCCAGACGGCATCCCTAGCCACATCCTCAGAGCATGCGCAGACCATCTAGCTGGAGTGTTAATGGACATATTCAATCTCTCCCTATCCCAGTGTGCTGTCCCCACTTGCTTCAAGATGTCCACCATTGTTCTTGTACCCAAGAAGCAAAGTCAACTGAACTAAATGACTATAGCCCCATAGCACTCATGTCACGGAGGGACTGTTAGTATTGGGAGTAGGAGGGGTAAGTTGTTTGGAGTTTATGTTTTGCAGTTGGCCATGGCTGATTAGCGTGATTGGCAACATCGGGAGGTGATGCAATCAAGGCCAGAGGATGGGATAAAAGTCGACCTATCCGGAGGACGGGAGGAAAAGGAAGACTGAAACCCTACGGCTGCGGAGAGTGCTTGGAGTACTGTGTTTCTGGTCTGGCAGTTGGTGCCTAGGAAGAGGAGGAACTACGCTCACTAGTATACACCAAAGGGACGGTCGTTTCCTGAAACTACGCTCGCTAGTATACTTAAAAGGAACGGTCGTTTCCTGATATTAGCTGTAGATATTATTCCCACATTGAGGTGACCAGTTAAACTGATCATACTGTACCATTTCCATTCCATGCAGTATACCGCTGTCGCCTTTTGCTGCATACCGGGACCAGGCTGTTGCTGTTGGAGACGTGGGCGGAGTGACTTAATCGGACTGCAACAGACTTTTTCTCCATAGGAGGACTCCGATCAAACCATTGGAAGAAAGAAGATTCGGCCCAGGGAAGCCGAGAATAATTGGACAACTGATGGATTTTAGACTGGACAATTTTACGGTTGGTAACAGGGGAAATACATTATTGGGAGGGAGTGTTTTATAGGGGTTATTAAATATTGGGATGTAATATCGTGAGGTTGTTGTAATATTGCTGTGGTAATAATTCGTGTTTTTATTGGTTTCGGTCAGATAGGACCGAAACCGGACGAAAAATGTAAATGTTGTTTATGTCTATGTAGGGGGGAGTTTAGGAAGTTGCTCTAGCCGGAAGTAAGGGACTATGGGGGAATTGTGAACGGGGATCTGGTGTAGTGGTCTGCAAGTTTTAAACGCTAGCCTAATGATACCTTTGTGGTTTTAAACATAATAGTGTGGTGTGACAAAAGAGTGTGCTCTTTTGTGCAGAGGTGTGTGCAGTTTGTGTGCTCTTTAACAAGGGGGAGTTGGTCTTTGGCATGCAGTGATTATTGTCCATTATTGATGTGTCCATAGTTATTGGTTGGAGTGAATCTATTGTTAACTGATATTCTATGTGTCGGTGGCTGTGGGACGACTACTGTAGCTGCTACTCTGTGAAACTCGTCAGATTCTGTGGGTCCACGAAAAAGCAACAGCAGCCTGCCTATTCGTGCCCTCATCATGTTCCTATGAATTCACAATAAAGTTATTTAATTGTACTGGTTTTTGTCTGTTGTTTTGGGAATCCAAAAGAACCAGGTGTGTCACTGGCTAGTAAGGACCAGAGGCGACACTCACTCCTGTCACCATTAAGTGCTTTAAGAGGCTAGTTAAGGATCACATCACCTCTACCTTACCTGACACACTAGGCCCACTTCAATTTGCTTACCGCCCAAATAGATACACAGACGATGCAATCGCCATTGCACTGCACACTGCCCTATCCCATCTTGACAAGAGGAATACCTATGTAAGAATGCTGTTCATTGACAATAGCTCAGCATTCAACACAATAGTACCCTCCAAGCTCATCATTAAGCTCGGGCCCTGGGTCTGAACCTTGCCCTGTGCAACTGGGTTCTGACGGGCCGCCCCCAGGTGGTGAATGTAGGAAACAACACCTCCACTTCGCTGATCATCAACACAGGAGACCTACAAGGGTGCGTGCTCAGCCCACTCTTAACATAAATATCAACAAGGCAGGTCCTAGTTTTGTCACACCTGGACTACTGTTCAGTAGTGTGGTCAGGTGCCACAAAGAGTGACTTGGGAAAATTGCAGGTGCCACAAAGAGGGACTTGGGAAAATGATGCTATAAAACATTTTTTATTGTGGATTTGTAGTGGTGTAATAATGTTATATGATGTACTTTTTTATCTTTAGTTTTATATGTAATGTAAGTGCTTTAATGTGTTGTACCCTAATACATATAAATACAAATACTCCTTGTTCACCCACGACTGCGTGGCACGCATGCCTCCAACTCAATCATCAAGTTTGCAGATGACACAACGGTAGTAGGCCTGATTACCAACAATGACGAGACAGCCTACAGGGAGGAGGTGAGGGACCTGGGAGAGTGGTGCCAGGAAAATAACCTCTCACTCAACATCAACAAAACAAAGGAGCTGATCGTGGACTTCAGGAAACAGCATAGGGAGCACTCTCCAATCCACATCAACGGGACTGCAGTGGAAAAGGTGGAAAGCTTCAAGTTCCTCGGCGTACACATCACTGACGATCTGAAATGGTCCACCCACACAGACAGTGTGGCGCCTCTTCAACCTCAGTAGGCTGAAGAAATTTGTCTTGGCACCTAAAACCCTCACAAACCTTTACAGATGCACAATTGAGAGCATCCTGTTGGGCTGTATCACCACCTGGTACGGCAACTGCACCTTCCGCAACCGCAGGGCTCTACAGAGTGTGGTGCGGTCTGCCCAACGTATTACTGGAGGCAAACTACCTGCCCTCCAGGACACCTACAGCACCTGATGTCACAGGAAGGCCAATAAGATCATAAAGGACAACAACCACCCGAGCCACTGCCTGTTCACCCCGCTATCATCCAGAAGGCGAGGTTAGTAGGTGATTCAAAGCTGGGACAGAGAGACTGAAAAACTGCTTCTATATCAAGCCCATCAGACTGTTAAATAGTCATCACTAGGCGGCTTCCACCCTGTTACGAAACCCTGCACCTTAGAGGCTGCTGCCCTACTATACATACAGTAGACTTGGGATTACTGGCCACTTTAATAATGGAACACTAGTAACTTTAATAATGTTTACATATTTTTGCTTTACTCATCTCGCAACATATACAGTTGAAGTCGTAAGTTCACATACACTTAGGTTGAAGCCTTTAAAACTCCTTTTTCAACCACTCCACAGATTTCATGTTAACAAACTATAGTTTTGGCAAGTCGGTTAGAACTTCTACTTTGTGCATGACAAAAGTAATTCTTCCAACAATTGTTTACAGACAGATTATTTAACTTATAATTCACTATATCACAATTCCAGTGGGTCAGAAGTTTACATACACTAAGTTGACTGTGCCTTTAAACAGCTTGGAAAATTCCAGAAAATGATATTATGGCTTTAGAAGCTTCTGACTGGCTAATTGACATCATTTGAGTCAATTGGAGGTGTACCTGTGGATGTATTTCAAGGCCTACCTTCAAACTCAGTGCCTCTTTGCTCGACATGATAGGAAAATCAAAAGAAATCAGCCAAGACCTCTACAAGTCTGGGTCATCCTGAAGGTACCACGTTCATCTGCACAAACAAACAATAGTACGCAAGTATAAACACCATGGGACCACGCAGCCGTCATACTGCTCAGGAAGGAGATGCGTTCTGTCTCCTAGAAATGAATGTACTTTGGTGCGACAAGTGCAAATCAATCCCAGAACAACAGCAAATTACCTTGTGAAGATGCTGGAGGAAACAGGTACAAAAGTATCTATAGTCATATCAACATAGCAAGGAAGAGGCCACTGCTCCAAAATCGCCAGACTACGGTTTGTAACTGCACATGGGGACAAAGATTGTACTTTTTGGAGAAATGTCCTCTGGTCTGTTGAAACAAAAATAGAACTGTTTGGCCATAATGACCATTGTTATGTTTGGAGGAGAAAGGGGAGGCTTGCCAGCCAAAGAATACCATCCCAACCGTGAAGCGCGGGGGTGGCAGCATCATGTTGTTGGGGTGCTTATGCTGCAGGAGGGACTGGTGCACTTCACAAAATAGATGGCATCATGAGGAAGGAAAATGATATGGATATATTGAAGCAACATCTCAAGACATCAGTCAGGAAGTTAAAGCTTGTTCGCAAATGGGTCTTCCAAATGGACAATGACATCAAGCAAACTTCCAAAGTTGTGGCAAAATGGCTTAAGGACAACAAAGTCAAGGTATTGGAGTGGCCATCACAAAGCCCTGACCTCAAACCTATAGAAAGTCTGTGGGCAGAACTGAAAAAGCGTGTGCGAGCAAGGAGGCCTACAAACCTGACTCCGTTACACCAGTTCTGTCAGGAGGAATTGGCCAAAATTCACCCAATTTATTGTGGGAAGCTGGTGGAAGGCTACCCGAAAGGTTTGACCCAAGTTAAACAATTTAAAGGCTATGCTACCAAATACTAATTGGATTTATGGAAACTTCTGACCCACTGGGAATGTGAATAAATAAATAAATGCTGAAATAAATCATTCTCTCTACTATTATTCTGATATTTCACATTCTTAAAATAAAGTGGCGATCCTAACTGACCTTGTCAGGCTCTGGCCATAGAGAAGCCATCAGTCTGACAGTTCTAGTTGTTCTATATCTGTGTGGTGTTTTGTGTTGGATCCCTAAATAGAGGCAGCTGCTATGCATTGTCTCTAATTAGGGATCCTACTTATGCTTGTATGTTGTCTACATGTCAGTCTTGAGAGTAAGTGTGTTCTCCTTTGTTATATATTCTTTATTGTTTTGTATAGTTCTGATCAAGTATAGTTTATGTGAATAAACATCGATGTCGAACTATCACTGCGCTGCGCCTTGGTCTCTCTATACACCCGAGCGTGACAGACCTAAACCAGGATTAAATACTAGGATTAAATGTCAGGAATTGTGAAAAACTGAGTTTAAATGTATTTGGCTAAGGTGTATGTAAACTTCCGACTTCAACTGTATATATACTGTATTCTATTCTATCCTACTGTATTTTAGTCTATGCCACTCCGACATTTCTCATCCTAATACTTATATATTTATTAATTCCATTCTTCTGCTTTTAGATTTGTGTGTATTGTTGATACTACTGCACTGTTGGAACTAGAAAAACAAGCATTTCGCTACACCTGCAATAACAGCTGCTAAATATGTATATGTGACCAATAAAATTTGATTTGAGCTAAAGGGGATCCATATTAAATACAAATATTCATTTTGAATATTGAATGTTTAAAAAACAAAATGTAAGTGTAAAAAAATATATATGTATTTTGGGGCCTCGGGGCCTCATTGGAATATGCGAGTTAATGTGTGTGTGTTGAGGGAGGGATTGCGTTGACAAGCTCACACAACAGTTCCCCATGCTTATTCAAGTTTATTTCAGACATGCAAGAAAAGACAGAGTGCAGAGTGGATACAGAGGAATGGTGTAGTAGTATTAAACGTATTTAGTATAGTTGTCTTTATAAAACAGTAGAGATTTAAACTCTTAATGTGTTTTAAAACGCCCAATGCAGCTGTTTCTATATCAATATCAAATAATGTCTGGGTAATAATTAAGTACCTTACTGTAATAGATTTCCATTAAATATGGCAAAAATATTTAAAATATTTCTAGGACTGTTAGGAGAGGTCTGAGTGGGGAGGGGAACTATTAGGAATAACACTTTTTGCACACTTTTACAGTGTTAGTTTCATCAGCTGTTATGATACATAAACTTAATTTTAACTGCACTGGGCCTTTAACATAGCTTGGTCCTGGATCTAAGACTAAAAGAGAGGTGTTGTGATATTCCACCATGGTAATGCAAGTTGCATGGATTATTTTTTAAATGAACAATGACAAGCCAGCAATCTGCGCCATGAAGAGTTAGAAACGCTGTTTCACTTCTTCTCAAAGCTATTTATATATTCTTAGTTCTGGGAAACACCACAGGAATCAAACACATACATGAAAACACACCTAACAAAACAGACCCATGTATTCTCATGCCATCAGTCATAGCTGAACCTCTAAGGACGCTTTCCTAATGGCACCTTTTTCCCTATATAGTGCACTTCTTTTGACCAGAGCTCTATGGGCTGTATGGGCCCTGGTCAAAAGTAGTGCACTTTATAGGGAATAGGGTGCCATTTATGAAGGAACCTAAGAGACACTGGAGGAATGACGGCCATGACAGTCCATTATGAGCCTCAGCAGCAGTATATATACTCTTCAGAAAAAGTACATGGAAGCACACTGGTATATGGTACCTGGGTTATGAAATACATTTGTAATGCGTGTTGTGAATAGATTACTGTAGTACTGTTACATTATTTGGTCATAGAGTTGTTCCAGAGTAGCCTTGCTTAGATTCAAAGTTATTTCACTCATTCTACATTCCTCCTGTTCTGTTCCAGAAAAAGAAAGAACATCTAATTTCCTCCCTGCTTTGGATCACAACAGAGCAGATTCTTGCAGAAGTGATTGATTACATTGTTTGGTTTGCCTTGAATTCATTCATGACTTCAGTTTTCAGTGTTGTTTTTTCTTTGGTATTAAGGTTGTTCCACCTCTGCTCAATGCACCTGTTAAATACTCATTCATTTTAATCTGATGATGTCTTGAGAGAGAGAGAGAGAGAGATAGTTAGTATACAATAGATCTAGATGATACTAGATACAGTATGACAAGTGGTGTGTGTGGTAAACCTACCCGTGACCACTATGAAGATGATGAGGGTCACTCCCAGGAACATGGCGATACAGCTGAGCAGCAGAGAGAGGCGACCCAGTCTCTTAGCTCCGTCTACATCCCCTGTCTGGAGAACAGACTGCGACTAGAGAGAGAGCGAGAGCGAGAGAGATGGGAGTGGGTGGGGGGGGCTCTCATGCTCATTGCCAAAATCTTGAAATATCCCTTTAAACCAGTGATGTCAGAGATACGGCCCGCTGGCCAGATCTGGCCCGCCAGCAGGTTTCATCCGGCCCAAGATGTTATGGGTAAACATTTTTTTACATACAGTTATTATCAACTATGTGAGTAAAGTAATAGGTTTCTATGATATGATCATAGATTGTAAATAAATCCAATTTGATACGTTAATTAAAGCATGCACTACTATCTATCCGCAGGAAGTAGTAAAAACCGCCACGTCACGTGATTGTCAGCGCAGCAACTGGCTTTTAATGGTTAAGCTATCTTAGCAAAATGCTATCGAAAAAGAGAAAGCTTGACACGGAATGTAGGGTATTCCAAGAAAAATGGAAAGAGCAGTTTTTCTTCTGGGAGGTGCATGGCAAACCTATATGCCTTATTTGTTCACAAAAAGTAGCTGTAGTAAAGGAGTATAATATCAAACGACACTATGAGAACCACGCAGAAAAATATGACAAGTACACTGGGCAACTGCGAACCGAAAAGGTGAATGAGCTAGCATCGTCTCTAAAAAAAAACAACAATCTGTATTTTCCAAATGTAGAGAGACACATGATGGAGCAGTTAAAGCCAGCTATATCATTGCCAGTGAAATCGCTGCAGCATCCAAACCGTTCTCAGAGGGAGAATTTGTGAAAACCTGCATGCTAAAGGCAGCTGAGCAGGTGTGCCCTGAGAAATACTGTGGCAGAGAGAATCGGGGAACTTGCCGGAGATTTGAACAGTCAACTAAAAGACAAAGTTAATTGATTTATTGCATTCTCTATTGCTATTTAACATTTTGGTGTTTTCACACGCAATTTCTGTAGTTCATTCTGATTGATTGGTACAGCTATTCTGATTGATTTGTACAGCTATTCTGGACCGATATTTGCCGTTTAATAAAAATAACCTGAATTCTTTCAAATGTATAATCAATAAATAACACATATATTCAAACATAATATGTAATTATTAATAGTTAACATTAATAGAAAACATGATTTCTATGGCGCTTATAATTAATTGGGAATTTGTTGCACTTCTCTCATCTGTACTTGAAATGTATTCTTGTCAATGTTGCATAGAAAAAGGCTTTCTGTTCAACCTGTATTTTTCTGATTGCTTCATTTAATACTACATAGTGTTTTTTTCATGTGCCAACAATGCATCGATTGGTATCTGTAGGCCTTCTTGAATGATTTCAAATAAATCCGCCAGCAGCCTAAATAACCATGTGTAGAGTCAAATTGATTTTACCAAAAATTATCGGGCCCCCATGAGGTCCCATTTGAACAAATCCGGCCCACTCCCTAATATGAGTCTGACACCCCTGCTTTAAACTGATTTATGTAGAAGTGACACACATACACACAAAGGGCCGGCTCCAGGCATAAGCGATATCAGCGGTTTCTTTGGGCCCCCGGATGCTAGTGGGCCCCCGACCCCCTGGAACTCATTTGGGGTTCTGCATTTGGTTGTGCATTATCAGTTTTTCTGTTATGTCAGTCACTAACAGTCACTCAATTAGCCATGGCAGCTAACAATTTTTAGATTGGTAAGTTATTCTAGCAAGCTAGCTAAACTTAGTAGTAATCATGGCCGAATAACGACCGGACAAGCAGGGCATGTGCCCAGGGGCCCTGACTTCCAGGGGGCACACATTGATTTTGTTAGTCACTCTTACTCAGATATAATTAACATGGCATAAGTCTTAGCAAAATGTGTAGAATTGCAGGAAATTCGCTTCAAAACTGAAAACATGCCTCTATACCCCATGGATGGAAATTAGCTGCCCCATAGCAAGATTTGTAGAATTGCATGAAATGTGTTAAGCATAAAATTGCTAAACGTCTCTACGCCCCATGGTAAAATGTGTAGAATTACAAACATTTTGCTTTAAAACTGCAACATTTTCTGTACTCCCATTGGTGTAGAATTGCAGAAAATTAACTTTAAAACAAAAAAATATCTCTCCAACCAAATCTCGCTTAGGGCCCCCAAATGGCTAGGGCTGGCCCTTCACACACATACATATTACTATGGCAAACAATCTTAGAGAATGCACTAATATATGGTGATGTTATTGTGTAGGCCTACAAGATTGGTGATATTCCACATACAAAGCACTGGAGAAGATGATTTAAGTTATTATGTTGTTATCATACCACAGACCAAAGCAAGAAAACTTACCATGTGAGCATACCACAGCGCAAACATGTTCACCGGCACAGCAGGACAAAAGCATGACAAAACCGCAAGCCACAGGTAGCTCGGCGGTTCTGAACCGGGTGGCACCGGGGAGAGAAGGGGGGGGGGTCCGAAGCTCAGCGGGGACACGGGTGCGGCACCGAGGTGCCCCGGGGAGACTGAACTTAAAGGCGATTGGTGTCCGTTCTGCTCGGCATTCAGGGAAAAGATGCTGCTTCTCAAGTTGAGCGAGGTGTCGCACGGTTTGAGGTTGCTTTCGCCGGTTGGTTCGGTGGTCACGGCACTCAGGATATTCTCTGTGTCGGTGGGATGTGAGACTTCCCTCTCCTCCAGGGCTCTTTTACCAAACGTGGCATCTGTGTTGATAGACATTCTTTAGATACAAATTTCTATATATCCCTCCAAGACAAGCGTCGGAAATCACTTTTTGAATTAAACGTTGTTTGAGCTTTTCTTTAATGAAATCAGAGTGTCAGATGAGTAACTCGCCTTTGGGCGGTCGTCATCAGCATTAACAGTTGTTTGAACACATTAATTTGATTAGATATGATAAACTAACATATTTAATATCAAAACAAAGTTATTGAATGGTAAACTAATAAACCAAGCTATTTAATCTTGCCAATACGTCCGACGTTCGCGTGATAATATTGATGTCTCTCTAATTCCACCGGTTCTCCAGTAAGTGTACGCCCTGATTTTTCAAACGGAAATCCCTCGTGTGTATTACCGCTTCCTATAACCATCAGCATCCCCTCAGTGTCTGGACCACTGCATTAGGCTACTATAACACGACAGAGCAAAAACAATGTTTAAAAACCACGTCTGAAACTAATTGACGATTGTCACGAGCACCAGAGACATTAGCATGGATCACTAGCCTACACCTGTGTCTAAGAGTAAACAATTAGTGTTAAGAATGTGTCTGGCAAAGAGAGAGAGCGACATAGAGAGAGACATAACAGTAAGATAGAGAGAGATGGAAACCGAGCTGCACTTTCTAACCTCATGCCAAATGTACTATAAGAGACACATATTTCGCTCAAATTACACAAACCCACAAAGAATTTGAACACTTATCTGTTAAGCGAAATACCGCAGTGTGCAATCCCAGCAGCAAAATGTGTGACCTGCTGCCACAAGAACAGGTTTGTAACACGTCATTTAAAGAGTCCTTAAATTACACGGTAACAAGCGCTGTAGTTCATTGTAATAACTCATAGTTAAACTGTAATAACAAAATGTAACTGGTGGTAATTGCAGTCTGTAATTACAGCGGTGTAACAACGAATGCTTGTTACCATGCTTGTTACAAATTCACAAATGTTGTGTTTTTATTCTGTTCTCAATCCTATTAAGTAATAACTACCACAAGGTTGTTACATAGGCTCTAATTACCTACTTGTGAATGCACACTCAACATTTCCACTCAATGTTGCTAGCAGTTGCCCCCCAAAAGTTTACCATCTGGGTTAACTTGGTTGAGTTGACAAGGTCAACCTCACTGACTGGGGTCTACCATACGAATGTCATCCTCAATGTCATCCTCAAGTGGGAGGATAAACACACAAGTACACAACAGAGTACATGTAAAATCTGCATAAGTCAAATGTAATTACTAGGTGTTACACAGGATTTAAAATGAAGTGTATCTTGAAGGGGTGCTTACTTGTAATTCATGTGTACTTATATAGTACATGACCCATCCTGACAACCTGACCCTAATTTTAAAGTTTCTGGAAGGACCATCCAAGTGAGAAAGTAAATACAATAGTACACCACAGAGTACATGTCAAATCTGCATAAGTACCATGCTAGCTAGCTCGTTGGTAGGCCAAACAAAAAAGCCAGAGAAGCTAAGGTTAGCAAGCTACAGTTAACTAGATAGCCAACACTAGGCTAGCTAGCTGGGAAACACTAGCTAACTACCTATGCTAAATCATCCAGTAGAATTAATGTATGCAAAAAAGCAAAACAAATTGCATGGAAAACTTGTTGTTGACATTTTTGTCTTGTCTACCACACTTTGTTTCCTTGGCAGCAATCGCTCATCTGGATTTTGCACACTGACACATGATGTCAGTGTCAACAAGTTTGGGCCCATTCAAGGTTGTCGGAATTTTGAGCGTGTTGCGCAGATGGGTAGATGTTGACTTGATGTCTTAATAAATAAATAATTGCACCAATGTAACCCATCCAAAAGTGAGAATGTTCCTCGACAGTAAAACCCTTGCAAGGTTACATGATGGAATAAGAGATTGTCTTATGAATATTTTAAGTGCATTTATAAACCATTATTCAGATTAATAGGCTTACAATTTGGCAAGCACCAATTACTATCTCACAATTTTAACCATCACTGTTTATTAATGTGTCAAAAAAAGTAGTTGACCCATTGTCAAATGCACCGTTTAGTGATTTAACAATTTAAAGTATTTTCTGATGTGAATCGTTTGTGAACTAGTTTTAGCCATTGCAGAATTGTGTCAATGAGGTGGTCAGTTTTAAATTGGCTAACACATCACATGGTTTGTGCAGGCTGACCCCCAACCAGTGCACACCTGATCGAATAACCAATGGGCGGAAGACAGACATGATCAATGAAACCAGATGTAATGTTGTCAAAAAATTACATATACAATAAAAAAAACAGTATTTCCAAAATCATATTAACCTTGAAAGTGTAATATTTGTTTTTGTTGTCATGGGGCAGAGACACAAATGTGCAGTTTTGTAGCTAATCTCATGCTACTTTATACTGTACATTTTGCCTGTCTGTCACCAGGGGGTGCAGATACAGACCAAGGCGCAGCGCAGGAATAGTTCGACATTGCTTTTTATTTATCACTAGACTCAATGTTACGAACTATACAAAAAAAAAACCCGAACAATTAAACAAACGTAAAGCACACTTACTCACGGACATGTAGACAATGGACCACACCTAGGGTGTGGAACCTACAAACATAAGTAGGATCCCTAATAAGAGACAATGCAATGCAGCTGCGTCTAATTAGGGATCCAACACAAAACACCACATAGAAAACAAAAACCTAGAGCTGTCAAAAGCAAAAGGCTTCTCTATGGCCAGAGCCTGACAGTAACCTCCCCCCCCCCCAAAGGCGCGGACTCCCGAACGCAAGACAAATAAACACAAAACATGGGGGGGGGGGGGGGTGGGTGGGTTTAGGGAGGGAAAATTTACTCGTCGGTGGCGGTTCTGGCCCCGGTGAAGTAGACAGATTCCTCCCTGGCCTTCTCCTGATGACCGGGCCCCGGTGGGACAAACGGCTCCGGCCATGGAGTGGGGCAAATCCCCGGGCCCGGACTGGGCACTGGTGGGGTAAACGACTCCGGCCATGGAGTGGGGAAAATAACCGGGCCTGGACTGGGCAGTGGTGTGAAAGGCGACTCCGGCCATGGAGTGGGGCTATTTACCGGGCCCAGACTGGGCACCGGTAGGGTAAACGGCTCCGGCCCTGGAGCGGAGCAGACGACCGGAACCGGACTGGGCACCGGTGGAGCGGACTGCTCTGGCACTGGAGCGGAGCAGACGACCGGACCCGGACTGGGCACCGGTGGAGCGGACTGCTCTGGCACCGGAGTGGAGCAGACGACCAGACCCGGACTGGGTACCGGTGGAGCGGACTACTCTGGCCCTGGAGGTCGGGTGCGGGGAGCCGGCACGGGACGTACCGGACTGAGGAGGCGCACCGGAGGTCGGCTGCGTGGAGCCGGCACTGGAGGCACCTGGCTGGGCGCACGCACTGGAGGTTGGGTGCGGGGAGCCGGCACGGGACGTACCGGACTGGGGATGCGCACCGGAGGTCGGGTGCATGGAGCCGGCACTGGAGGCACCTGGCTGGGCGCACGTACTGGAGGTCGGGTGCGGGGAGCTGTTACGGGACGTACCGGACTGGGGAGGCGCACCGGAGGTCGGGTGCGTGGAGCCAGCACTTGAGGCACCTGGCTGGGCGCACGCACTGGACGTCGGGTGCGGGGAGCCGGCACGGGACGTAGCGGACTGGAGAGGCGCACCGGAGGTCGGGTGCGTGGAGCCGGCACTGGTGGCACCTGGCTGGGCGCACACACTGGAGGTCGGGTGCGTGGAGCCGGCACTGGAGGCACCTGGCTGGGTGCACGCACTGGAGCTCGAGTGCGGGAGGCAGAGCAGACGACCGGACCCGGACTGGGCACCGGTGGAGCGGACTGCTCTGGCCCTGGAGCGGAGCAGACGACCGGACCCGGACTACTCCCCGGTGGAGCGGACTGCGACCGGACCCGGACTGAGCCACTCCGTTATCTCCTTCTCTACCTCTTCCTCTAGCTCCCTAATTTCCTCCAGAACAGCTCCAAAATACTCCTCCAAATACTCCTCTTCCTCCTTGCTCTGCACCCCCCCATTGGTACTTTGGCCTCACCCTGTTCCACATGTGGAGTGGCACTGGTTGCTCCTCGTCCTTACCAGACCACCCCCATAGCCCCCCCCCCCCCTTCGGGCTTCACGTCCTCCTGAGCCCCGATTTCGACGCTGTCCTCCCTTTTTCTCCTTCTCTCCAGATTTTCGCTGCTTGGTCAAATGGTGGTCCATTCTGTCACGAGGGGGTGCAGATACAGACCAAGGCGCAATGCAGGAATAGTTCGACATTGCTTTTTATTTATCACTAGACTCAATGTTACGAACTATACAAAAAGAACAACAAACAATCGAACAAACGTAAAGCACACTTACTCACAGACATGTAGACAATGGACCACACCTAGGGTGTGGAACCTACAAACATAAGTAGGATCCCTAATTAGAGACAATGCAATGCAGCTGCCTCTAATTAGGGATCCAACACAAAACACCACATAGAAAACAAAAACCTAGAGCTGTCAGACTCTGACCAAGGCTACATAGAGAAGCAAAAGGCTTCTCTATGGCCAGAGCCTGACACTGTCCCACAACCAAACAATAATTTTATCAACAAATTCAAACACCACCAATTTAGAAAAAAAGGTTGATTTGTCCCGTATTTCAGTCAGACATTCCCACCTGTCTTACAGTCACGTTGTGCTTACGAAAATATATACACTGAACAAAAATATGATACAACGTATAACAATTTCAAATTCTTTACTGAATTACAGTTCATACAGTCAATTGAAATCAATTCATTAGACCCTAATCTATGGATTTCACATGACTGGGAATACAGATATCACATTTACCTTAAAAAAACGTTTGAGCGAAACCGAGCTGCAGATGAGCGAAAAAAACAGTCAGTATTTGCTGTTACCACCATTTGCCTCATGCAGCGTGACATCTCCTTCCCATTGAGTTGATCAGGCTGTTAATTGTTGCCAGTGGAATGTTGTCTCACTCCTCTTCAATAGCTGTGCGAAGTTGCTGGATATTGGCGGTAACTGGAACATGCTGTCGTACACGTCAATCCAGAGCATCCCAAACATGCTCAATGGGTAACGTCTGGTGAGTATGCAGGTCATGGAAGAACTGGGACATTTTCAACTTCCAGGAATTGTGTAAATATCGTTGTGATATGGGGCAGTGCATTATCATGCTGAACATGAGCTGATGGCGGCGGATGAATGGCATGACAATGGGCCTCAGGATCTCGTCACGGTATCTCTGTGCATTCAAATTGCCATCAATAAAATGCAATTGTGCCTGCCCATACCATAACTACACCGCCACCATGGAGCACTCTGTTCACAACGTTGACATCAGCAAGCCGCTCGCAAGTCTGTAATCTGCCCGATACTGTTGAAACCGGGATTCATCCATGAAGAGCACACTTCTCTAGCGTGCCAGTGGCCATTGAAGGTGAGCTTTTGCCCACTGAATTCGGTTACGAAGCCGAACTGCAGTCAGGCCAAGACTCTGTGAGGACGAGCAGGCAGATGAGCTTCCCTGAGATGGTTTCTGACAGTTTGTGCAGAAATTAAATTATTTGGTTGAGCGAACCCACATTTTTATCAGCTGTCCGGGTTGCTAGCCTCAGACGATCCTGCAGGCGAAGAAGCCGGATGTGGAGGTCCAGGGCTTGCGTGGTTACAGGCGTTGTGAGGCCGGTTGGACGTAATTCTTTAAATCGAGGTTTAAAGGTGGGTTATGGTAGAGAAATGAACATTAAATTATCTGGCAACAGCTCTGGTGGACATCCTTGCTGTCAGCATGCCAATTGCAGGCTCCCTCAAAATTTGAGACATCTGTGGCATTGTGTTGTGTGACAAAACTGCACATTTTAGAGTGGCCTTTTACAGTTACACTGGCGTAAAATTACACATCAAATAGCCTAACAATGAGGAAGATGTAGTTGGCTTGAGGATGAATTTAGCCACTATTTATTGTCTGGCTAATAGCCTACACAAATGGGCTGCAATATGCAAGGTAAAATAAATTAAATCAAATTAAATCCAACTTGAGCGACTCCCCTAGTGTCCTGAAGTGCTCCTTTTTTGTGTGCAAATATTTTCACCATGGCCTGTATGTCCAAGGTGCAAGCCCGATTGCTTTCTATGCTAGGATTGCCAACCCAGACAGTTATTCCTGAGACATTGTGCTTTATATGTCCAGAAAACAGAAATCGCAAAAAGCTTTTTTTTGTTCAAGCCCTTAAGAAATGTTGTCTGCTAAAGATGATCTGTTTGCATGTGCCAATGTATTGGCTCTCCAGTAGATAGATAGATAGATAGATAGATAGATAGATAGATAGATAGATAGATAGATAGATAGATAGATAGATAGATAGATAGATAGATAGATAGATAGATAGATAGATAGATAGATAGATAGGTACTTTATTGATCCCCCGGGGGGGAAATTTCATAAGATGACCTGTGCAGATGACCTGTGACCTGTCCCCAGAGCTTCCTATAAAGCTAGTCTATTTTCATAAAGTGTTGAGGCTGAAAATCAAAGAACTTCTGTATTTGAAGCACACTGTAAAATTCAAGGCAATACTTATAGTAAGTTATACCAAAGGTCAGTGAAAAGTTATTATTAATTAAAATGTTTGTGGTACTGACTCAAAACTAAACGAGAAGTCACACCAACTCAAAATTACATTTTGTATTTTACCCCCCTTGTCTCATCGCTGCAACGGGCTCGGGAGAGGCGAAGGTGGAGTCATGCGTCCTCCGAAACATGACCCGCCTAACCGCGCTCCTCAACACCCACCAGTTTCACCAATGTGTCAGAGGAAACACTGTTCAACTGGCGATTAGGGTCAGTCTTTAGGCACCCGTCCCACCACAAGGAGTTGCTAGAGCGCGATGAGCCAAGTAAAGACCCCCTGTCCAAACCCTCTCATAACCCGGACGATGCTGGGCCAACTGTGCGTTGTCCTATGGGACTCCCGGCCACGGGCGGTTGTGGTACAGCCCGGGAAGGCTGCGCCACTCGGGAGGCCCCAACTAAAACTTTTTAAGATATGATAACAAATTAGTTCTCAGCATACTCTAATGCAGGTAGATTAAAAAAAAAATGTTTTTAATATCTGTTTTTGCATGTACATTGAGTAAATAACAAAGATAAATAAACATTTTCTAAACTAGTCCAATCATTGACTTTTTGCACCCGTTACTGAAATGGTTGTTCCAGTTTAAATGGCTTAGGTAGTCTCCTCCCACTGTTCTTAAACCCTGGCAGACATTACAAATGCAGGTTGTGGTTGAATACATATTTAAACTGTTGGATATCCTAATGCTGGCTAGATTCCAATAGGAATTACACATCATTTTGCCAACCAGCATAATGTGATTTAAAGTTAGGATTGCAGAATTCTTGTATATTTCCCAGAAATCCTGCTTGGAAGATTAGTGAACATTTTGGGTTTGGGGAATTTTACCACTCTACTTGAAATCCTGATGTGGCCTGTAAACTATGATTTTCATGGTTTATTTATAAAGATTATATTTACCTAGGAACTCACTTTGTGAAGGCCACAGGACTGAAGATGCACGAAATCAACAATCATGTCTCTGTCACTAACAAATACAGTCATGGGTGGTAACTACAATTCAATCGAAGAGCCAAGACACACTGGGAAATGATTGGAGGCGTGGCTTAGCGGGGGTGTTAAATTAAGCACACCTTACTAAATAAAACTGCATTTGTATTACTAATATTGCTCACTTCAGCTATTTTAAGTTTCTTAACTAAATGTTTTTGAGGTAATCGGCTTTCTCAAAATGTTTGAGCAGACAGAACTTATCCGGTTTCACAGTGCACAACTCCCTTCTGCCCCATTTGTACCATCCCTGTAACTGTTGCTTCTGCTGAGAGACCGTTTTCTAAACTAAACTCATAAAGAACTACCAAAGAAGCATTTGGCTCTTGGTCTGATATGTGCTTTTGAACACCTGAGTAAGCTACAGTCATTGCACTAGTGCCTCCGTAGCCTTAGCCACGGCATTTGTTCACTTATATCCGCTTATACTTTTAATCAATTTAGTTAAATGTTTTCAGTCACATTTCTGAAGCCCAAGAAACAAACACAATTAGCATGGGCAAAACTCAACAGTGCTAGGCAGAATTTACTTTATTTATACTTTATTTATATTTTTGACTACTTTTACTTCACTACATTCCTAAAGAAAATAATGTACTTTTTACCCCATACATTTTCCCTGACACATCGTTACAATTTGAATGCTTAGCAGTACAGGAAAATGGTCCAATTCATGCACTTATCAAGAGAACGTCCCTGGTCATCCCATCTGCCTCTGATCTGGCAGACTGACTAAACACAAATTATTAATTTGTAAATGATGTCTGAGTGTGCCCCCTGGCTGTCAAAAAATAATAAAACGGAAATTGTGCCGTCTGGTTTGCTTACTACACAAGGAATTTGATGTATAACATTTACTTTTTACTTTTACTCAAGCATGACAATTGAGTACTTTTTCTACCTCTGGGTCTGTGCTATGCCAGTGCTAGGCCATATCCTTGTGAGAAGTCCTCCAAGCTAGCTGCTCAGCCTACCAACTCATCATGGCCTGTACTGTCATCTAGTGGTGATTTTGTGGCACTAACTTTCCCCCTGCATCTTGTCACTGCATTTCAATAGTATAAAGTGGGAAACGTTCATTCATCTGCACTGATATCAAAACATTGGTGTGTTCTCACCCTCCCTACTGGCTCCAGAGGGAAGACGTCATGTAAGAATATCTGATTAAAAGGATTTGTCATGGTGTAAATATAGGACATAATATCATTGGAATGTTAACACTTATACACCATAGAGATATACTATATGTTCTAATTCTATTTCTATGTTAGACAGTCTCTCTCTATAGCTCATGTGGGAGTCTCTTGCCATGTAGTCTGTTGATACTGCATCTGTGAGCAGGTAGAGGCAATCATACATGACTGTGTGTGTGTGTGTGTGTGTGTGTGTGTGTGTACAGCTAACTGCCAAAATAAAGGAAACACTTGAGTAAATGAGGGATACAAAGTCTATTGAAATAAAGGTGCTTCCACACAAGTGTGGTTCCTGAGTTATTAAGCAATTAAAACATCCTTAGGGTCATACAGTGTATATAAAAACGTCTAGTTGCCCATATATGGGGTTTAAAGGGTGTGTGTGTCTGTGTGTGTGTGTCTCAGTCACCAGATCTCAACCCAATAGAACATTTGAGTGTTGGGCCAGTAACCGGAAGGTCGCTGGTTCAAATACCCGAGCCGACAAGGTGAAAAACATGTCGATGTGTCCTTGAGCAAGGTACTTAACTATGGAAACAAACAATCACTATGCATAAACTTGTCTTTCCGGTTGGTGATGAAGAAACGCATCAGAGGCATATTGTTAAAATTAATATTTTTTAATTAGATCAACATTTTTGGTCTAATGGTTAAAGGCTGACAATGCATGTCGGGCCATCGCCTGAGTAGAGAGTGAGTGAGAGAGAGAGAGAGACATTGTAGCACCAAGACCATTTCATTCAACCAACAAAGTTTTTGTATAATGAGCATCCACCACACACTTTCCGGGGCTTGTGTACAGTAGTGTTGCATATACCGAAACTTCAGTAGTACCACAATACCATCTTTTGCACTAGTTTTAGACAGAACAAAGGGCGCAGTCACAGAAACCTGCTCCAACCTTGCTGAACCTAATAAAGGGCTACAAAAAAATATCATTTTGAACAGTTTGTCAACTACAAAGGTTTCAGTAAACCGTGCAACACAACTCTAAATGTGCCCCTGAACGTGTGTGAGCCTCCACCACACACCTTTTGGTGGCATGTGTAGGCTACAGTAGTGTTGTATGGTATACCGAAACTTAAGCAGTATTACATACCATAATTTGGCAACATTTTAAATATAAAATAAAAAAAAGGTGTACCGGTACTATTGAATGTAAGATGGTTCTGTTGTCCTGCAACAAAAAAAGTATGTTTGTCTGTTAGTTGGTCACTCCCCCTTTATTTTCCTTTCTGTAAACTACACCATCTTTTCTGTGCATAATGTTGCCAGGGGTGCGTTCAGTTTGACAGAAAGGTGTGTTGCGTTTAATTCAAAGGAAACAGTACTGTACTGAATGACCCAGACAGTGATTATTTATGTGTACGGTGTGTGCGTTTTGTAGTATGGTTTTGATGCACCAGTGGAGCGCTATTTGCTCTGAATAGACCTAGATCAGGTAGCCTAGGCCTACAGTAGAACTGGAAAGTTTTGTAGGACCTTACATTTACTGATAGATTAATGAGTTAGCCTACATCACTATCTAGCAACAATATCATGTTTAGAGTTATCAATCTAGCTAAGTGTTTTGAGTTCCCACTTCCTCAGGTGGTGAATAATATACCATAGGCCTACGCACAAAGATGTCGTCAAATGTACAGTTGAAGTCGGAAGTTTACATACACCTTAACCAGTTTCACAATTCCTGACATTTAATCCTAGTAAAAATTCCTTGTTTTAGGGCAGTTAGGATCACCACTTTATTTTAAGAATGTGAAATGTCAGAATAATAGTAGAGAGAATGATTTATTTCAACTTTTATTTCTTTCATCACATTCCCAGTGGGTCAGAAGTTTACAAACACTCAATTAGTATTTGGTGAAATTCAAATGTTGCTACATAAGACCGAATCCAGGTGGTGAGTCACATATTGCTTGTTTGTTTTTTGCTCTTTGAGATTCTTTGAAAAGTGCTATAGAAATGTTGAGGGTCAAGCCGTGACCGATGTGAAGCAGTGCCGATGCAGGAGTGGGCGGGCGATAGCTCAGAGCTGGCCTGCATTGTTGATGAATGAACCGGAGCTGTGAAGAGTCCTAGGATCTTTTCATTGGTTACCAGCATCGGTGTTGAACAGGGGTTAGCCACGTGCTGCCCGTGCTCAGCATGCAGGTAGCGTAACATAAGAGGACAAGGCAGTGTTAGTACTTGTTATGATGACTGATGTTCCATTGTTTATTCTTCATCGCTGAATGTATAAGTACTGTTAACATGTAAGTGTCCATAAAACAATATAATTTAATATATCATGCAAGATTAAAGGGATGGAACATTTTGTGCATTTCAAACTTAAGAACCCATATAAGCCATTAAACACACCTCTAACAAAGGTTAATGTAAACCCAACACCAAAGCCTTAAGTGAATTCAAACACGTGCTACTGAGAGAGGAGCGATACTCCTGATATGCATATTGGTTGCTTTCCGTAGGCCATAAAGAGTAGGAGATCGATTCCTGAGCGAACCACACGCCAAAGGGTCCTGACAGCCAAGATGAACTGAATCCCTGCTATCAAACCATGAAAAGAAAGGCTTCCCGTGCCTACCTGAAAATGCATACATGTTTATAAAACAGAAGACATCGTACAGAGAGAAGAGTAGACAATGAACGCTACAGAGCACACAGATCAGCCATGACATACCATCACATAGCATAAACAACATAGAGTACACTAACAACCCCCCAAAACCAAAACCGCAACTAAAATGGTAGCTACATGTAACCACCTGTGCTATCCTAAACCTAATGTCACTACAGATACTGCTCAGCAGTAGTTGAACATCTGCAGCAGATGAAAGTGACATGATCATCCAAAACCTAGACCTACAATATAGTCTACCTAAAGCTTATGTCTTACAGTATATTCTAGTAAGTCTTGGGAGAAGATCGATGACCTGATAACAAATAAATAGGTTACTAGAAAAGGCCTGCATATAAGTGTCTGAAATCAGCTCTCTAACAGAACATTCCCATAGAGCAATGAACGCTTGCTCGCCAATAGCTGATCGCCGTGTGGGTGTTTAGCAAGCCCGCGCATGCTAGATAAGCTAGAATCACCAGCCAATTAAATGCGACTGGAAGCTATAGCGAGCCTGATTGGTCATCGCACCACTATACAGCGTAAGCTCCCACACTAAGGTCCAAGGTGATAACTTGAAATCTGAGGGAAAAAAGGTTAGAGATATGGTTAGAGTTAGCAGTAATAAAAATACAATTAGGCTGTGAATATATGCTTAATGATGGAAAGGGGCCTCCCGAGTGGCACAGCGGTCTAAGGCACTGCATCGCAGTGCTTTAGGCGTCACTACAGACCCGGGTACGATTCCAGGCTTTGTGACCTGGAGACCCATGAGGCGGCGAGCAATTAGCCAAGCGGGTTTAGGGAGGGTTTGGGTTAGGGGAGGGTTTGGCCAGCCGGGATGTCCTTGTCCCATAGCGCTCTATCGACTCCTTGTGGTGGGCCGGGTGCATGCACGCTGACTTCGTTCGCCAGTTGTACAATGTTTCCTCCGACACATTGGTGCAGCTGCAGTGTTTCGGAGGACTCATGGCTCTTGACCTTCGCCTCTCCCGAGTCCGTACGGGAGTTCCAGCGATGGGACAAGACTGTAACTACCAATTGGATATCACAAAAATTGGGGAGGAAAAAAATTATAATATTGAAAGAACCAGTAATGTTAAACCAGCGCCCAGTTGCACAATATATCTCGCTGCTCAACTGCTGGATAGCGCATGTAGTGGACCCCAGCATTTGGGCCAGCACAATGTTGGTAGATATGAGTCATGCTCAGCTAAAATGACCTTAGAAGAGTGAGCTGCGTCAGAGTGTCAGGCTCTGGCCTTAGGGAAGCCTTTGGCTCATCTATTTAGCCATGGTCAGAGCCTGACAGATCTAGAATTTTGTGTTGGGTCCCCAATTAGAGGCAGCTGCTAAGCGTTGTCTCTGATTGGGGATCCTACTTAAGTTGTTATGTTCCACACCTGGGTGTGGTTCATTGTCTTGAATGCCAGTCGATGTAGAAGGAGTGTTTGTGCCTGTACTAGTAAGTACTTTGTCTAGTTTTGTTAGTTCTGCATTTAGTTAACTATTAAATCTATTATGTCGAACTACAAATATGCTGCGCCTTGGTCTGCCGACACACCACGTCGTGACAGAATGAACCACCATACTGAGACCAAGCAGCGCTCATCTGGAGAGCTGGAGCTAGGAGAGGAGCGAGTAGGAGAGCGTCGTCATCGGGGCTCATGACGTCGAGCAGCCCGAAGACAACCCCAAGATAAATTTTTGGGGGGCTATGGGGGTGGTCTTGCCGAGAAGAGGAAGCGCCAGTACCACTCTCCATGTGGGGTCGCGAACGAGAGGAGCACCGATGGGTGACTAATTCGAGTGAAGAGGAGCAATACCTGGCTGGAGTATACAGGAGTATTATGGAGCTATGTATGCGGAATTGGGAGGAGGTCGAAAACGAGAAGACGGAGTTGGCGTTAATGGTGCCCACAGTGTGCATCTCCAGTCCGGGTCGTTCAGTGTCAGCCACGGTCCACAGCCCGGAGCCTCCCGTGACGGTCCACAGCCCGGAGTCTTCCGCTGTGCCGGTGTCCAGTACGGGACCGGTCGTTTGCCCCGCTCCTTGGCCAGAGTCGCCTGCCACACCGGTGCCCAGTCCGGGCCCGGTCGTCTGCCCCGCTCCATGGCCGGAACTGTTTACCACACCGGTGCCCATTCCAGGACCGGTCGTCTGCCCCGCTCTATGGCCGGAGCCGTTCGCCACACCGGTGCCCATTCCATGACCAGTCATCTGCCCTGCTCCATGGCCGGAGCCGTTCGCCACACCGGTGCCCAGTCCGGGCCCGGTCGTCTGCCCCGCTCCATGGCCAGAGCTGTTTACCACACTGGTGCCCATTCCAGGACCGGTCGTCTACCCCGCTCCAGAGCCGGAGCCACCTGCCACACAATCTATTATGTCGAACTACAACTACGCCTTGTTCTGCCTACATACCACGTTGTGACACAGAATATAAAATGCCTGCATATGCACTATGTTCAAGGATGCATGATAACATGCGTACTACTATCCTAATATAGTAAACGCTTAAGATATGCCTAACCTGATGCTTAATGATCACTCCGTTCCACTGAGAATGAATATGACAAACTAATTCATACCTGTAAGAAGCATTTTTATCCTGTAAGGGCAGTCCGCTGAGACGACGATCCCACCACTATTACATACTAGCTGAGGAGAAGCCGGAGAAGTGACCACTTAGTGTAAAAGACAGCTATGGATGACAGAAAGCAAGTAATAAGATAAGATAGTACTATAAATCCCCCAGGGGAAATTGATTGCACCAGCCAATAATACATCACAACAAACACTCAATAAAACAGCAGACACCACAGACACCAACACACAGCTACTGACCACAACGACTGAGCACAACCACACGACTGACCACAACCACAAAACTACTGACCACCAGTACTGACCACAACTACTGACCAAAACCACTATTACTGATGACATCCACACAACCTCTGACCACACAACTACTGAACCACACAAATAATGAACCACACAACTATTGACAACAACTACTGTCCACATTTACACATTTCTGAAGGCACTGTATACAGTGCATTTGGAAAGTATTCGGACCCCTTGACTTTTTCCACATTTTGATGTTACAGCCTTGTTAAAAAATTGCTTAAATAAATAGTTTTACTCATCTACACACAATATCCCATAATGACAAAGTGAAAACAGGTTTTTAGAAGTTTTAGCAAATGTATTCAAAATAAAATAGAGAAATAGCTTATTTACATAAGCATTCAGACCCTTTGCTATGGGACTCGAAATTGATCATCCTTGAAATATTTCTACAACTTGATTGGAGTCCACCTGTGGTAAATTAAATTGATTGGACATGAGTTCCTCTGTGGAGAACCTTCCAGAAGGACAACCATCTCTGCAGCACTCCACCAATCAGGCTTTTATAGTCAAGTTGCCAGACGGAAGCCACTCCTCAGTAAAAGGCACATGACAGTGTGCTTGGAGTTTGCCAAAAGGCACCTTAAGACTTGCAAACCATGAGAAACAAGATTCTCTGGTCTGATGAAATCAAGATTCAACACTTTGGCCTGAATGCCAAGCGTCACATGTGGAGGAAACCTGCCACCATCCCTACGGTGAAGCATGGTGGTGGCAGCATCATGCTGTGGGGATGTTTTTCAGCGGCAGGGACTAGGAGACTAGTCAGGATCGAGGGGAAGATGAACAGAGCAAAGTACAGAGAGCTCCTTGATGAAAACCTGCTGCATAGCACTCAGGACCTCAGACCGGGGCGAAGGTTCACCTTCCAACAGGACAACGTCCCTAAGCACACAGCCAAGACAACGCAGGAGTGGCTTCGGGACAAGTCTCTGAATTTCCTTGAGTGCCCCAGCCAGAGCCCAGACTTGAACCCGATAGAACATCTCTGGAAAGACCTGAAAATAGCTGTGCAGCAACGCTCCCCATCCAACCTGACAGCGCTTGAGAGGATCTGCAGAGAGGAATGGGAGAAACCCCTCAAATGCAGGGGTGCGAATCTGCCAAAGGTGCTTCAACAAAGTACTAAGTAAAGGGTCTGAGTACTTAAGAAATGTGATATTTCACAACAAAACAGTTTTCACTTTCTCATTGTGGGGTATTGTGTGTAGATTGATGAGTAACATGTTTTATTTAATCCATTTTAGAATAAGGATGTCAGTTAAGAATAAATTCAACGATGGCCTAGGAACAGTGGGTTAACTGCTTTGTTCAGGGGCAGAACGACAGATTTTTACCTTGTCAGCTCGGGGATTCGAATCTGCAACCTTTCAGTTACGGGCCCAACACTCTAACCACTAGGCTACCTGTCAAAATGTGGAAAAATTAAAGGGGTCTGAATACTTTCCGAATGCACTGTAGCACTTTTTCCATAGTGCCCTACGCACAGAGGTCCATGCAGGCCAGACATTTTGATTGCTATACCCTATCAGAAAGAACAGATTCCAAGATTTCTAATTAACCTTTTTTAAATGAAATATACATATATGTATTTGTGTAGTGGGCAGTAATATTTGATAATATTTGTGTATGTACAGTATATACTGACTATACAAAACATTAGGAACACCTTCCTAATATTGAGTGGCACTCCCTCTTTTGCCCTCAGAACAGCCTTAATTAATCCTGAGGAAATCCAAGATGGCAGTGTGACGAGTACGGACTCCGTTCCTCCTCTAAAAAAGCTTTTCAATCAATTAAACAAAAAACAATTCTGTTATCACGCTTTTTGGGATTATCCTCTAAGACCAAAAACAGTACGACTCTACGAGCAACAGAGCCCATCAGCAAGCCTTTACCTACCAACGCTGTCAGCATGGCTACAGGCGCAGGTACGCTTGACAGTGTCTCATTAGCTAAACGTATTGATTCCGCGCTGGAAAAGTATTTGTTTCTGTCGACGGAGGAGCCCCTACAGCCATGGGAGTGGGAGTACACAGAGGAGGACGACGATGTGCTCCTGTTCCCTCACTCGTGGGGGCTCCCAGAGGAGCTCCTACAAGGTGGGGATTGGAGGAGGAGAGAGAACGACTGCGAGAGTCGGAGATCTCCAGCGCTGATTCCCAGTCCGGTGCCTCCAGCGCCGGTACGGCCCGTGCCGGCTCCGCGCACCAAACCAGCGGTGCGCATCCACAGTCAGGTACGGCCCGTGCCTGCTCCGCGCACCAGACCACCGGTGTGCCACCACAGCCCGGAGCCTCCAGCTACGGCCCACAGCCCGGAGCCTCCAGCTACGGCCCACAGCCCGGAACCCCTAGCTACGTTCCACAGCCAGGAGCCTCCAGCGACGGTCCACAGCCCGGAGTCTCCAGTGACGGCCTACAGCCCGAAGCCTCCAGCTACGGTCCACAGCCAGGAGCCTCCAGTGACAGTCTACAGCCAGGAGCCTCCAGTGACGGTCTACAGCCCGGAGCCTCCAGCTACAGCCCACAGCCCGGAGCCTCCAGCTACCCGTGACGGTTCACAGCCCGGAGCCTCCCGTGACGGTTCACAGCCCGGAGCCTCCCGTGACGGTCCATAGCCCGGAGCCTCCCGTGACGGTCCATAGCCCGGAGGCTCCCGTGACGGTCCATAGCCCGGAGCCTCCCGTGACGGTCCATAGCCCGGAGTCGGATCTCCTCAGCCTACCGGTGCCCAGTCCGGGGCCGGTATCCAGCCCAGCTATGTGGCTGGAGACGTTCTCCGCGCTGGTGCCCAGGCTGGGCACAGTGTTCACTACTGCTGGGTCTCAGTCCGGGTCTCAGCACAGCTACGTGGCTGGAACCCTCCTCTGCGTTTGTTTCTGTTTTTGGATTATTTTATATGGAAAATAAAGGAATGTCTAACTCCAGCTCTGTGCCTCGTTCCCTCACCCGAGACCGTGACATTTTCCCCAGTTAGAATTGATGCTTATCTTGACTGTTAGAGAATATATATGTGGTGGTTGGGAAGGGGGAGAAAATTTGAAAAAAGGGGAAAAAGTTTTTTGCTTTCTTTGCAAGTATAGCATTGCTTAGTAGTTTATATATTATTATTTAATTTCTCTTTCTTCTTGTTGATCCTAGTTGGTCTAACACAAGATTGTGGGCTTGTTTCATATTGATGCTGTATCATGTTTAGCCATTTATTAATGTGCTAAATAAATACTAATTAGATGCTGATATCTGTTAGAGATGATTTGTTTTAGATGACTGTTCTCTCAGATGAGCAAGTCAGATGGATATTCTGAGATGGATATTTCAACAGTCTGTGCATTTAAGGGATATCCTCCTCTGTATGGGGATATCCTCCTCTCACTATAGTCACAACCACATTAATGGAGGGTGGGAATGCCCGAGGAATTTTCTTCCTCAACCATTGCTTCTGGGGTGGGTAATGGTTTATCGTTGTTCTGTATATTTTGTTTCTTCGTGGACCCTCAGGGGTGGGATGGGAAAGGTGTGGGTTTATAAGTATTATGGTTTTGTGATTGTATGTTTATGTCTGTGTTTTTTGGGGAATGGGTCAGGACCATGCTATAGTCTAAATACTGCAAGCAAATTGATTTGCAGCCTGTCAAATCATACATATGTTACTGAAAATGAATGATTTAAAAATACTTGCATTTAATGCACATGGTCTTAATATTCCACACAAAAAGACAAGCTGTTTAGATTTATTCCGTAGGAAAAAGGTAGATATAGCTCTCATACAAGAGACACACCTATTATCAAAGGATGTGTATAGGGTTAACAATAAATATTTTGAAGTATTATCATTCTCTTCAGCCATCAAAAAAGTGAAGGGTACAATGATAATTGGGAAGCGTAATTTACAAGCTACAGTTCTGGGGTCAGGAGGGGATTCGGAAGGAAGAATAACTTATTTGAAAACTATCATACACCATCGGAAAATTGCATTTATCTCTGTTTATGCTCCTAATTATTAAGACAAAGAGTTGTGTTAACTCTTAAGATCTTACAGAATTTCAACTTGTGCTCGGAGGAGATTTTAATGCAGTGTGGGATCATGTGATGGACAGAACAGGACAAACAGAGGGTAGGAACCAGCGATTATGTTCTGAAGCACTGCACTAATGGGCGCTGGATGTAGCGTTGGTAGATATGTGGCGTGTTAAAAACCCAATGATCAAAGGTTACTCGTATTATTCTTCAAGATACAAGTCCTCTAGAACTTGTTCCTCAACATTGAAATTGAATACATACCAACTAGCCTTTCAGATCATAACATGATTTTGTGTGCAGCTAAATTAAGCCCTGAAAGGAATCGTGCAGCTCGCTGGCATTTTAACTCCAGCCTCTTAAAACATTTGATTTTTAAACATCAATTCGCAACAGAAGTAGCAGAGTGTATTAGCATTAATCAAGGATCGGTGGAAGATCCACGAATACTGTGGGAGGCAATTAAGGGCTTTGTTAGAAGCAACGTAGTGTCATTCTCTTCTAATTTAAATAAGACAAATACTGTCAAAATTTAACAATTAGAGGCAAACCTGTTATGATATAGAACCAGGGACTATGGACTAAGACCTGGAATGTTGTTCTTAGCGGGATTAGAACCCCGGTCTCCTAGATACAGAGCTGGTGTTCCTCCAGAGTGAGCTAACTCACAGTTGAGGATGTTGAGACCCAAGTGCAGAGGAGTAGCAAAAATCTCAAGGAGACGAGTAGCAGAAACTTGAATTTCAAGAATGATAAAAAAACAAAGTACAAACAAATAAACTAGAAGCAAAGCTTCCAATGGTCACAAAAAAGGAAAACAAAACAAGCACAATGGCTCACAACAAGCTCACGGGATACACAGGTACAGGTAGGCTCAAGACTGAACAAAAAACAATGACAAAAGTCAAACTTAAATAGGGCCCTACACAGGTGAGTATCATCAACAATGATTGCTAACTACAACAGAGTTCTTGCCAATGGTTTCACCCTGGCAACTGGGAGGAGGATTGCAGGCAAAAGATTTCCTGCACCCCCTAGTGACTGGGGGCCATACCGCTGGTCCTGGCAGAAGTGGTTGGAGGACGTATTGCCTGATAAAGTCTTACAAAACCTAAAAGTCCTACAACATCGACATCAATCTGATACATCATCAAGAAATATCCATGAATTGAAATGAACAAAGAAAGAAATGAACAATCTATGAAGACAACGTGCAGAATTCATCATGCACAAAGCACGACAAAATGATTATTTTAATAGTACACAACCTAGTCGTCTGCTGGCCATGAAACTACGTACCAATGAGGGTTTTGCTAACATTTCTGCAGTAAAATCTACACAGGGGATAGTCCATACAGACCCAAAGCAAATTAACAGTGCGTTTCGCTCCTTTTTTTCAGACTTATATTCATCGAAGACTGTGCATGATGATGAGAAATCTAGCAAGTTCTTTAATATTCTTAATCTCAGACAATTCTCTCATTCTGTTGCCTCACAATTAGATTCTCCGATCACCCTGACCGAGCTCAAGGAGGCTGTGCAAACTATGAATATAGGAAAATGCCCTGAATCCCGCCTGAACTACTGATTACTTTTTGGGAGCATTTAGGGAAGCCATAACTAGATATGATTCAGTATTCAGTGTCCAAAGGATCTTTTTCACGAGATACAAATACAGCAATTATATCGCTGTTACTTAAAAAAAATAAAGACCCTTTGGAATGTGCGCATTATCGTCCAATATCTTTGTTAAATTCTGATGTTAAATTATATGCCAAAGTATTAGCTAGAAGATTGGAACCTTATATGACACAATTAGTTCATCATGATCAAACAGGTTTTATAAAAACTTGCCTGGCTTCTGACAACATTCGCCGTCTTCTACACATTATTGATGCAGCTGCAGATTTGACATTACCTACAGCTATTCTCTCATTAGATGCTGAGAAGGCTTTTGACCGTCTTGAATGGCAGTACCTTTGGACAGTGCTAAAACATATGGGCTTTGGAGACAGTTTTATTAATATGATCAAAGTATTATACTCCAACCCATCTGCTATGGTCCTTACTGGGAAACAATGTTCAACACAATTCCCAATTAGCAGAGGGACAAGGCAGGGCTGCCCTCTTAGCAGTATCCTTTTTGCTCTATCGCTGGACCACTTGCTCAGACAGTTCGTCGGTCCACACATGCTCCTATCACTGCTTATAACTCTGACCACCATATTTCCCTTTATGCAGATGATATTTTACTATACGTTGGCGATGTTCCTCATGCTCTACCCATAGTTCCAAATATTTTTAAAGAATTCAGTTTAATTTCAGGCTATAAAATCAATTGGGCAAAATCTGCATTACTACCACTGAATGAGAGCATGAAAAACACTTCCCTCTCCCCTGATATTCCAGTAGTTAGTCATTTTAAATATTTAGGAATTGACATATATCCATCTATACAGAACACCATCACCATCAATTTCAACTCTGTTTACAGACAAATAGAGTCAGACCTACAAAGATGGTCAAAACAATGAATTTGTAATTCTATTCAGACTTCTGTTTCTATTATCAAAATGAACATACTTCCACAAATTAACTTTTTCAGTTCTATGATTCCTCTTTCACCTACACTGGGATATTGGAAGAAACTACAGGCATTGATCACAAAATTTATATGGAAGGGCAAGCGAGCTCTAATAAAAATGTATATTTTACAGAGACAAAAGATAGATGGGGGCCAAAATCTCCCAAACTTTAAATTATATTTCTGGGCCTTCATGATGAGGCCATTACGAATTTGGTTAAACCCTAATATCCCAGTGGCCTGGTGGTCCATAGAGGAGAACTTAGTAAAGCCGTATAGGCTCCAAGACTTTATATATTCCAATATCTCAATTAATAAGGCAAAATCTTCTTTTGCCCCTATTATTTCACAGTTACTAATGACTTGGCGTTTAATGGAAATCATTGCAAATTTACAATTAAACATCACCTCCATATGCCACTTTTTAATAATCATGGCCTCCTCTTGGGTGACAGACCAATATAATTTCCTGCATGGAGAGAGAGAGGGATCAATGTTCTCTATGATATTGTGGACGACTCCACCCTACTCACTTTTCAAGACTTAAAGAATCGATGCAATCTACCTGGTTCTTCTTTTTATTTTTATCTGCAACTTCGTTCTGCACTACCTGCATATGGAGTGCCCTGGGGTTAAGAGTTAGAATGTCATCCAATACATAAGATTACGACATCGAGGACAAGTAAAGGCATGGTCTCAAATGTATATATATATATATATATTTACTTAAATCAACAATTCAACGACTACCAATTCATTCAAATTAGAATATAGCCATACCAACAGTAGACATTAATTGGAATACTGTCTGGTCCAACGTTACATTATCATCAAGAAAGCCGAATCACCAAATTACACACTATAATTTTGCACACATGACTTACTTAACTCCTAAAAAATTATTTCAGATGAATTTAAACACAACCCCTAGCTGTATGCTCTGCACCCAGGGTATTCCTGGAACATTTATTCATATGGTTTGGGAGCCCAGAGGTTTTGTCCTTTTGGTGCTTTGTGACATCTTCATTGACTAGTATTTTGACTAAATCTATCCCAAATCTGCCTAATGTAGTCTTGCTTAATGATGATTCCTCATTGAATTTAACGTGTAAAGAAAGAAGGATCTGGCTTGCTGGTCTAACAGCAGCCAAGAGAATGATTGCCTTACGTTGGCAACCCCCTCACACTTTGCCCCAACAGCAATGGATCTCTTCCTTCATAGACATAGCTCAACTGGAGCAATCAATCTCTCGACTGCATATTAATATGTGAAATACAGTTTTTGATAGGCTGAAATCGTTATATATATAAATGTATTTAGATATGCTGGTCCGGTGGGTGGGAAAGGAAAAGGGTTAAAAGTGTAAATGTATGTGTAAATGTATATGTGGAAACGTATATGTTTCTGTCCTATGCGGTGTGGCATTGTTTTGTGTTGATTTGTATTATCTAAAAAACATTTAAATAAAAAATGTCGTCGGGCATGGACTCTACAAGGTGTCGAATGTGTGCCACAGGGATGTTGGCCCATGTTGACTCCAATGCTTCCCACAGTTGTGTCAAGTTGGCTGGATGTCCTTTGGGTGAGCGTGAAAAACCCAGCAGCATTGTAGTTCTTGACACAAACCAGTGTGCCTGGCACCTACTACCATACCCCATTCAAAGGCACTTAAATCTTTTTTCTTCTGAATGGCACACATACACAATCCATTGTCTCAGGCTTAAAAATCATTCTTTAACCTGTCTCCTCTCCTTCATCTACACTGATTGAAGTGGATTTAACGAGTGACTTCAATAACACAATAGCTTACACCTGGATTCAACTGGTTATTCCTATGTTCTTAATGTTTTGTATACTCATTGTAGATTATATTATAAATACCTCACATACAACTCGTAATGACTAAGTAATTAGCCTATTCAAATATTTCTGTATCCATAAAGATGATTTAGCTATATGCAAGAACACTATAGTTGAGTTACAGTAATAGGCAATAAAGAAATGTCTGAGAATGGAATTCTAAATACATGTGTATTTAATTGCTTTGTGAAATGAATGGATTTATATACAAGGCATAAAGCTTAAGTTTCAAAGCATTACAAAGCATTATTCTAAGCATAATCAGACAGAGAAAGGACCCATGGCCCATAGCTCATGGGAAAGGGAGAGAAAGAGTGTAGGTACATTATGTTGTGACGTGACTACCAATAATGTGGTGACTGCCATTTATCAAATAATTACCTACTACATTTAATTATTACTTGATTAAATTAATCATGTAAAAATTAACTCATTAGGAATCTTGGTGCACCACGGAAAAAGTTTGTTTAATGAGTTACCATTTCTCTAATTATCTCAAGCATATTTTCATATCTGTTGATAGAAGTCCCTTATTAACGTCTATTACCTCACTGATCATTCCGTATAACACAATTTGTTTTACTTATTTATTTACTAACTGTCTAAATAAAAATACAGGAAACACACACAGTATGGGTTGTAGAATATGGTTCTAATACAATGAAACGGTCCCTAGTGGACTAACACTACGACTGGCTGTTCACCAGAAGATAGCATAATGGAGAGAGAAAAAAAGAGAGAGAGACACACAATATTCATACATTCGAAAGCTACGTTTACAGTACTCAAAATCCTTAGCAACCTAACCATTGCTCCAGCGGGGAGAAAGGCAACAAGTGTCATGGGAGAGGAGAGGGGTCTGGATATCTGTCCGGTCATTTACGACCAGGCCGTTAAGGTGTCAAAACCCCCACATCAATCCCCCTCCCCTCACTTTCCTTGGCTGCAAGAGCTTGATCCATCCTGATCTGTGGATACTCAAGGAGAGTCATGACAACTATATATACAAAAGTATGTGAACACTCTTTCAAATTAGTGGATTCTATTTCAGCCACACCTGTTGCTGACTGTCACGTTCGGGTGTGTAGAGAGACCAAGGCGCAGCGTAACGATAGTTCGACATGTTTATTGAACTAACAGACAAACTATACAAAATAACAAATACAATATATAATGAAAGGGAACACACGTAGCACGAACACGAGACAACATAACACAATGAACCACGCCAACGGAGTGGAACACAGACATATAAGTAAGATCCCTAATTAGAGGTAATGCATAGCAGCTGCCTCTAATTAGGGATCCCACACACACAACACCACACAGACGTAGAAATAATAGATCTGCCAGACTCTGACCATAGAAATATAGAGAAGCAAAGCTTCTCTATGGCCAGAGCCTGACACTGACAGGTGTATAAAATCGAGCACACAGCCATGCAATGTCCATAGACAAACATTGGCAGTAGAATGACCTTACTGAAGAGCTAAGTGACTTTCAACGTGGCACCATCATAGGATGCCACCTTTCCAACAAGTCAGTTCTACAAATGTCTGCCCTGCTAGAGCTGCCCGGTCAAATGTAAGTGCTGTTATTGAAGTGGAAACGTCTAGGAGCAACAACAGCCTACCAAGGAAGTGGTAGGCCACACAAGCTCATAGAACGGGACCGGCAAGTGCTGAAGCACGTAGCTCGTAAAAATCATCTGTCCTCAGTTGCAACACTCACTATCGAGTTCCAAACTGCCTCTGGAAGCAACGTCAGCACAATAACTGTACGTCGGGGGCTTCTTGAAATGAATTTCCATTGCCGAGCAGCCGCACACAAGCCTAAGAGCACCATGCGCAATGCCAAGCGTCAGCTGGAGTGGTGTAAAGCTCGCCGCCATTGGACTCTGGAGCAGTGGAAACGTGTTCTCTGGATTGATGAACCATACTTCACCATCTGGAAGTCCGACAAACAAATCTGGGTTTGGCAGATGCCAGGAGTACGCTACCTGCCAGAATGCATAGTGCCAACTGTAAAGTTTGGTGGAGGAGGAATAATGGTCAGGGGCTGTTTTTCATGGTTCAGGCCCCTTAGTTTCAGTGAAGGGAAATCTTAACACTACAGCATACAATGACATTCTAGACGATTCTGTGCTTCCAATTTTGTGGCAACAGTTTGGGGAAGGCCCTTTCCTGTAACAGCATGACTTTGCCCCAGTGCTCAAAGCGAACTCCATACACAAATGGTTTGTCGAGATCAGTGTGGAAGAACTTGACTGGCATGCACAGTGTCCTGAACTCAACCCCATCGAACACCTTTGGAATGCAGACACAGGAGGCAGATAGTTTGAGCGCCGATATTTAAGGCACAAGGGGTAGGCAAAAGGCAGGTCAGGGACAGGCAAGAGTTCATAAACCAGGTCCGAGTCCAGACAGTACAAGGTAAGAACTATTTCATCACGCAGAATGTTTATATAAAAAAAAATATATATATACTTTGCAGTATCTACAAGCTAAATGTGTTTATCCAACTTTCTTGCTGTTTTTCTGTCTGACTTTGAATGGTAATTTTTTTGTCTTAGGGGTATAGGTCAAATCAGTGGTCATGGTTGATATGAATAACATTTTAACATTTCTACATAATAAGATACTACATCAGTGCATTATCATGTATCTACCTACAACAGCAAATATACTTTAAAGCCATTTTTCTCAGTTTCACTGTTTGCATAGTTACTGCTCTTTGTCTTTGCATGGCAGAGTGGGTAACTGCAGTAAAAACATGGTGGAACAAAGCCATAGTGCAGTAACATCAGTTACTGCTTTTTGCCTTGGATTTTACTTGGATTTAGTAGTTACTGCAAATTTCACACTCCATTTCTCTGAAACTGAATGATTGAACTAGTACACTTTGTCACAAGATAAAACAAATACTACGAAGCCTGATTTAAGTATTACAGTTTTTCTCCATTGGTTTGGCTCATTCTCAAAACTCTAAGATCATTTGGCAAAACAGTCTTACAGTTCAGCACACTATAGCTCACTTGCAAAAGCTCATATCTCTCCCAAAACTGTTCACTCATGCTTCAAAACTAAATTCCTTTCCCATATAAAGATTCAGTGCCACGAAAATGGCAAAGATCCTTCTCAATTGCTTTGGCTCATTTCTTGAAACAGACCCGACGTTCTCAACACTCTTGGTGCTTTTGCCAAAATAACGTGGATGGTTCGGCACAACACCATGGTTCACCTGCAAAAGCTCATACCTCTCCCAAAACAGTTCACTCAAGTGTCAAAACTAAATTTCCTTCTCACTCTATCAGAGTACCTCTCAAATGGTACCCTGTAAATTTGCTTCATTGTCATCTGATGCTTCTTCAATATCACCATAGGTCTCACCAGAAAACATCTGCAACGGTACCACAGTTTCCTTATTTTCTAGTGCTTTAATGTGTTCTAACTCCCAACTGATGACATCCTCTAGAGTTTAAGGCTTAGAACTACGCAACTGCATTCGCATGTCACCCCTGCCAATCTTGGCAATATACTGGTTCTTAGCCAGGTTGGGATATCAAAAGTAGGATATGCCATACCCACCAGCCAGCGAACAGTATTACTAAAATCCTTGGCGTTTTTGTTAGTGTTACATTCCCTGTCATAATACTTGGTACTGTTCCAGTCCTCCTGGCTAGATGGGCACATGTGTAGCTCAATATCAGTCTTGAGAGTAGCATAGCTAATACGGGCCTCAGGGGCGAGTCCCCATAAACCTCCCGGGCCTTCCCAACTAGCAAGGGTGACATCATCTTAAGCCTCCTAGCATTATCCCTACCATTCACCTCACTGGCTAGTTCAAATTGCTCTGCCCAATCTGTCCATTCTCTGCCTACACCAGAGAAATTCTCGGGCATGTACACAGGTCGTGCCATACCGGCCCCACCTACAGGCGGAGGTTGACCCATCTCTAGAATGTTCTCTGGCTGCAGCATTGTGCACAAAGCACCAACTTCAATAAACACTTGGAGGTAAGGAAGACAGCAGTGGTGTATCCTACGGGAAATATTATTGTTGACATCTACAGTACATATCAATTATGTGAATCACACTGCTGCTCTCTCAATTATTTGTGCCTTACGGATTGTGGTTGTTGTAGATTACTGTTCACAAATGTATAGGTAAATCTTACCCCCAAAACGGTTGAATTGAAGAAGTGTGGGCTAAGTTAACTATCAATCCATGTTTATGCGACCTGTGGATTGCCCCTCCCTCTGATTAGAGAGACACAGCTGCATGTGAGCTCTCGCATTTTCCAACATGTATTTTACAAAAAGATAGTTTGGGAGTTAGATAAACGTAGATTTTTCGTCAGAGACATATACAGGATGCTACCCTCCACAACATAACCTTCACTCCAGATCAAACTTCAAACCTACAACCTAATATTGGACAATATTTACCTGGAAAGAATATTTCTATCAAGGATGTCCTTTCTCCAAGCTATACAGAGGGTGCTCTGGCAAACAAAGACCTGAGAACCTGGAACTGAGACAGACCTGATACAACTTCAATTTGCACTAAGGTGTGAAGTGTGAAGAAAGGTGCCAAAGCCTTTGAAGCTGTTCAGAGACCACCCACTGCCATTTTCTACAATAAATAATCTCCAGAAATAAAAGCTTCTCCCAAGTGGATGTGACACCTTCTTGAGGAGAATTTAAAGGTTCAGCCCCTGGTTCGACCGTGATCTTGCAGAGTTACTTCACCTCAAGAATTGCATTTGGCGAAAGGCTCGGCACACACATACTCAGTCTGACTGGCTCTCGTTCAGACAAATAAGAAATAAGTGCACTCAGGCTATCCGGAAGGCCAAAGTTAGTTACTTTAAGGAGAAGTTCTCTCTGTGGGTCTAACCCCAAGATGTTCTGGAAAACAGTTAAAGACCTGGAGAATAAACCCTCCTCCTCACAGCTGCCCATGTCCCTTAATGTTGATGATGTTGTTGTTACTGACAAGAAGCACATGGCTGAGCTCTTTAATCACCACTTCATTATGCCTCCTTGCCTGTCCAACATTTCCTCATCTCCCACCCCTTCTGCGACTAGTCCCAACGCTCCTCCCTTTTTATCCCCTGCTCTGCTACAAAGGTTCTCCCTGCAGGTGGTCACTGAGTCCGAGGTGCTAGAGGAGCTCCTTAAACTTAAAGAAGGTTAAGGTTGCTGCCCCTATCATCGCCAAGCCTGTCTCTGACCTTTCTAACCAGTCTCTCCTCTCTGGGGAGGATCTCATTACTTGGAAGACAGCCACGGTTCGTCCTTTATTTAAAGGGGGAGATCAAGGTGATCCTAACTGTTATAGGCCTATTTCTATTTTGCCCTGTTTATCAAAAGTGTTGGAAGAACTTGTCAATAATCAACTGACTGGCTTTCTTGATGTCTATAGTATTCTCTCTAGTATGCAATCTGGTTTCCACTCAGGTCATGTATGTGTCACAGCAACCTTAAAGGTCCTCAATGATGTCACCATTGCCCTTGATTCTAAGCAATGTTGTGATGTTCTCACTCCCTCCTATCTGAGATATCTACTGCAGCCCTCATCCTCCACATACGACACTCGTTCTGCCAGTCAAATTCTGTTAAAGCTCCCCAAAGCACACACATCCCTGGGTCGCTCATCTTTTCAATTCGCTGCAGCTAGTGACTGGAACGAGCTGCAACAAACACTCAAACTGGACAGTTTTATCTCAATCTCTTAATTCAAAGACTCAATCATGGACACTCTTACTGACAGTTGTGGCTGCTTTGCGTGATGTATTGTTGTCTCTACCTTCTTTCTCTTTGTGCTGTTGTCTGTCCCCAATAATGTTTGTACCCTGTTTTGTGCTGCTACCTGTAATGATATACGGGAGACGATGATCTGGATTCACGCGCAGAGTGCTGTTCTTTAATTATCATCAGCAAAGGTGCAATAGGAATCAGGCAGAGATCGTAGTCGGAAGGCAGTCAGAGTTCATACACGGAAGAGGCAGTGATCGGGGCAGAAGCACAGGAGGGTAATTCCGGGAATCAAAAAGGTTCAGGAGACGAAGGTCATGCACGAGGAGACTACGAGAGAAGAACAATATAATGAAAATAACAGGCTTAGTATGTCACGACAGCAAACAATACCTCACAGGGAAACAGGGACTGAGGACTGAACTAAGTAGGTAGTTGATGAGAAGCAGGTGTGCTAGGGGCAGGTGGAACTAGTAAAGGAAAAAACAAAAACCAGAACTGGGAATGGAATGAAAAAATAAAAGCACTCAGAAAGGATGCAGACAGCAAAACCTCACACTACCATGTTGTGTTACTGCCATGTTGTGTTGCTACCGTGTTGTTGTCATGTTGTGTTGCTACCATGCTGTGTTGTCATGTGTTGCTGCCATGCTATGTTGTTGTCTTAGGTCTCTCTTTATGTAGTGTTGTCTCTCTTGTCGTGATATGTGTTTTGTCCTATATTTTCATTTAATTTATTTATATTTTCAATCCCAGCCCCCATTCCTGCAGGAGACCTTTTGCCTTTTTGTAGGCCCTCAATGTAAATAAGAATTTGTTCTTAACTGACTTGCCTAGTTAAATAAAGGTTAAATAAATAAAATAAAGTGCGGATCCCAGCCTGTAGAATAAAAGTTTGAGGGGGAGTTCTTCCCTTCTAAACTCCTCCATGGTTTTGTGATCCACACATACTGTCAAAAACAAGCAGGGCTTTTATTGCTCATTCTAATTCACGCTGATAAAAAAAACAACAGACATTTGCTTTACCGATCACGGCCGGTTGTGATAGAGCCCGGGACGAACCAGGGTCTGTAGTGACGCCTCTAGCACTAAGATGCAGTGCCAGAGAGAGGGTTAAGGAGAGAAGGTTTTTAACACCAGACTTTGGTTTTTAATGTAACTTTAAAAAACGTATCTTGAAATAGATGTCATTGGTAATATTTATTTTTTCTTCTTCTAATGATTCTTAAGGGGTAACTGTACTGTCATTCGATTACGTTACTGAGTTTTGGTAATTCAAATGTAACGTTACTGATTCTGGACAGGTAACTACTATCTGTAATGGAATACATTGAGAAAGTAACCTGCCCAACCCACAGGAGGTTGATGGCACCCTAATTGGTAATGGCTGGAGTGGAATGAGTGAAATGGTATCAAATACATAATTTGCTCCATTCCAGCCATTATTATGAGCCATCCTCCCCTCAGCAGCTTCTACTGACTGAAACCTGCACTCACATGTCTTCAGTATAAGTGAAAATATGCTATGCTACATATAGCGGTACTCTTCAGGCCTACAGTAAGTGCTCAATACTCGGTACGTACGTAAATGCACACACGTTTCTTCGGGCACTGCCCAAGCAGCAATACTCTCAGCTATAACTGCATGCAATACCGAAACAGCTGCGTTTCGCTCCCCGCCACTCCACACAGAGTCCTCGATGCAATAGTTCCCCAACCCAAGAGAAAGATGTTTCCTACCCGGTCCCCATTATAGAGTCCTTTCTCACTTCCCCCCAGTTACCTGCAAACAGGTGAATTAATCAGTGCTTGGCCATATGGTCTATAAACTCTGTTTATCACGGTACTATATTCCCATGTCAAGTCTCATCTGTATCCCCCCTCTCTCCCCCATATTTGTGGGTGTGTACGTGGGTGGGAAGTGCAGGACAGGACAAACACAGTTACACAACTACATGCCAGTCAGTCTTGTTATTCTCTCTTTCTTTTGCTCTTTCTCTTTATTCATCTCATACAATGTTTACCATCACAACCACAGTCACAGGAAATAGTAAAGATGATGATGATGAAAGTGAAGCTGATGATAATGATGACGTCGTGGACGAAGAGGAGCAGTTCTGCGGCCAGCCTCTGGGAGGAGTCGAGGATTCATTACTCTTTCTCTCAGCTCTGTCATTCCCTCTATCTGTCTTTCTTTCTTTCAATTCGTTCTTCCTTTGTTTTTCATGATGGTTTAAAAAAATAAGTGCCGTGAACATGTGACGTCTCCGGTAAGCACCTGATGCCCGACCCGCGATCCTGCCTGGACTAGCTGGAACAGCGGAACCGGATGGGCGAGGGAGAGGAGGCGGAGTAGGAGGAGTAGGAAGTAGAAGAAGAGGATGAGGAAGGAGAGGAGTAGGGACGAAGAAAGTGTTTCCTGCTCAGTGCTGAATCCTCCTGATGGACTGGATCTGAGGGGTCTGGGCGTGGGAGCCAAAGTCACGGTAACACTTGTACTCTCCTCCGTGGCAGTCGCACTCCATGATGTAC
Source organism: Thymallus thymallus (assembly GCA_023634145.1). Taxonomy (NCBI): domain Eukaryota; kingdom Metazoa; phylum Chordata; class Actinopteri; order Salmoniformes; family Salmonidae; genus Thymallus; species Thymallus thymallus. Next base: position 19,004,267 of record CM042391.1, read on the forward strand.
TGGTGGCCACGGTAGCCGGGGAACTGGTAGCACACGAATCTACAGGCAGAAAAGAGAGCAGGCCAATCAGATACATTGTTACTGTGAGGTGAGTCAGAGTGGGCCATAGGATGAGGATGAGGATCAACTTGGCAATAGGACAGAGTAGTGCAGGAAATATAAGTGCAAAAATCTGTACAGTGTAGTGTAGTATTGGAGTGGCAGCTTCAGGTTTGCAATTATAGAATAGAGATTGTCCAGCTGCAGTAGTGTTGTAGTAGTAGTGGTGTAGTAGTAGTAGTAAAAGGGGGATGCTAGTCAGTTGTACAATTGAATGCATTCAACTGAAATGTGTCTTCCACATTTAACCCAACCCCTTTGAATCAGAAAGGTGCGGGGGGCTGCCTTAATCGATGTCTACGTCTTCAGCGCCCAGGGATTTTTTTACCTTGCAGCAGTAGTAGTAGTAGTAGTAGTAGTAGTAGTTATTATTAGTAATAGAGATGGTTGTATGTCGGTAGTGTACTATATTAGTAGAACAAGTAGTAGTAGAGCAGTAGTATTTCAGTTGTAGTTAAAGCTGAGTGAGTAAATGGTTCAGCGGCAATTGTGTACTTGTAGTAGTAGTAGAAATAGCAGTGGTAGTATATTTATTATGAAGTGACAGTGTCCCTGTCATGGCATTAGTACTTACGCTCCGCTCTGGATGTGCATGGATCCAACCTCGTTGTTGAACCAGCCCATGGCTTGCAGGGAGGGGTAGTCATCACACATCTCAAACTGGCGACCAATCATGTTCTCCTTCTCATAGATGGTCATACGGGACTCCTTGTGGTTCTAAGAAAGAGAGAGAGATGGAGGGAGAGAGAGAGACATTTTAAACAGCAGTTTACATTATTATAGTACTTCATGTATTGTTATTGATAATTTAATGTATCATAAGGTTATACAATATTATTCAATGTAAATAGAATCTGGTAACCTTGGCATGATAATGTCATAGGATGTTATGTTGTCTTGAGTTGTTATAGTAAAGGTAATGCAGTGTGATTTTATGTATTCTGCATAATGTTGATAATGTTGCCTTAATAATGTGGAGTGGGATGGGATCGTATTGTGTGTTGTAATATTCCCTATATGGGGTACTACTTTTGACCAGAGCCCTAACGGCCCTCGTCAAAAGTAGTGTACTATATAGGGAATAGGGTGCCATTTGGGATGCATTCAAGGACTCACAGCGGAGCAGATGGGTCTGAAGGAGATCATCCTCTCGATGCGGTAGGAGTTACTGCCGCTGTAGGCCTCGAAACGGGGGTAGTCTCCCTTCTCCAGGACAAACTGCTGGCCACAGAAACTGGAGTGCTCATAACCCACCCAGCTGATGGAGGGAGAGGGAGGGAGAGAAAGGGAGATAGTGATGGAGAGAGATGTGATGAAAGAGAGAATAAAGGGAGGCAAGGAGATGGAAAGAGAGAAATTACAGAAGAGATGACTAAGGAAAGAGAGAGAGATTAGTCAATGCCCACTGTAATAATAGCTGACATTGGCTTAAGTTAGCCTGCTGGAAAACCTCCTCTAAGACTTCCATGTTTTGGGAATACTTACGCTCCACACTCGACCTTCAGGGAACGGATGTTCTCCATGCCACACTCCATGATGTTCTGACAGCAGGCGGTGAACTCCATACGCTTTCCCTGGAAGTACTCCTGGTCGTACACAGTGATCTTCCATGGGCCCATGGGCATGGGGTTCACAGGGTTCATGGGGTTGGTCAGGGCCATTATGTCCTTTCTGTCTCAGTGCTGACATGGAGAGAGAGAGAGAGAGAGAGAGAGAGAGAGAGAGAGAGAGAGAGAGAGAGAGAGAGAGAGAGAGAGAGATGGGAGACTGAGGGAGATATTAACTGAATATATAAATAATTCAGTTTATTCTTGACATTTTTTATGTCTACACCAAGACATTTCACCCTGCCTTGAAGCTCACAGTGAATGGCCCATAGCCTCTGGTCCCCTGACCTGTAGCTACAGAACAACACAGTTCAATGAACCGTGAGGTAAAGCCTCAGACAGACGTGTGCAGGACGCCTGACCAGCTCTATTCACCAGGCTCTCCCAGTTAATATGCTACTCTACCAAAGCTCTTTTAAACAAACAGAGGGATCTAGACATGATGACCAGTCATACCTCTCCACTGAAGCTCCCGGTCAGCAAAGCCTCAATGGTTCACATACCATTCCACCTAAACTGAAGCCTTTCAAATAATAGTATTCTAATCCTCCAAACAAGATAAAACAAAACAAAAAATGATCCTACTACTAACAAGTGTTCAGTGATCAGTCACCACCCACCACTGGTTCTAGACACATCAACGTTACTGTATAGTCCCCTGTTCTAATAGTCCTGCAAAGCTCTATCACACAGACAAATAGAAGTCTATGGGCCGGTTTCCGGGACCCAGATCAAGCCTTAAGCCTAAACAAAATAAAACTGAATCTCCAATGAAATAACTTTATAGTTTATTTGATAAACATAAAGCTATGTGCCATGGCCCATCAAATCAGACCTATCCAAACATAGGAGTAAATTAAATCTATTAGATAAACATGAAGCTATCTGCCAGCAGACCTACCTAAAACGTAAGCTGTGTGTTTCGCAGGGTGCCACTGAGCGGTCTGCCAGGGAGGTGTGTGTGTGGGTATATATACACACCTTCGGGGCTAGGGGTTCGGCCACACCCACTTCACTGTCAGCACTTTGCTTTGGGATCCATTGTTACTGGATCTGAGCCGGCCTGAGATGGCACACACACACAAACACACACACATACACACACACACAGACACACACACACACACACACACACACACACACACACACACACACACACACACACACACACACACACACACACACACACACACACACACACACACACACACACACACACACACACACACACACACACACACACACACACATACACACACACACACACACACACACACAAACACACATTTGCTCACAGAGAGAAAACCTACTGTTCACACAGGAGCACAGACATACAGAGACACACAGACACACCAACATAGACACATAAACTGAATCCACAATCTGTACATAAGGAAAAACAAACGCACCTACTGTATACAATATAATTAAGCAATAATACCCAAAAGGGGGTGTTGTACGTACATTGGCCTTTATAAACTGGGTGGTTGGAGCCCTGAATGCTGATTGGCTGAAACCAGTGGTATATCAGACCGTATACCGTGGGTATGACCAAACTTTTTATTTTTATTAAAGCAATAAGGCACCTCAGGGGTTTGTGATATATGTCCAATATACCACACCCCCTTGGAACTTATTGCTTACAGTTTTTTTGGATTGCTTAAACACGATTTTCAAAACAGGGCCCGTGTTTTCAAAACACTACACACAATTAGCACAACCACACACCCAGTTAGCAAAACACTACAGATCCTTTGCATAATTAAACACTCTTGTAAAAACTATACACTTCTGTTTAAAAACCACACTTTGTTACCATATGAAACACACAGGTTTCACATTACTATACTCTGTTTGCATGAGTTACACTCTGCTGTGATAAATCTAAAACACTTTTAGCACTTCTACTTTCCTATGATTAGAGTAGGCTACCATCAACAAAGTACAAATATAATGTAAATCCACCAAACACTACACAAGACCAATGTTGCAGACTGAAGAAACTCATTTATTTCTCAACACGCCCAAAATATTGACATGGACATTCATAATACAGTACAATACGTAAAGTGACATTTTGTTACAGTAAGTTTTCTGTAAAAAAAACCCTAGACATTGTCTCTTCGCCTAGCTGGATCTGGCCAGAGAATTTCATCAACATCGCAGGCAATGTTGTCATTAGCAAGACACCTTGGAAAGAAACGTCTTGAATGACGAATCCATCCTTGCATTGCTGCTACCTCCATCTGGTCACAGGCCTCCTCCATGGCTTGGATGAGGGGTACCTCAGCCTGGAGACGGAGATCATATACCTTCCACCGCCATGCCGAGAAAAACTCTTCTATAGGGTTGAGGAATGGAGAGTATGGCGGAAGATATAGGACAGTGAAATGTGGATGTTGCTGAAACCAGTTCTGAACCAGAGCAGAGCGGTGGAAAGACACATTGTCCCAGACAACAATGTATTGCATGTGATCGATTTGATTTGCTGCTGTTATGTTGTGCAATTGGTCCAGGAATGTAAGTATGAGTGCTGTGTTGTAAGGGCCCATATGGGCATGGCGGTGGAGAACCCCATTTTGTGTAATGGCTGCACAGAGTGTTATATTACCCCCACGTTGCCCTGGGACATTGACTATAGCCCTGTGTCCAATGATGTTTCTTCCCCTCCTTCGTGTTCTCGTCAGGTTGAACCCAGCCTCATCTACGTAAATGAACTCATGCTGGATCTCCTCTCCATCCATTCGTAAAACTCCCTGAAGAACAGTGTCAGGCAAAATTGTTTAGTTCAGTGTAGTTCTAGTATACATATTACAGTACAGTAAAAGATTATGAGACAGTATGCAAGATCACACTGCTAAAGTGAATACATACCTCTGCATAATCATGCCGCAGTCGTTTCACCCTTTCGGAATTGCGCTCAAAAGGCACTCGATAAATTTGCTTCATTTGAATATGTTTTTTTTTTAGGATGCGTGCCAGTGTTGATGTTGAGACCTGATGGATATCGTTGAAACTGGCGTGGTTATTGACAATGTTAGCTTGGAGCTGATTGAGTGTTATAGCATTGTTGGCCAAAACCATGTTTACTATCTCCCTCTCTTGCTGTTCTGTGAACATAGGAGGCCTTCCCCCTTGTCGTTCCTGACCCTCAATCCTATGTAGAAAAAGAAACAGTATACAATAGTACAGTAATTTCACAGGAAAAGGTAACAGAAGTGCTGATAGTGCATAGAATACAGTAATGTAAGCAGTTACTGAAACCGTGCAGATGTTTTTGATATGATGATATTTCTACAATACCTATTTTCCAGTCGAAATGTTCTTATCACACTTGCCACTGTGTATCGGCTTAGATTTGGCTGTACTCGCAGTCCAGCCTCCCTCAGTGTCAGGCCGTGGTTGACAACGTGGTCAACCAGTGTTGCGCGGATCTCATTTGTCAGATTCGGTCCTCTTTGAGCACCTTCTTGTCTTCCTCTTCCTCTTCCTCTTCCTCTTCCTCTACCTCTACCTCTACCTTCAGCATGGCCTCCATCTCTTCCTCTTCCTCTGTTGATTCCTCCTCCTCCTCCTCCTCCTCCTCCTCCTCCTCCTCCTCCTCCTCCTCCTCTACCTCTACCTCTACCTCTACCTTCAGCATGGCCTCCATCTCTTCCTCTTCCTCTGTTGATTCCTCCTCCTCCTCCTCCTCCTCCTCGTCTACCTCCTCGTCCTCCTCCTTGTCTTACTCTTTCTCTGACTCTTTCCATTGTGCTTGAAGACCGATGAACTCACCTGCTGCTTTTTATAGTGCTTATACACCTGATTGGTGTGTCTACAATTAAGCAAACAAGTGTTTGCACACCTGATGACTGTGTTGAACCAATTGGTTGGACGGTGTGGTAATTTGACAGTCAGTGCTTTGGTATTGCAAGGAAGTGACTTCATGATAGATTTTTGTGTGTAATGTATGTTAAGTGTGTTTAGTGTTTTGCAAATCACTGTGTGTATAGTTTTGCAACAAGTGTGAGGTTGACAATGTGCTTATAGTTGTGCAAATGTGGGCTGATGTTTTGCTTCTTGAGTGTAAGGTTTTGCTAATAGTGTAATACTTTTAATTTTAGTGTGTAAGCAATCCAAAAAAACTGTAAATATACCACGGCTAAGTGCTGTACTTAGGCACGTCGCTTCGATTTACGTTGTGCCTGGAAACAGCCCTTAGCTGTATTTACCTTATTGCTATTTTAAACCGGTTACCAACATAATTAGAACAATAAACAAGTAATTTTGCATTAGACCCATCGTATATTGTCTATTAGGTACACAGTTTATTAGGTACACCACCCAGTTCATGAAAATTATCGAGGCATTCAGTTACTGTTCGATTGAACATTAGAATGGGCAAAACGATTAATCTAAGCGAATTTGAGTGTGGTATGATCTTCTGTGCCAGGTGGCCTGGGCCGGCCTTCTGGGCTTTTCACACACGACAGTGTCTAAGGTTTACAGAGAATGTTGTGACAAACAAAAAACATCCAGTCAGCGGCAGTCCTCTGGGCGAAAACAGCTTGTTGATGAGAAAGGTCGAAGGCGGGCCACAAATGGGCAGTACAACAGTGGTATGCAGAATGGCATCTCGGAACGCACAACTCGTCGGTCTTTGTCACGGATGGGCAATTGCAGCAGACGACCACCCCGGGTTCCACTCCTATCAGCTAAAGAAGCGGCTTCAGTGGGCACGCAATCACCAACACTGGACAATTGAGGAGTTGAAAAACATTGCCTGGTCCGGGGAATCCTGGTTTCTGTTGTGTCATGCTGATGCCAAAGTCAGATCTAAGGATTGGCAAAGACTGGCACTGTTGTGGTATTGGCTGTTTTTTTCTGATTGGCAGTGTGAACGGACCATGTGAATGGACCATGATTAAATAAAATATCAGCTGTGGGGGTTGAATAAAATAGAGAAAGAGAAAAAGAAATAGAGAGAGGTTCACAGATGAAAAAGAAGAACTCATAGATAGATAGATAGATAGATAGATAGATAGATAGATAGATAGATAGATAGATAGATAGATAGATAGATAGATAGATAGATAGATAGATAGATAGATAGATAGATAGATAGATAGATAGATAGATAGATAGATAGATAGATAGATAGATAGATAGATAGATAGATAGATAGATAGATAGATAGATACTTTATTGATCCCTGAGGGGGAAATTACTTAAAGCCATGGAAACAGACCAGAGATCCAATAGATCTGTTCTCCTCTGCAGCAATGTTGCATACTTTAGACGAAATTCAGAAGAGCGTTACTGACTATTTACATAAGCCTTGTTCATTGGTTTGTGATGTAAAATAGTGTATAGTTAAGTATGTACCTAATTATAGGCCATCAACATTTCAGTCGAAGGCAGCAGCTCTATAGAGATGAGATGATGGCTTGGAATTAAATAATAAAGTCATCAAATGAAACAAATATTTTATTAAAGTAAGGTAATGTGAAAAGTGAAATGATGGTTAATAAGTGATAAGTAGTAATGGGCAGTCACTACCACCATGGGACATGGTATTCATTGTTTTATTCAGTGTTGTTACAGCACTCAACCCACATAATGTATAGTGCATTTAATGTAAAATAATAATTAGAATTTTTTATAACGGAACCAAAACTCAATCAACCTCAAAAAGCACTAATTGCTCAGCACTACAATATTCTTCCTAGATATGTTTTGTTTTTGTCTACATGCTTATGTATGTACACTTGTCTGTCCTTTTAAGTAAATGCACTGATGTGCTGTAAGCGATGACGAACCACGTCTTGAAGTATGCCAGGCAGAGCAATTTTACATTTCAGCTCCCTTTTTCTTTAGTTTTTTACAATTAATCAAAATTAACATGAATTGTGGTGCTACGCAGGCACGCTCTGTCTGGTAGAATGGGAGAGCAGAAAGGACAGCGCTTTAATAACATGCTAAACGCCTATTCTAACTGTCTATGTATTTAGTTGTGCTGCTAAAGCAAACAAGCAGAGAACAAAACGTCATTGAGAGAGACTGGTGGGTCTGTACAATGCTAAACATCTAACAGAGGCTACGGCATCCATCCACTCCTCAGCAAATAATGAACATGTAGGGAACAGCTTACTGAGGTCAGCACATTGCCCAGGCCTCTCTCTCTCTCTCTCTGTGTGTGTGTGTGTGTGTGTGTGTGTGTGTGTGTGTGTGTGTGTGTGTGTGTGTGTGTGTGTGTGTGTGTGTGTGTGTGTGTTTGTGTTTCTCAGTGAATGTGAGAGAATGCATATGTTTTTGTGTGGAGGGCCTCTGCTTCTAGTATGTGTATAAATCAATGTATGTGTGTGTGTGTGATGCCATTAGCATTTATTCCTGTGTGTGTGTGTGTGTTTGTGTGTGTGTGTATGTTTGTGTGTGTTTGTGTGTGTGTGTGTTTCTGCTGATGATAGCAGCAGCCCAGATGGGACAAAGAGACAAGCACAGTCAGCAAGCCTATGGCAGGAGCTCTCTGTGACCGTATATACTCTACCGTATATCGGCATTCAACACACACACACGCGTTATGTTATTCTATCCTCATGGGGACCTAAAATGTATTTCCATTCAAAATACTATTTTCCATAACCCCTAAACCTAAACCTAACCCATACCATAACCCTAACCTTAACCCTAAACCTAACCCCTAAGCTTAAAAAAGACTTTGTCCTCATGGGGATGTGGGAAATGTCCCCATGAGGGGACATCACACACACACACACACACACACACACACACACACACACACACACACACACACACACACACACACACACACACACCCACACCACACACACACATTCAAGACCTGTGCTAAGGAACATCATCACTCTATGTACCATATGAAAATGTACGCAAGTTGCTGTTTATTTAGTGTGGCAGATTGTTTTGTTTTGTAATTAATTCTTCTCGTACTGATTTTGGGCTGATGAAATAAAAAACGATTATATATATATATATTACTATTTCTTTGCTATTTTTTCTCCCCAATTTCGTGATATCCAATTGGTGGTTACAGTCTTGTCCCATCGCTGCACGCCCGTACGGACTCGGGAGAGGCGAAGGTCTTGAGCCGTGCATCCTCCGAAACACGACCCCGCCAAGCCGCACTGCCTGCTTAACCCGGAAGCCAGCCGCACCAATGTGTCAGAGGAAACACAGTGAAACCTGGCGACCGTGTCAGCGTGCATGCACCCGACCAGCCACAGGAGTTGCTAGAGCGCTAAGGGACAAGGACATCCCGGCCGGCCAAACCCTCCCCTAACCCGGACGACGCTGGGCCAATTGTATGCTGCCTCATGGGTATCTCGCGGCCGGCTGCGACACAGCCTGGGATAGAATCAGGATCTGTAGTGAACAGATACTGGAGGCCCAGACAAAAACATTTTTTTGTGAAAAAGCTAAACATAATACACAAAGAAAAGACTTCCACCTTTTGTGGAAACAAACTTAACAATGTATATATTCCAATTGGACTTTTCATGAAAAAAACATTCTGGAAAAATGTTTCAGCCTTGATGACAAACCAAACCATGACAAACAACAGACGGAGGGGACCCAGGACAGAGCCAATGAGCTGAACCAATTTTTTAACAGGTTTGATACTGGCCCTGTCCACCTCCCTTCCAGCTCCCCAGACCACACACCCTCATGGCTGTCCCACCCCCACTTTGCTCACAACACCTCTGCTGAGACAATCAGTGACCCCTCCTCCACTCCTGCTCCCCCTGGACTGATCCTCAACACCGGGGCTGGCTTTCACCACCAACCAAGTGAAGAGAGAGCTGGAGAGACTACATCAGTGGAAAGCGGCGGGCCCTGATGGCATCAGCCCAAGGGTGCTTAGGGTCTGTGCTAACCAACTGTGTGGAATACTCCAGCGTCACTTCAACCTTAGCCTGAGCCTAGAAAGGGTCCCTGTGCTGTGGAAAACATCCTGCCTCGTCCCAGTGCCCAAGAAGGCACACCCCACTGTCCTGAATGACTTCAGACCTGTAGCGCTAACATCCCACATCATGAAGACCCTGGAAAGGTTAGTCCTCGCTCACCTCAGACCTCTGGTGTGTACATCACTGGACCCCCAGGAGTTTGCATCCCAGCGCAACATCGGGGTGGATGATGCAATAATCTACCTTCTGCAGACGGCCTACTCTCACCTGGACAACGCAGGTTGCACTGTGAGGGTTATGTTTTTTTACTTCTCCAGTGCCTTCAATACCATTCAGCCCCTGCTACTGGGTGAGAAGATGAGGAGGATGAAAGTGGAAGCACCCTTGGTCTCCTGGGTCACGGACTACCTGACCGGTAGGCCACAATTTGTGCGACTACAGAGCTGTGTGTCAGAACGGGCAGTGAGCAACACAGGGGCCCCCCAGCGAACGGTCCTGTCCCCCTTCCTGTTCACCCTCTACACCTTGGACTTCAGATATAACTCTGAAACATGCCACCTACAGAAGTTCTCGGATGACTCCGCAATTGTAGGGTGCATCAGGGGTGGGCAGGAGGAGGAGTACAGGAGCACAATCAGTGACTTTGTGTTGTGGTGTGAGCAGAACCACCTTCAGCTCAACATCAGCAAAACAAAGGAGATGGTGGTGAACTTCAGGAGAACCAAGGCACAACTGACTGCAGTCCCTATACAGGGGATGGATGTGGAAATGGTTTAGTCATACAAGTTCCTGGGAGTCCATATGGACAACAGGCTGGAATGGGCTGGTAACACCGGGGCCCTGTACAAAAAGGGCCAGAGCCGACTCTACTTTCTGAGGAGGCTCAGGTCCTTCAAAGTGTGCAGTAAACTACTGCATACCTTCTACCAGTCTGTGGTGGCCAGTGCCATCTTTTTTGCAGTGGTGTGCTGGGGAGCCAGCATTAAAGCCGGTGATGCTTCTCGGGTAAATAAGCTGATCAGGAAGGCTAGCTCTGTCCTGGGGATGAGCCTTGACACTCTAGAGGAGGTGGCGGAGAGACGGATCCTGGCCAAACTGCTGGCCATCATGGACAACGTCACCCACCCTCTGCACGCCATGGTTATGACGCAGAGGAGCACCTTCAGTCACAGACTGATCCCACCACGGTGTGCCAGAGAGCGCTACAGGAGGTCCTTCCTGCCGGCGGCTATTAGACTATATAATGCCTCACCGGGGTGCCGTGCCGTCGGCAACATGGATCTGGAACTGTTGGGGTGCTAGGACCTAGTTTAACAATTATGCATCCATCCGTGAGTAACTCTGGTCCGTCATCACTCATTCACTCAGGACGTATTTATTCATGCAGGTCTGTCTATACATACTCATGTACAGTTGTTATATCATATCACGTACAATATTGCAAGTAATTCTTGGACCTAACTTACGTAGTCATACACTCAGGAATGCATATTAGTATCCTGTCAGTTGCACCTTTTCTCATTGCTTTTAGTATATCGAATGTGCAATACGTGCAGTTGTCTGTAATTAAACCCTGCGCACGAAGGACTGTATTTTAAGGGAATTACTATTATTACCCCAAATTATATCATACATACATTTAGCTATTTAAGTATCTCTTCCTGTCATCTACCTGTACAGTTTATGTAACAATGCAAGTATTCACTTATCTGTAAATATAACTGTATATTTACCTGTACAACTAATTTAACCATGCAAAATATTCACTTACCTATTCATTTAGCCAGTCTGTCTATTAAGTAAACTATTATTACCCTCGCTCATATCATATGCATTTTTAGCTACTGAAGTATTTCTCTGTCGTCGACCTGTATAGTATAGTTAACCATGCACCATCCACCAATGTATAGTGTACATATTCTGCCAACCACCCATACAATGCAATGTCTTTTCATAGCTTTTTTTGCACTCCAGATATCTTGTATGTCTATACTTTTTCATACTGCAGCTCTATGTATCATGTATCTGTCTTTTGTGTATTTTCATTGTGGCATTTTGCACCTGCCCTATGTTTTGTTGTAGCTGCTTGACAAAGAAATTTCCCCCTCGGGGATCAATAAAGTATCTATCTATCTATCTATCTATCTATCTATCTATCTATCTATCTATCTATCTATCTATCTATCTATCTATCTATCTATCTATCTATCTATCTATCTATCTATCTATCTATCTATCTATCTATCTATCTATCTATCTATCTATCTATCTATCTATCTATCTATCTATCTATCTATCTATCTATCTATCTATCTACCTACCTACCTACCTACCTACCTACCTACCTACCTACCTACCTACCTACCTACCTATCAATCTATCTATCTATCTATCTATCTATCTATCTATCTATCTATCTATCTATCTATCTATCTATCTATCTATCTATCTATCTATCTATCTATCTATCTATCTATCTATCTATCTATCTATCTATCTATCTATCTATCTATCTATCTATCTATCTATCTATCTATCTATCTATCTATCTATCTATCTATCTATCTATCTATCTATCTATCTATCTATCTATCTATCTATCTATCTATCTATCTATCTATCTATCTATCTATCTATCTATCTATCTATCTATCTATCTACAACCCATCCTGAATTGTGACTGGTTCTGCAGTAGAGGCAGCTGGCCTCTAGGGCGCAGCGTTTCCTCATTGATGACCTGATATTCCACGACCCGAGTGAGATTCTACACTGAACAAAAATATAAACGCAACATGCAAAAATTTAAAAGATTCTACTGAGTTAGAGTTCATATAAGGACACCAGTAAATTGAAATAAATTCATTACGCCCTAATTTATGGACTGGGAATACTGATATGCATCTGTTGGTCCCAGATACCTTGTAAAAGGTAGGGGTGTGGATCCGAAAACCAGTCAGTATTTTATTAGAATTTTTTTATTTAACCTTTATTTAACTAGTTAAGTCAGTTAAGAACAAATTCATATTTACAATGACAGCCTACCCTGGCCAAACCCGGATGACACTGGGCCAATTGTGCGCCACCCTATGGGACTCCAAATCACGGCCGGATTGTGATACAGCCTGGAATGAGATGCAGTGCCTGAGACCTCTGTGCCACTCGGGAGCCCTAAAATTGGCGGGAACTGGAACACACTGTCGTACACGTCGACCCAGAGAGTCCCAAACATGCTCAATGGGTGACATGTCTGGTGAATATGCAGGCCATGGAAGAACTGGGATATTTTCAGATGTGACATGGGGCCGTACATTATCATTCTGAAACATGTATAGTATAGTATAGTATAGTATAGTATAGTTAGCCATGCAAATTTTATCTATATCAACATGCAATATTTGTATCTTTTTTCACCTAGCACTCTGTAACAATGTATAGTGTACATATTCAGCCATCCACATATACTATGCAATGTCTTTTTATAGCTTTTTTGCACTCCAGACTTCTTGTATTTTTTATACTTTTTCATACTGCCGCTCTATGTATCATGTATTGTGTATCTGTCTTTTGTGTATTTTCGTTCTGGCATTTTGCACCTGCCCTGTGTTTTTTCGTAGCTGCTTGACAAAGAAATTTCCCCTCGGGGAACCTACCTACCCACCTATCTATCTATCTATCTATCTATCTATCTATCTATCTATCTATCTATCTATCTATCTATCTATCTATCTATCTATCTATCTATCTATCTATCTATCTATCTATCTATCTATCTATCTATCTATCTATCTATCTATCTATCTATCTATCTATCTATCTATCTATCTATCTATCTATCTATCTATCTATCTATCTATCTATCTATCTATCTATCTATCTATCTATCTATCTATCTATCTATCTATCTATCTATCTATCTATCTATCTATCTATCTATCTATCTATCTATCTATCTATGAGGTGATGGTGGCGGATGAATGGCACGACAATGGCCCCCAGGATATCTTCACAGATATCCTCACAGATATCTTCACAAGAGCACACTTCTCCAGCGTGCCAGTGGCCATTGAAGGTGAGCATTTGCTCACTGAAGTCGGTTACGATGCCGAACTGCAGTCAGGTCAAGACCCTGGTGAGGACGACGAGACCCATAGTTTCATCAGCTGTCTGGGTGGCTGGTAGCTGGATGTGGAGGTCCGGGGCTGGTGTGGTTACACGTGGTCTGCAGCTGTGAGGCTGGTTGGACATACTGCCAAATTCTCTAAAACAATGTTGCAGTCAGTATGCCAATTGCACGCTCCCTCAAAACAAGGTGCACCTGTGTAATGATCATGCTGTTTAATCAGCTTCTTGATATGCCACACCATTCAGATGGATGGATTATCTTTGCAAAGGAGAAATGCTCACTAACAGGGATGTAAAAATAATGTGTGCGCAAAATTCGAGATGAATAAGCTTTTTGTGCGTACGGAAAATATTTGGGATCTTTTATTTCTGCTCATGAATCATGGGACCAACACTTTACATGTTGCATTTATATTTTTGTTCAGTGTACAACTGCTGTGAAATTCTGGAACAATTGTGACATTCCAGAATGTCTGGGATATTCAATGGAAATCTCTTGGAGTAGCATGTATGTCATTGGCCATACTGGTGTGGGTCTGTTTGTTTTACCCTGGGGTACATTTGAATAACACAGGCGCCTGGTGGATGACGGGCTCATATAATGGCTGGAACAGACGTCTAGGCATCTGCTGTATTGCAGAGGCGAGGAGAGAAGGCCAGTTCATTAATATGCAACCTATGACCCTAAGGGTAGGAAATAACCCCAAATGATCCAGTGGCAGGTAGCCTAGCGGTTAGAGCTTTGGGCCAGTAACTGAAAGAACGCTGGTTTGAATACCTGAGCCGACAAGAAAAAAAAAACCTGTCAATGTGTCCTTGAGCAAGGCATTTAACCATTTGCTCCAGGGGCTGACCCTGTAGGTAGGCTGTCATTGTAAATAAGAATTTGTTCTTAACTGACTTGCTTAGTTAAATAAAGATTAAATAAAAATAAATAAAACAACTCTACATGGTCCTGGTAGGGAACAAACATTCCCATAATTTGTTCCCTTATATAAAAAATAATATAATAATAATGTTTATGTTCTCAAATGTGATTTCACTGGAGAAGCACAAGAAGAAAATGTTTTGTATTATGTGATTTCACTTGTGGCCCCATCCGGCTTATCCAATGAAATACTAGTCGTGGAAACTCAGACCTTAGGCAAGCCGTAACACAGTGGTGGAAAAAGTATATACTTAAGTAAAAGTAAAGATACCTTAATAGAAGATGTCTCAAGTAAAATACTACTTGAGTAAAAGTCTAAAATGATTTGGTTTTAAATATACTTAAGTACGAAAGTAAATTGAATTGCTAAAATGTACTTCAAAAGTAAAAGTAAAGGTATAAATATTTTCAAATTCCTTATATTAAGTAAACCAGATGGCAACCAGGGGCACACTCCAACACTCAGACATAATTTACAAACAAAGCAATTGTGTTGAGTGAGTCAGCCAGGTCCGAGGCAGGAGAGATGACCAGGGATGTTCTCTTGATAAGTGTGTGAATTGGACCATTTTCCTGTCAGAATATAACGAGTACTTTTGTGTGTCAGGGAAAATGTATGGAGTAAAAAGTACCTTATTTACTTTAGGAATATAGTGAAGTAAAAGTTAAAGTTGCCAAAAATATGAATAGTAAAGTAAAGTACAGATACCCCCAAAAAATACTTAAGTAGTACTTTAAAGTATTTTTACTTAAGTACTTTACCCTACTGCCGGAACATTGGTACATTGTGTGAGGCAACACGTATGTCAAGAGACTAATTAAATAATACCAAGGAGTTCAGTGCTGTGGTTACTGAATTGCACTTCAATTGCATTTCCTAATGCATGTGCTGCAACATTTTTTTGATCATCTGGAGAATTATAGACATACCCCATATGATAAATACAAATCTCTCTCTGCAAACAAATAGGCCTTATTGTCTTCTCTTGAGGGAATCTGCCCCCATGGACGTTAGTTTCTTCTCCCCTATGAATCAGGATTTGAGTACCTCCCCTGCCTTTGACTGAATGCGAACAAATTCGGGGCCGTCTGATTGGCCCAGAAACCAATGAGTTGGGCCAGAGCCAGAACACACATTGATAAAGCGGTGGTTTGAAAATGTGTCGTTGGTTTTGATACTCTGATTGGTTAGAGACGATCCAATCGCTGATGACTTTTTGTACAACGCCCCTTGTCACCACAAACGACTTCAATGATGGCAGTCTCAGACTAAAGTATTTAGCAAAGGACAGAGCAGCGCAATAATTTAGTGTGAGTCAACAGGCCAACATCCAAACGGACCATGCCATAGAGGGGTGCTGCAGCCGTAGCACTCAATAGGGATCAAATCCAACATTATGTCAGAGGTCTAAATCCTCACATTTTATAACCACAAAATGTTTGAGGATAAGCTGCAGTTTAAGCATTTGGAGCTCAACCAGGACTCTAAGTAAGATGGCCTGGTCTCATAGACAAGAAGTGACATAGTAAAATAAATCTGTAACACTTAAAATAGTATGATATAGCAAATTCATAACATACAGTGGGGAGAACAAGTATTTGATACACTGCCGATTTTGCAGGTTTTCCCACTTACAAAGCATGTAGAAGTCTGTAATGTTTATCATAGGTACTCTTCAACTGTGAGTGACGGAATCTAAAACAAAAATGCAGAAAATCAAATTGTATGATTTTTAAGTAATTAATTTGCATTTTATTGCATGACATAAGTATTTGATACATCAGAAAAGCAGAACTTAATATTTGGTACAGAAACTTTTGTTTGCAATTACAGAGATCATACGTTTCCTGTAGTTCTTGACCAGGTTTGCACACACTGCAGCAGGGATTTTGGCCCACTCCTCCATACAGACCTTCTCCAGATCCTTCAGGTTTCGGGGCTGTCGTTGGGCAATATGGACTTTCAGCTCCCTCCAAAGATTTTCTTATGGGTTCAGGTCTGGAGACTGGCTAGGCCACTCCAGGATCTTGAGATGCTTCTTACGGAGCCACTCCTTAGTTGCCCTGGCTGTGTGTTTCGGGTCGTTGTCATGCTGGAAGACCCAGCCACGACCCATCTTCAATGCTCTTACTGAGGGAAGGAGGTTGTTGGCCAAGATCTCGCGATACATGGCCCCATCCATCCTCCCCTCAATACGGTGCAGTCGTCCTGTCCCCTTTGTCCCCAAAGAATGATTTCTTCTTCTTCCTCCAAACACGGCGAGTGGAATTTAGACCAAAAAGCTCTATTTTTGTCTCATCAGACCACATGACCTTCTCCCATTCCTCCTCTGGATCATCCAGATGGTCATTGGCAAACTTCAGACGGGCCTGGACATGCGCTGGCTTGAGCAGGGGGACCTTGCGTGCGCTGCAGGATTTTAATCCATGACGGCGTAGTGTGTTACTAATGGTTTTCTTTGAGACTGTGGTCCCAGCTCTCTTCAGGTCATTGACCAGGTCCTGCCGTGTAGTTCTGGGCTGATCCCTCACCTTCCTCATGATCATTGATGCCCCACGAGGTGAGATCTTGCATGGTGCCCCAGACCGAGGGAGATTGACCGTCATCTTGAACTTCTTCCATTTTCTAATAATTGCGCCAACAGTTGTTGCCTTCTCACCAAGCTGCTTGCCTATTGTCCTGTAGCCCATCCCAGCCTTGTGCAGGTCTACAATTTTATCCCTGATGTCCTTACACAGCTCTCTGGTCTTGGCCATTGTGGAGAGGTTGGAGTCTGTTTGATTGAGCGTGTGGACAGGTGTCTTTTATACAGGTAACGAGTTCAAACCGGTGCAGTTAATACAGGTAATGAGTGGAGAACAGGAGGGCTTCTTAAAGAAAAACTAACAGGTCTGTGAGAGCAGGAATTCTTACTGGTTGGTAGGTGAACAAATACTTATGTCATGCAATAAAATGCAAATTAATTATAAAAAAAATCATACAATGTGATTTTCTGGATTTTTGTTTTAGATTCCGTCTCTCACAGTTGAAGTGTACCTATGATAAAAATTACAGACCTCTACCTGCTTTGTAAGTAGGAAAACCTGCAAAATCGGCAGTGTATCAAATACTTGTTCTCCCCACTGTATCATAAGAAATGGACAAATTAACACATACCATACAAAACGTAACATATCATACTAAATGGAGTGTCTCGAATTTACTTACAAAATAATATTAAATGTTCTGAGACCAGGTTGAGTAGGAAGATGATGCTGCCACTGCTTAAAAAAACATCCACTCACCCCCCCCCTTTCAATTAAGCCACAACCAAAACGCACAAAGCTCACTTTGCCTTGGATTGCCATCTTTAGAGGTAGCTGCAAGCCCGCAGTGACCCTACCGGAGACGACCATACCAAAGACCACCCTACCAGAGACCACTCTACCAGAGACCATTTCGGTCATAGGCTACATTCGGTGAGAGAGCAACTACAGCATCATCATCTACTGCACACGCCAGACTTCAACTCTGAAAGAAGAAGGGCTTTGAATTACGCACGAATGACCTACACAGACAGCAGCTGTGCAGCCTTCGGAGAGGGAGGGAGGGAGGGAGAGCAGTAAGAAGGGTGGACGGCTGTTTTTGTTTCTTGCAAGCCCGGGCTTTGAGAAGGGAGAAGAGGGACGGAGAATGAGTTATTCTTGTACCAGCAGAGGCAACAGTCAGGACACGTCAAGCGCCGAGAAGTCAGCCGATAATAATCCCGGCAGTTGCGGTGGCGGAAGAGATACTGGAGGAAGCAGCAGTAACAACTCCAGCGGCCAGACGAGTCTGAACGCAAACCCAAACCCCCCAAAAGGCTGCAACTCGACGGATGTGGGGGTCCCGGCAACCATGGAAGAGGGACTGCTCGCAAACACGGTGATCACTCCCGATGATGTACTGGTCTTGCAGAACATCACAGAGAGTAAGTTATATAGTCCACATACCACACTAGGCATACTGACTGATATGGTTAATAGTAATACACGCTTAAAACACCATTCATTCATTTAATGACGAGTGACCAGAGAAGAGTCCCATCTCTGGTTAATTAATACGTTGTTAACAGCTGATGTTTCCCTCCATCAAATACTGGAAACTGGGCGCTACCTATCTAATAACAAACATTCCCATAATTTAAGAGAACGTTCCCTTAAGAGTCCCATTAGCAGTGGCGACCTCTCATTTAGGGCAGGTGGTAGAGCCACATATATATATATTATATTTTGGAGGGGGCTTGCCTGTTTGTCATGTTATTTTGGCATTAATATGTGTCACATATCAGTTTTAAAAACTGTACAAATAAAAAAATATATATAATTGAGTCAATGAGGGCGGCAAGTAGCCTAGCAGTTAGTGTTAGGCCGGTAACCGAAAGGTAGCTGGTTCGAATACCCAAGCCGACATTTAATAAATAAGAATTTGTTCTTAACTGACTTGCTTTGTTCAATTAAAAAAATAAAGCTTCATGGTCTCTTTTTTGTTTTCTTGAGTAAGGGAGCTCCAAAATGCAGGTGTTTCAGCCTAGCTCAGTGCTTTCTGTGGTGGTGGGGCAGGCCAGCAGAAAATAGGAGCATTGCGCCGTGATTGGCTCAATGTTCTGTCACTCATGGGGACCTTGCACAATCGCACATTTTAAGTCCTTAGTAAAGGTGGACATCCAACTTTGGGTCCAGCCATAGAGTTATATTACAAGTGCACTTCCAAGAAGGCTCAACGTCATTGGCCACAGAAATCACATTATATGTACAGTAGCTTTGATTGGACTGATCATGTCAGCATCTTACTTTCACAATCTTAGCTAGCAGTCATCATCATGAATCAAGTCTACTGGCTAATCCTTGTCATATGAAGAGAAAATATAGATTAAACGTATTGGTGCTCGTCGGCCATTGGACATAAACATTACACAACAATTTGGAGATCATAAATTCAACAATGAGTGGTTTGTAAGGAATCGGTGACAGTGGTTAACTGCAAGCATTGCAACTGGGAAGTCGGGAATAAACAGCTAAAACTAGGAAAATACGTTTTGAGCTTCAGAGAGAAATCCGGCATCTCTCAATTTTTGATGACAGAATTTACCCACGAAGGACCGCCGTGCTACTTTCCTGTTCCAGCACATCACAGTAACATGAGTCAAAAAATGTCTTATGCTGCTGTAACCGGTGTGAAATGGCTAACTAGCTAGCGGTGCACGCTAATAGCGTTTCAATCTGTGATGTCACTCACTTTGAGACCTCAAAGTAGTTGTTTAGCCACAGCTTTTGTGGAGCGATGGTTAACTATGCTTCGAGGGTGACTGTTGTCAGTGTGTGCAGAGGGTCCCTGGCTCGAGCCCAGGTAGGGGCTATGAGAGGGACTGAAGCAGAACTGATACACTGCTTCATAAATTATGTAGGATGCCAGAGAGATAGTATTACTTTCTTAGCTACAGTATACATAAGTGAATGTTGTGTAGTAAGCTGTTAGTAGCCCTCACCCTAATAATTTGGTCTATTTTCACCTCTTAATTTCGCCTACTGTTCTAACTTGGTGGTGCACATGTGGCCTATAACCTGTTTTAGAGAAATGTAATCATCATTGTCTGTTTATATGCCCCCTTTATTTATACTACGGTTCTGACTTGTACAGGGAGAACACTGTAAGAACGGCCCATGTTCTGAATTATGTCGCTGTACATTTCAATAGTGCTGAACAAATACTTATATTGTCTATGTCAATCGTCACTCGTTCATTAATGTCTTAATCGAAATTACGGATTGCCTCTTATGCGCTTGTCGTCCCCTTATGCCACAGTTTGTGCATCTCAATTGTCAGTAGAAACCACATTTGTTTAAGCAAGTGTGGTGAAATATTCTATTCAAGTGAGAGAGACTTTGTCATTTCTTCAAACAATCATCTTTATTCAATATCGATTAATTATTGCAATAATGAAACCGTCAGCCCAACAGTCTTGACTGTTGGACTAAGAGTCTATCCTCCTTTGGCAATGCCGTTTCTTATATAGAGCTGACACTAAAATGCTGAGTCATGGCTGGTTCAAACCCTCTCATTCAAACCAAGAGGTATAACAAACCACTGTAGATCCATCATGTCGTGATCTACACCGGGTGTTGTTTTAACCCCCGACCCTGGCTTAATTTCCCCAAATGCCAGGATGTCTAAGAACCATTGAGGCCTTTGTTATACTCTTATTCATTTATTTAAGTATTTCTCTGCCATTTTTTTTTTCACCTAACACTCTGTAACAATGTATAGTGTACATATTCAGCCATCCACCTCTGTAACAACCCGTGTTTGGCGCCGCCCTGAGTGGTCGCCTGTTAAGCAGCTCCCGTTGTTTGTGCATTAATTGTTGTTTTAGTTCGTTTTCTTTCGTCTATTTCGTCTATTTTCTTTAGTTTTATTTTTTATTTTGCTACAGTCGAACTATAACAGTTCAGGATTATGGATTTTATGGATTTTATCGCAGCTGAACGTCGACAGGAGTCGTCAACTGTTATTGTTTACAACAGAGCCCAGCTCCTGGATTTAGCCCACGCAGCGCTGCTGCTCCCCAGGGAAAAGTTTGATATTCCGGACGAGTTGAAAAGGCGACGCCGTGGATGCAGGGCGGGATAAGGCAAAGCGGAGGAGGTTCAAGTACAAGCCGGCTATACCATCTATTATTATGGGCAATGTGAGGGCTCTACATAACAAGATGGATGAGTTGGCGGGACTTGTTCGTGGACAAAGGATTTATCGGGAAACGAGCCTAATGTTTTTTACTGAGACTTGGCTGAACGATAACATCCCCATACAGAACGTCACTATCGACGGTTTCCAGACCATCAGAGCGGACAGGGATCGCGTCTCTTCCGGTAAGAGTAAGGGTGGTGGGCTGGCTTTATTAGTTAACAACAGATGGTGTCATCCGAAACATATTACTCTTAAGGAAGAGTTTTGTAGCCCGGACATTGAGCTGTTAGCCGTTAGCCTGAGACCCTACTATTTGCCGAGGGAATTCACGGCGGCCATTGCTGTTATTGTTTACATCCCGCCCTCTGCTGACGCAAACGCAGCGTGTGACGTCATCCACTCTGTTATCGCGAGGTTACAGACAGCACATCCCAGTGCTTTCTTTGCCATTTCGGGGGATTTTAACCATGCATCTCTCTCTTCAACGCTGCCCACGTTCAAACAGTTCGTGAAGTGCCCAACCAGGAATAATAAAACTCTGGACTTGTTATATGCTAATGTGAAGGATGCATACAACTCCACTGCACTCCCTCCCCTCGGTAGATCGGATCACAACCTTGTCCACCTCACCCCACTCTACAGGCCTATGGTCCAACAGCAGCCTGCAACCACCAGGACTATTAGGAGATGGTCCCCTGAGGCGAATGAGGCCCTACAGGACTGCTTTGAAACAACAGACTGGGATGTGCTCTGTGAGGCTCATGGGGAGGACATCGATGGACTCACTGACTGCATAACAGACTATATTAATTTTTGTGTAGACAACACTGTACCCACCAGGAAGGTACGCTGTTTCCCAAACAATAAACCCTGGGTCACCAGCGACCTGAAGGCCCTGCTGAATGAGAAGAAGAGGGCCTTCAAGGAGAAGGACAAGGACAAATTGAAATGCGTCCAGAGGGAGCTGAAGTTGCGGATTGCTGAGGGGAAGAGAGTGTATAAGGAGAAGATGGAGGACAAGCTGAGGCAGAGCCAGGTGAGAGAGGTGTGGAAGGGTATGAGAAATATCACTGGCGTCAAAAAGTCAAACAGTGGGCAGACGGAGGGGACCCAGGACAGAGCCAATGAGCTGAACCAATTTTTTAACAGGTTCGATACTGGCCCTGTCCACCTCCCCTCCAGCTCCCCAGACCACACACCCTCACGGCTATCCCACCCCCACTTTGCTCACAGCACCTCTGCTGAGACAATCAGTGACCCCACCTCCGCCCCTGCCCCCCCTGGACTGATCCTCAACACCCCCCTTCCCCCCACCTCCCCACCTGGGCTGGCTTTCACCACCAACCAAGTGAAGAGAGAGCTGGAGAGACTACACCAGTGGAAAGCGGCGGGCCCTGATGGCATCAGCCCAAGGGTGCTGAGGGTCTGTGCTGACCAACTGTGTGGAATACTCCAGCGTCTTTTCAACCTTAGCCTGAGCCTAGAAAGGGTCCCTGTGCTGTGGAAAACATCCTGCCTCGTCCCAGTGCCCAAGAAGGCACACCCAACTGTCCTGAATGACTTCAGACCTGTAGCGCTAACATCCCACATCATGAAGACCCTGGAAAGGTTAGTCCTCGCTCACCTCAGACCCCTGGTGTGTTCATCAATGGACCCCCTGCAGTTTGCATACCAGCGCAACATCGGGGTGGATGATGCAATCATCTACCTTCTGCAGAGGGCCTACTCTCACCTGGACAACGCAGGTTGCACTGTGAGGGTCATGTTTTTTTACTTCTCCAGTGCCTTCAATACCATTCAGCCCCTGCTACTGGGTGAGAAGATGAGGAGGATGAAAGTGGAAGCACCCTTAGTCTCCTGGGTCACGGACTACCTGACCGTTAGGCCACAATTTGTGCGACTACAGAGCTGTGTGTCAGAACGGGCAGTTAGCAACACAGGGGCCCCCCAGGGTACGGTCCTGTCCCCCTTCCTGTTCACCCTCTACACCTCAGACTTCAGATATAACTCTGAAACATGCCACCTACAGAAGTTCTCGGATGACTCTGCTATTGTAGGGTGCATCAGGGGTGGGCAGGAGGAGGAGTACAGGAGCACAATCAGTGACTTTGTGTTGTAGTGTGAGCAGAACCACCTTCAGCTCAACATCAGCAAAACTAAGGAGATGGTGGTGGACTTCAGGAGAACCAAGGCACAACTGACTGCAGTCCCTATAAAGGGGATGGATGTGGAAATGGTTGAGTCATACAAGTTCCTGGGTGTCCATATGGACAACAGGCTGGAATGAGCTGGTAACACCGGGGCCCTGTACAAAAAGGGCCAGAGCCGACTCTACTTTCTGAGGAGGCTCAGGTCCTTCAACGTGTGCAGTATACTACTGCTTACCTTCTACCAGTCTGTGGTGGCCAGTGCCATCTTTTTTTCAGTGGTGTGCTGGGGAGCAAACATCAAAGCCGGTGATGCTTCTCGGGTAAATAAGCTGATCAGGAAGGCTAGCTCTGTCCTGGGGATGAGCCTTGACACTCTAGAGGAGGTGGCGGAGAGACGGATCCTGGCCAAACTGCTGGCCATCATGGACAACGTCACCCACCCTCTGCACGCTATGGTTATGACGCAGAGGAGCACTTTCAGTCACAGACTGATCCCACCACGGTGTGCCAGAGTGCGCTACAGGAGGTCCTTCCTGCCGGCGGCTATGAGACTATATAATGCCTCACTGGGGTGCCGTGCTGTCGGCAACATAGATCTGGAACTGTTGGGGTGCTAGGACCTAGTTTAACAATTATGCATCCATCCG